>OZ037775.1:38501318-38518818 GCA_964035525.1 Porites cylindrica | reverse complement strand
CTGCCTGTGGGAGAAATACTTTATTATTTGCAAACCGGAAATGTCGACACTCAATCGTAGAAACGAACTGTCATCGATCTGTAGACATTCTAAGAAATTTCTTTTAAATACCGCGATAACCTAATATAGATTTACCTGTTCGTTAAGCATTTTAGCCGTCCAATCAGAATTCTTACGTCTTTTCAAATTTGTATATCTTTACATGTGACCGCTAATGTTGTCAGTCGCCTGATGATTGCTTCTCTAGAAGCATGAAACTCCGAGTTGCGATTAAATGTTTTTGAACTAGTCCGACTCCAGAAGTTCATCTTTTATCTATCTATATATATATATATATATATATATATATATATATATATATATATATATATATATATATATGTGTGTGTGTGAGTGTATTAACTTGTCCTGGTTTTATTTCCCCTAGAAAATTCCTCTGTTTCTTATAAAAACCCTTTTATTGAACTTAAATAGCCTAGAAGTCAAAATATAACTAAACAAAACTGACACATCTTGAACTGAACTTCGCCTTGTCGGTCCTAGCCGGTTTAAGTGGCATTTTGTCCAGTTTTGCCCTCGTAGGTACTGTATCCACTAAAATACGAGGTATTTAGTCTTTAGTCTTTTTTTTTTCTTGGGGAGCAAGAGTCTAAATTAAGGTTTGCGAAAATTTACAAATTCAAAAAATTACAAATTCTGTACTAGCTTTACCAATTAAACTGTTTTAGCAGGTGTCTCTGAGAATTGGAATTTTGTTTTTTTCTTTTCAGTAATATGTCTTTTGCATTATATCTTGAGTTCGCACATTCATCGCAGTCATTTGAATTTATAAAAAAAAAGAAAAACTTTCAAGACAAGAAATAAATTTCCATTCTCTATTTTAATGTCTTTTTTTGTGCAATAGTTTCTGCTGTTGTTATTTAACAAATCAATTATGGCAGCCTGATAAGAGCTATAACGGCGAGGTAATGAATAAAGGAAAAAGCTTCCTTTGTGCTCTAATTTCCGAAACAATACGTCTATTAAAATATATTTTATATGTCCTAGCGTTTAATTTAAAATGTTGTAGCCTCACTGGCTCGGTCACTATTAAAGAACATTATTTGTACTTATTATTCTGAGTAGCAGTCAGCGTCATTTGAGTTCATTTTTTGCTTTGGCTGCAGGTGTTTAATAAAACATTGTTCAAGCTAGATTTGGTTTATTGTCGAGAAAGTTCCTCCTGCAAGCAATGCTATAATCGCGCTTTGTACAAGGTTAGTAACCTGGTATCAACACTTTTTTTAGTTTAATTAAATATCTTCCTCAAGAAAAAAAGGCAGGGATAAAGTACCTGAACGTATCTCAAAGTGTATTATTAAAATTATTTCCTTCTCGTACCAATGTGAAAACATAACACTGAAATTATTTCAATTAAATGGAAAATTCAGTCCTTTTATACGAACATTTTTTAAAGTTATCTAAACTCGGTAACATGCATAACTTTGTGAAAAATTCTGCGCCGTTTGCGTGGTGTGAGCAATGTTGTTTGGCATTTGACTGTTGATTCAAACAGCGGAACTTTTCATTACGCCCAACTCTCAATTAGTAGATGCAAACTAGGACAATTTCAACGCATAGTTTAAAAGGCAAAAGGTAGTTGCTAAAAATGGCTAGAGATCCTTATAATATATTTCAAATGGAACATGAATTCGTATTAAAAAACTAACCAAGAGGTCAAAAAGGTTCCCATTTTTATTGTTTTTCGCCAAATTTCCAGGTCTTTGCCACATTAAAAATTTGCTGAAAATTATCATACATCGAAAATGAAAAACGTGTTAATATTAACCGAACAAATTACAAAACATGTTTGTATATACCCTACCGAGGGGACAAGACAGAAACAGAAGTCTTCTCCGGTTTCTTGAAAGAAGCTAAAATGCTTGATCTCGCATATAACCTTGGTCTTTTGTTTCTTGGTGAGCAAAAGCTCTCACTTGAGGTTTCCGAAATTTACAAATTTTCCTCTAGCTTTAATAATTAACTCATTTTAGCGGTGTCTCTGAGTATGAGATAAGTTTTTTGTTTTCTTTTCAGTACCAGGCATTTTCATATAAGTTCACACATTCATTGCACTTACAGTCGACTCTATCTTAATAACGGACACCTCTATAAGACGGACACCTTCCTAAAACGGACACCTAGAGTTGGTCCCTGCCTTTCTTTACTCCCCTTATTTGACTGTCTATAAGACGGACATCTCTCTAAGACGGACACTTACTGCCGGTCCCAAAGGTGTCCGTCTTACAGGGAGTTTGCTGTATTTGATTTTATAAAAAAAGAAAAAATTTTAAGTAAAAATATTTTGAATAATTTCTATTCCCTATTTTAATTTCTCTTTGTGCGATGTTTCTGCTTTTGTTATTTAACAGTATTTAACAGTTTAACAGTATAACAGCCTGTTTTAAGCTTACGCTGCAGCTTAAATTTGTTATTTTTTTATTCACAAAACTGAGGTAGTCTAGTTTCCGAAGCAATACGTCTGTTAAAATATGTTTTCATATCTACCTGAAGTTATGAAAACCGGGTTAGCAAACATTTTACCATTTTTCTCAACTTCACCTGTCTAATAGCTTGTTTACTGTTTTGTTTGCTTATGTTGTTTTGGTTATTTTTTGGCTTTTGAGTAGGGATTTGTGTAGAAGTGGATGTAGACAGAATTACTATCTTACCCCCCTCCCTATGTTTTTTCCCACCCACATTTTTTTCTGTAAGACAAGAAGTGACAGTTATCAGTTTGAAATCAGCGGGCGCCTAAAGCTGGTTTCGGTGCCGTTTAGCAGTTTAGTTTTATATATTGGTCACCTAAAGAAAAGTTTCCTGGAGAGCATCATGTAAAGCTCTGAGATGGGACAAAGTTATTACGATTATATTCTCGTTTCATTTGGCTAAACGGATCAATCACCCTGATCCGGGCTGAGACAGAAAGGTTCGATATTGTTCGCTTTTATAAGGTGACCACTAAGTCTTTGGCCTCGGGAACAGGCTCTTAGGAGTCAAATGAATTAGGTGAGAGCAAAATTGCCAGTGAACTTTGACCCAGGCCAAGTTTTTTTTCTGGTGTGAAAACAAGGCTAAGGTGATCCACCGAACGTGACACTCTACATCCGGGAACTTGAAAATGACGAATGTAAGAGAAAAGTCCAGAGGTGTTTATCTGGCAATAGGCTGAGTTTTTCCGAGCTATTCGATAATATATCGCTTATGTTAAACGTGAGAAGATTATGCGTGGTTGTGGATAGCCTTATCAGTTCCACGAAAGTGTGTGATTGTGTGATTTCCGCATGGTGTTGACAGTTATGTGATCGCGTGGTTGAACTGCGGTTTTGTGAAAATATTCTGTGCCAGCCGTTAATATTGCTTCGTCGGTGTTTAGCTTAGCTGATTGTACCTTGGAAAAGTAACTCTCGACTCAGGAAAACTGTATCTAGGTCTAGTTTTAGCGGGCTCTAATGGCGTTGCACCATAGGCCGGTTATTGCAGATAAGAACTGTGTGGGTACGACCTCGTAAAACTACACGTCGGTAAATGTTTGTTTAAAAGTAGGACAGGGCTGTAAATCTTATTCTTATCGGCTGCAACATATATCTGAGGAGTAGCAAAAAATAAACTTGAATTATGGGGATATATAAAATCAAACCAAATGCCCGGAAATACATTCGCGTCGCGAACAATGAATTTGAATTTTGAAAATTTACTTGCGTGCATCTAACTCGCTTCGGATTGGTTTAAAGACAATCAGCTACTGTCAGAACTCAGACATGCGCATTATCGTGAACCAGTCCCTTAAAATTTTCAATAGCCGTGATAAATTATTTATTAAAAAAGTTGTAAATGACCCAAATTATTCTTAAGCAAGGTCAGACTTCCGCTTAACATCATATTTTGGTGCTAGGAGATTTTGGTGTAAACCGGGTTAGCAAAAATATCGACTCATTCTACTACTTGGGAATTTAAAACCACAAAACTCATTCAAAGGCCGATTAAAAGCCTTTTTCTAACGCCGGGCGGTAAGTTAATAGTCCCTAGAAGCATTCCAACGAGTCCAAATTTAAAATGACGCAAATTTTAGAACATTTATTCAGTAAACTGATTTCGCGAAGTTTCAAAGCGGTTTCATTTCAGTCTAGAAATTTTTAAGTTGAGTGAGCTGCAGCGAAAGAGTACCTGGTTGAGGCTTACATAACAACTTAAATAGTTAGCAAATCACTACTTTTTTGCAATCCGATAAATAAGAGGATTCCGCATGGAATAGACAACAAACTGAATGAAACATAGTGACACGCTAACAAAGCAGTCATCACCATCGGCAAACCAAATTTGGAAACAAACATTTTATTACTGTTCTCTCAGTTTGCCTTATATAAACCCAGAAATACGTAAAAATAGCGCCTGGCTGGTGACAAAAACACCCAACGTATGCGTATAAAGATTATCGTTAATTCAGCATAAATTTCAATTGCTTAGCAGCAAATGAACAAATCCATTCGCATTGCATTGGGTCAGTGTTCCGCAAAACAGATGTTATCGAGTACAACACATAAAGAAACTAGGTTATAAACAGAATATTTAGGCAATAATTTATTAAGGAACATTTCAAGTGTACCAGATCGGTGAAGATCGCGCGGTGTTGCGGTATAACTACAAGTCGGAGTCAAAAATCAAATCAAAGTTGAACGAACTCATGCCTTTAACCACTTTCCAAGTGTCGTGTATTCTTTTCGTAAGCCACACACTACTCCTAGAACCATACCAGATCGATCGGCTAAGCTTCTCTATCTTCAAAGACTCTTGTGAACGTCCTGTTGCCGAACGGCCACGATGCTCTTCTTAACCTCCATGATCAAAACATTATTTTTTGCGTCTTTTTAAAACGTAACCAGTCAAACAACACAACCACACGTTAATCACCACTACTGAAGTATAACTAGGCCAGCCAAAGCGACGGATGTCGGAATAAAACGTAGGATTTGCAATGATTGTACCGGAAATGGCGATTTCGAATTTAGTGTTGACCCGACAAATTTATTCTGAAGAGATAAACGGCGCGCATGCGCATAACCGTGATCGCGTCCCTTTGTGAGGTTTGTAATATATTTTCGTTTTAGTCGAATTCAAACATACAGAATTTTTTTACTTCCTACGGAGATTGTTTGGTTAACACCAAATTTTAAGTTCTTAGTGCTGGATTTTCAATAGCTCGTCTAGATCGCACAAAATTTGGCTTTTATTAATTTCAAAGTTTTTTGTTTGTTGTTGTCATAGTAATATCGATTTTACTTAAAACTTCATTTTCACAAATTTCAATCCCATAGCCAATTACTGGTGAGAATTTTATAGCGATCGGACAAGGAAAAAAAACACTTTTAAGGCCATTGAAAAATATCGGTATGGCCTCTGAAAAACTGTTATGTTGATCATAATACTCTTTTTTTTTTATAAGAATATTGTTTTCCCGGGCCAGGCTGAATATTCTTATTTTTCCGCCGATTTTACGCTGTAAATATTCTTGTATTATTCTTAATAATAGCTTATGACATTTCCGTTTTAGAATATATTAAGGTATCAATTATAGTTTTGTTAAATATAGTTAGCTAGTTTTGCCGTTTAAAGCAAGGAATAAATTGAAAACGTATATTTGTATTGTATTTATAGATTTTCACCACGCGAAATTATTCCTTTCAAAATCTCAGCCTGGGGTTTACTCTTAAAGTATTCTTAAGATTTCGCAAATTTCAGCCTCGCTATTCTTATAAAATATATTCTTATAGAAAAAAAAGACTCGCCGTTAGTAAAAACTCGCTGTTAGTAAAATCAATTAAATTTGATAGCTGTGGCGACGGTGGCGTCGAAGAAATTTTTAGATGGGCAGGTAATTACGAAGTTTTCCTCTTTTTCTCTCTAAAAACTGAAACTGAAGAGTATTCTTAATTGCAAACACTCCTTCATCATAATGCCGGCTAGTTAGGCTTGTGCTTGCGTCCTTCTACTAAGAACCTGTTATAAAACAATGAAAAATCTGGACCATTTATAGAGGTAATAACACGTCTGTAAACCTTAAATGTACCGACTAGTTACCGGAGCTAAGATCTCCCAACCTTTTCATATGGAAGAACGAAGTGTCTTCAGGATCATTTCATACACCCTTTGAAGATATTCTGATATTTTTATTTCTCGAAAGGTTTTATTTAGAGAAATGCAAATTTTGTTGTAGTTAAAGAAGGAGAAAACTAAAAACATTGAAGACGTTACAAACCTCTGTATGATATTTGTAAGGTTGACATTCACAAGGACTTTCTCAAGTTATATTCTTTTAAAATATCAATTGACACAAGCAGGGCACCATAAAATCTCTATAAATTGACACAAGCGGGGCGTTGTAAACTATCTGTAACATAACATAAATAGGAACACAAAGAGTCTCTGTAAATTGACACAAGTTGGGCACTGGAAAATTTATGTAGAGTGACTAGGCTGGATTAAAGTGTGAGGGAGATTAAGCCAATAAATTGACTCCAGTAGGAAAGTGTAATCTCTTTAACAAATACAGGGTATTCCAATAAATTGAAGACAGGAGGTGAATATTACTCAGAACGTAAGTTAAAGATGGTAAACAATCTTTCCGCCAACATTTCATTTTGTGTAAAGTTGTCTAAAAGTTTACGTTATAAGCCTAGAATTGCATCAAGTTATAACACGTTTGCCATAACAGCCTTTAGCTACTTTACGCCAGGTGTGAAGGTTATATTATAAGGCTCCTTACTATTTAACATGAAGCGCGCATTACCTCCCATAGTCGTGCGCAGAAAACACCAGCAACTGTCGTCATTCGTCCAATTAGTATAGGTAATCACATGATTTCGAGTGCAATTTGGAATAAATAAGCACGAGTAAATTTTTCAAAGACCAACAAAAGTGCACGAGCCCCTAGGGCGAGTGCACTTTGTAGTCTTTGAAAAATTTACAAGTGCTTATTTATTCCAAATTGCACGAGAAAAATCATGTGATTACTTATTAATAATATACACGAAAAACTTAACTACAACAACAAATTTTGACAGGGCGCGCGTTTTTAGTTCATTCAACTGATTGGCTGAAACAGACTACTACCTTTGTCAAATTCAAACTTTTTCAAGACCAACGCTTTCAAAATCATTTTAGCTAAGAACCTGGAAAGGAAATGTGCAAGGATTGATTTTATATGGTCACCAGCCTGTTAAAGATAACTTGGTTTACAATAATCAGCAAAAGTAAGTGTTTTTAAATTCATCCTCGATTATGAGAGCTCGGCGTTTACAAGAAGTATACTGCCGTTTTCAAATCAGGAGAACGTTTCGCGCACCCAAAGATGAAAGACTTGCTAAGGTTTTTTAACGACTGTTCATCATTGTTTGTTCCTGAGACCCCCATCAGCCGGATTCACGGAGAAATTTTTGAGATTTAAAATCCGAAAGTGAAGGAGGCAATTTGTTTTCTTTCGACGCTGCCATCGATGAGTGAGTGGAGCCACAGTTGTTGTGATGTCGGAAACTGCCAGTATTAATACAAAATTTGCTTTTTCTCAGCGCTTGGGTTTTCATTATTTCATGCAAGAGTCATCGTAGCTCTTCTTAGTCGACTTCGTCGTAGTCGTTAAGGAAATTCATGCCTCTGTGGCCTGTGACATTGGCGATATGTTCTGAACTTACAATTTTTGCTTTCTTAAGCTTCCTGAATGTTGTTTTTCTCGCACAATGATTCGTAAACTTTTTTCTCACTTTCTTTAAGGCTAGTACCAGCTACGGATACTTTCATTATGTTTGTTATGGTATTTTCGCCCATTGGTTTAGTTTGGACCAGATGTTTAAATTTTCGGTTTCGTTCGCTACTGAGGTAGAAAAAAACAGACCATCGCATGGATGTTTTAATAGAGGTCTTCTCTCCACAAAAGACTCAAAGACAGCAACCGGACACCTTTCTCCTCCAACAAATAACGTGCATCGAAAACTTGTATCCTTGTTCATTTAAATGCCTGAAAAGTGTGGCTGTCATGGTTTGCATCTGGTTGCAACCGTAATTATTCTTTATTGTTTTATTTTAGCGTAGTCTTTTATAAGTAGTTTGTTTTTGGGTACTCTGGTTCATTTTCCTCGATTTTGTTGACAGTATTTTTCTCTTAGCAACGCATTTTCAATACATTTAGCCAGAAAGACGAACTTTTTACTGTGTTCGGGTTTTTGGAATATTTTTCTAACTTTTCTATTGTTGGTTTGCGTACAAAATTAAATCCCGTCGTCGTCTGCTGTAAACCATGGCCATTTTCTTGAATTTTGTTGCTAAAACAGCTCTAATCTGATTGGTTATTGGTGGTTTCTTTTGTGTTTTCAGCCAATCAGAATGCATTTGTAATTTGCACTCGTGTTACAAGTTTGCACTCGTGTTACACATTTTGCACTCGTGTTACAGAAGAGCTGCACTCCTTTCTCAGCCAATCAGAATTGAGTAATTTTTTCGTGTATATTATTAAGAGGCTGTCCGCGTAAGAACCGATAAGGCAAATTTTGGTCTATCACGGATTGTCCTGATTTTTTCAGTGGAAGATAACTATCCTATCCCATGAAGAAATATCACATTTATTTGGACCAACTCAATTTTTTCTCTATTTTACAGAAAGATTTTCTAGGTCACCTAAAACTGGCCAGTTTGCCGTCGGAAGTGGTGCGATTTTAAGGAAGCTATAGGGCTCTTGCAAACCTACCTTAGATAGCCGAATAAGCTGATTATTTTACACATTAATGTGTTAACTCTGATTAATAGTTTCAAGGTTTAATGGTTGCATTCTGTGGAAAGTTGGCTGAGATATGATTTTTTTAAAATGACCTTTAATTTGCTTATCGGGAAAAGTAATTTGCATAACTAGAGCTGAACGGTAATTTCGCAAAAGTGGCACCTGACCCAGACTCAAGTCTATGATAAAACAGAAGCACTAAGACCAGTTTACTTCTTAATGCAATAAAATTTGTGGGCACTCCTCTTTGCGTGCTGTACAAAGTTCCGTTAATGTTCCAACATTCGCCATTTTACAGCAAAGCTGGAATTGTAACGGTCTGCATCTGGTCGACTAATTTCCACAGCTTTAACGTTTCTAGTTATCACTAACTGTCATTAGACCCTTTAAATGTTGGACTTTCGAAAACATGTGAAGAAAACTTGGTAATCGCTTTTTCTTGTTTTTTTTTTTCATTGTCGACGATGAACGTGACTTCATTCTCCGTATGCAAATTAGCCTTAGATGCGTCGTTTCAACAACTTGACATGAAACAATCCTTACATTTCACCTTTCTAAGGAGAAAAATAACTCTCGTTTCCACAGAAAAACACGAACCATCACTTAGAATCCCTTTAAGGTCTGTTTTTTTTTTTGTTTAACGAGGAAGAAGCAGCTGAATAATATATCATGATATATGTTTGCGTGGCTTAAAATAATTCAATTACTGTGGCCTGTCACGCATTCCTAGAGAGGGGCGGTCGATTAGAAAACAATAGCTTTGAATCGATCAATTTTATTACATTATCATCTTTTTTTAAATGGTAGTTATTGATAATAATTAAAAATAAGAGTTAACTTGCAAGGTAAGTCCTCTTGTCAACACAATAAAATTTGTGGGCACTCTTTTTTGCTTATCAGATCTTTGTACACGGCACTATGATAAAAAAAAATGCCCCAGACTTTTTCTATCTTAATCCATGTATAGCTTTGCAAAAGGCAAATTAGCTGTAAATTTCAGTTTCATTCAAAGATCTTTAAAGCGTTTATCGGTAGCAGAATGAAACGGGAAAAATAGTTTCTTTTTACAGTAAATACACGAAAAAGGGATTATCTCAGTTTTTAGTTTTTGTTAGGGTATAACATCCGTATTCCCAAGATGATCTTGTTTTGGTTTCAATCTAATTGAATTATAATGCAACAGGTGCCAGTTTCAAATATAATTATGTCATTGAAATCGCCGAAGAGATCAATTGTGAAAAAAGCTGTTCTTTTCGCGAGATCGTCAAGACAGAGTGTGGTCCCAGTAGGGGTGTGGAGGGAAATGTGATGGTCGCAGAGTGCATGAATGATATTACGTCGCACTTAGCCAGCTGTCACTTGTCTGAGTGTAGCAAAGTCAATGACTGAATGAACTCATTTTAGCGAGGGTAGAGGTTTGGTAGGTATTCGGAACTGAAATGACAATCTGCCCAAGGCACAGACCATAAATAGCCTGTGTACAGCCCCCCCCCCCCCCCTCCCCTTAAGAAAAATCGGAGAAGGGGCCCCTTCTCCGAGGGGGTGGGGCTGGTGTGTACACAGGCTAACACTAAAATGAGGCACAGACACCTACTTGGCAGGTTTTTGCGAGCGCCAAGGTCTTATTAGGCTCGATTGTAAGCCGCTGTGCTGGAAAATGAGCCCCCAAGGGATTGGGAGCGGCGGAAATCGAGCCTAAGGTCTTGTCAATACCCCGGTCACACTCTGGATCATACTGGCAAAGTAACTACTGTGGGAGGAAATAAGTCAAAGTTTTGCTCCATCATGTAAGTATCATTTTTTTTCTTTTTCATGCAAAAAATTTCTAAACGTACAGAGATATTCTTATTTCTCCATTTAACATTTTATCTTGCGATGTTTTCTGATGTTCGTTTCCAGTTCAGTTGAGCTTGCAAAGATAGTTCATTTATTTCTACTTTTTGACAGCTGTGTATCTTGCTCTAATCAATTCTTACCTATAAAATACTATACATAAAGGTTAATCCGTGTGTTGTAAAGATAGTTTTCTGATGATTGTTTGAAGAGCATCATAGATGGGGAAAAAAGAAAGAACTTTCTACTCGGAGCCAGGATTCAACCTCGTCCCTAGGGCTTTCCCGCCCCTGCCATTTTCTAAGAAGAATGTCCCTGGGACGTGTGTGAAAAGTATTTCATTCTTGCAATAAAAACAATTTTTAAACAGTGTTAAAACATGTCTCTGGTTTTGTAAAAATTAGTGAGACTTAAAAGTACCAGAATGTTCAGTTCAACTTTATATAGCCGATTTGCTCCTCCTGTGGCAAGAAACGTGAAAAAACTTGACGCCAAAGGGTCGAGAAGAGTACGATTGATCAGTCAGCAACCATGTCCACACCTTTGCCGGAGAGGTTTATTGGACAAGATTTCTCTCTTTTTCTTAGTTCTTTTTTCTTTAAGAACCGCCAAAGATGCTGCTAAGGCTGCAATAAGCGCACTCGCCTTTTCATATACTTCACCTAGTGAAAGCCTACCCTTTCATATACCTGAAACCTGAAAAAGATACCCCTTTCGGGCGGAGCCTCCCCGTATAGGCCATCATAGGGAGTTTCCCCCACCCCCGTTCCAATTCCGTGCTGGCACTCACCTATTGCCAGCCCATGTTGGACTCTAGGTCCGTTTGAGTCAACACCTAAACATAGTCCTAAGTGTAATTACAATAAGGCAATGGACGAAATAACCAATGTAATGAACTTGAATATACATTGAACTTGACCATAGAGATCTGCTGCAAGAAGACGAAGTGTTCGAAAGGCAAAAGCTTGTTGCAGGAATCGCTGAAGAATAATTGAGACCACAACACCCTCAATCAGAAGCTTTCAACCTATGTGTATGTCAAAGAAAGATCAACCAAGTGAGTTCAACGTGGTAACAGAGCCGTAGAGCAGCTGCCTCCTCTGGACCTGTTGAGCCAGACAAATCAAGTCTGTGGATGGATTTGTTTTCTTTAGACTCAGTTATTTTGATTATAGTGATTTGCAAATGTTTGCCATTTTCATCTTCGAGGTCTATTTTTCGGAGACATATCTCATGACAAGTGCTGAAAATAGCATTTCTGAGCCTGCAAATTTGAAAATTTTTCAGGGGGAGGACACCCCCAGGCCCCGCAACAAGGCTCGTGCCTTCGGCTCTCGCGATAATGCCCCTCGTTACAAAAAACCCAGCTACAGCCTGGGTAATGCTTAAAAAAAATAAGTTGTGTCACTTTGAAATACCGTTCAAATCCAGGGAAAGAAAAGGAGACCTAATTTACAAACTTTCGTCTTTCATACACTGAGTGCACGTGTTTTTCTCCATCAGCTCAGTAGTAAACATAGACAACATAGGGATCCTTAATTTAGTGTGATTAACAGCCGGCAAAAACTTTGTGGATTTAACAGGAGACGGACCGTAAACAAAAAAACTATGCCTTTTTCTTTTTTCCAAGTGACTGCTTTTGGCTTATTGTCGTGTATTACACCATAGGCCGTCATATCAAACCCTATCCTAGTGGCGCCCGGTGATACTGACTCAGTTAAAACGGTCGTAGAATGAATCCCGGGGGGGCTACTTGGGTCAATTTTTGCTGGGTATGTGCCGCTGGCCTCTTAGAGCCCCTAGCCCATCATAGACTATTCTGTGGCCAATTATAGACCCCATCTCAGTCACTTTGGGGCAAAAATGTAATTTTTGCGATTCCAACTTAGTCACTTTCTATTTAAGTATCTACCTTATATTGAATGGAAAACACCAACAGTACAAACATTCTGGTACGTTTGCTAACTGCTAATATGAAGAACTGTCTAACCCCAAAAATCAGAAAACGTGCGACCCCATTCTAGTAAATTCTATTAAAAACGAGACCCCATTATAGTCAATCTAGTCGTGAAAATGCGACCCCATCCAGCGGCACCTCCCCATTAGCCTCTTATAAGCGAGTACCCTCCCCGGGGAATGAATAAATACAACAGCACGGTATTTCCCACTCAGTAAAGAATCGGAATTAACAGTGATTAAATTGTATGATTATCAATAGCCTGTGAAGACTAAAGGCCTGTTCACAGGCTAGATTATCAATAACTATCACCCCCCAAAAAATATAATAAGATAAAAGAACTGATCGATACACGGTCACTCTGGGAGAATGCGTGACGAGCCACAGTAATTAAATTATTTTAATTCGCGTAAACATATCTTCTTCTGCTGCTGCTTCCTCGTAAAAGAAACAGACCTAAGGGGATTCTAAGTCATACATCGTTCGTGTTTTTCTGTGGAAAGAAGAGATATTTTTCCCTTAAAAATATGAAATACAAGTATTATATTTCCTGTCAATTTGTGGAAACGACACATCTAAAGCTAATTTGCATACGGAGAATGAAGTCATGTTCCTCGTCGACAATGAAAAAAAAAACAAAAAAAAGCGATTACCAAGTTTTCTTCACATGTTTTCGAAAGTCCAACATTTAAAGGGTCTAATGACAGTTAGTGATAACTAGAAACGTTAAAGCTGTGGAAATTAGTCGACCAGATGCAGACCGTTACAATTCCAGCTTTGCTGTCAAAATGGCGAATGTTGGAACATTAACGGAACTTTGTACAGCACGCAAAGAGGAGTGCCCACAAATTTTATTGCATTAAGAAGTAGACTGGTCTTAGTGCTTCTGTTTTATCATAGACTTGAGTCTGGGTCAGGTGCCACTTTTGCGAAATTACCGTTCAGCTCTAGTTATGCAAATTACTTTTCCCGATAAGCAAATTAAAGGTCATTTTAAAAAAATCATATCTCAGCCAACTTTCCACAGAATGCAACCATTGAACCTTGAAACTATTAATCAGAGCTAAAACTTTTATGTGTAAAATAATCAGCTTATTCGGCTTTGTGAGGCAGGTTTGACAGAGCCCTAAAGTTTCACCAAAATCGCACCACTTCCGACGGCAAACTGGCCAGTTTTAGGTGACCGAGAAAATCTTCTTGTAATATAGAGAAAAAATTGAGTTGGTCCAAATAAATGTGATATTTCTTCATGGGATAGGATACTTATCTTCAACTGAAAACATCAGGGCAATCCGTGATAGACCGAAATTTGCCTTATCGGTTCTTACGCGGACAGCCTCTTAATGTGTTAAATTGTTTCAGAATAGTTTTATTTTTTACGTTTCATCAAACGAAGTTAAGGGAACCGTATCGAAAATGTAGCGCATTATACTAGCGTTTTACAGTTATACTTTTTCTTGTAATTACAGTTTCTTAAATTATTTTCTGGTAATAAAAATTGGCAGAATTCAAGTCAATTTTCTTGGTTAAAATGTTTATCATAATTTAACTGTAAAACAGACATAATAACTTGCGTGATCACACTTGGCTAAACAGGTTCATATAATTATGGAAAATTTCCGACATAAGGTTCTTGAACCTCTCGATTCTTAAACGCGGTTTTTTAGTGTATTTTTGTCCGTACTGACTGCAAAAACCTTTATACTGATTCAATTGTTGAAATACTTCCTCATACTTCTTTGGACATATTTATACTTCTTTGGACATATTTGCATCACTTATTACCGTACTGAAGCTGAGATATATCACCAGCTGTCGCCACGCGCAATAGGGTATACCGACTCGCTGTTAGTAAAATAAACTAAATTTGATAGCTGTGGCGACGGAGGCTTCCAAGAAATTTTTAGATGGGGCAGGTAATTACGAAGTTTTCCTCCTTTTCTCTCTAAAAACTGAAACTGAATAGTATCCATAATTGCACACACTCCTTCATCATAATGCCGGCTAGTTAGGCTTGTGCTTGCGTCCTTCCACTGAAGGCCTGTTATAAAAACGATGAAAAATCTCGACCATTTACAGAGGTAACAACACGTCTGTAAATCGTTAAAGTGCCGACTAGTTATGGTAGCTAAGTTTTCCCTACCATTACATATCGAATAACAAAGTGTCTTCAGGATCATTTCATACACCCTTTGACGATTTTGTGATATTTTTATTTCTCGAAAGTTTTTAGAGAAACATTTTCTTCGCTGAAGTTAAATAAGGAGAAAACTAAAAAGATTAGAGACGCTACAAAATCTCTGTACGATGTTTGTGAGTTAAACATTTATGAGGATTTTTTCAAGATATTTTATTTTTATTATAAAACATCTGGCAATTGACAAAATAAGGACACCAGAAAATCTCTGTAAACTGACCAAAGCGAGGCATCATACCATGCGGTAAATCGACACTCTTGGGGAGTTGTAAAATCCCAGTAAAATGTCATAAATAAGGACACACAAGTCTCTGTAAATTGATACAATCGGGGCATTGGTAAATGATTGCAATTTGACTAGGCTCGATTGAAGCGGGGAACTCGAGTCAAGTAAATTGACACAAGTAGGGGAAGTATAATCTCCGTCTATTAACACATGCAGGGAATTCCAATAAATTGACGACAGATGGTGACTGAATACTACCCAGAACAGGACATGAAAATTGAGATTGACGAAAAGGCGCAGCTTTCCTAAATTTGTTAAAGATGGTCAACAAAATTTGCGCCAACATTCCATTCTGCGTGAAGTTGTTTAAATCTTTACGTCATAATTGTAGAGTTACATCAAGCTAGGATAACTTTGTTTTAAAAAAATTTTATCTACTTTACGCCAGGTGTAAAGGATACAACATAAGGTTGCTTACTTATTTAACAATGTTACAAAATCGCGAACTATACCCCAAAGTAGGGAACATGAAACACCAGAAACTGTCGTTATTCGCTCGCCCAATCTATTTTTTTTTTAAATGTGTGTGCATAGTTTTATTTTTGTGAGTTTTTATCAAGCGAATTTAAAGGAAGTTTATTTAATTATTCTGTTAAGGCAACCGGAAAATTTATTACTGAAACGATCCAGGGAATGCATCATCAGTGACACAAATTTGGAGATCACGCTAATTATGTCTTAGAAGTCAGCTGATATGAGCTCGGTGAATCGCTGGAATCTCCGCTGTCATTAAACATATAAAATGCAGTAGCGCGTTACAGACACCCGCTTAATACGGGACACCATGTTATTACCGACAGTGTTTTCTGTCCTTGGAGAATAAGATCTGGCTACCTTTTTATATGGAATAACAAAGGCTATTAAGAATTATTTCAGAACCCCTTGGAAGTTTTGTGCTATTAACATTTCTTTAAAGTTTTTATTTAGAGAGGTGCAAATTTCCTTTGATGAAATTTAAAAGGGGGAACCGTGCGCAGAAAATACCAGTCACTGTCGTCATTCCTCTAATTAATATTTTAAATTGCGTCAGCATCGTTTTATTTTTTTTAAAGTTTCATCAAGCAAAGCTTTTATTTAGAGAGGTGCAAATTTTCTTTGATGAAATGAAATAAGGAGGAAACTGAAAAGATTAGAGACGTTACAAATTCCCTGTATGATCTTTGTAAGGATTTTCTCAACTTATTCTATTCTACTATAAAATTTCTGCAAATTACCACAAGCAGGGCATCATAATATCTATGTAAATTGACACAAGTTGGGCATTGCAAAATTTATGTAAAGTGACTGGGGTGGGTTGATGTGAGGGAAATCAAGGCAATAAATTGACACTCAAGTAGGGAAGTGTAACTTCTGTCTATCAACAAATGCAGGGCATTCCAATAAATTGACGGCAGGAGGTGAATATTACCTAGAACTTAAGTTGAAGATGGTAGTCTAACTTTACACCAACATTTCAATTTGCGTAAAGTTGTCTAAAAGAGTACGTGATAAGCGTAGAATGGCATCAAGTTATAAAAAGTTTGCTTTAACCTTTAACAGCCTTTAGCTACTTTACGCCACGTGTGAAGGTTATAATGTAAGGCCGTTTACTATTTAACAAAATGCCATAAAGCGCGAACTTAGCCTCCCATTTCGTACGCAGAAAACACAAGCAACTGTCGTCATTCGTCCAATTAATATTTTAAATTTCGTCTGACCAGTTTTATTTTTTTAAGTTTTATCAAGCAAATTTAATGGAACTGTATCGAAAATGTAGTGCGTTATACTGGGATTTTACAGTTATACTTTTATTTGTAATTACAGTTTGTAAAAAAATTGCAAAATTCAAGTCAATTGTCTCGGTTAAAATGTTTAACAAAATTTAACTTTAAAACAGACATAATAATCTGTGTGATCATAGTCGGCTAAACAGGTTCACATATTTTTAACAAATTTCTGACATCAGGTTCCCTAACGGCTCTTAGTCGTTTCACGTGTTTTTTTACTGCCTTTTGCTCGTACTAACTTCTAAAACATCATATTGATAAAATTGTTGAAATAATTCCTTATACTTCTTTGGACACATTTGCATCACTTATTACCGTACTGACGCTGAGATATTTCTGCAGCTGTCGCCAAGCGAAATAAGGTATACCGACCCGCTGTTAGTAAATCAATTGAATATGATAGCTGTGGCGACGGTAGCGTGGAAGGAAATTTTCAATGGGGCAGGTAATTAAGAAGTTTTCCTCTGTTTCTGTCTAAAAACAGAAACTGAATAATATACTTTATACTACTACATGAGAATTTTCTGCAATTTGATGGGCTTAGGGCAGTGGTATTTCAGCTTAATTTGAAATACTTACATGTGAAAATTACAAACCTTTTGCGGGTAGTAGTATGAACAAATAATAGCATGATTTGTACGTGATATTTCAAAAT
>OZ037775.1:38471318-38491318 GCA_964035525.1 Porites cylindrica | reverse complement strand
CGGCGGCATAACTATAATTTTCAGGCGACATAACTTCAGTGCCTCGCATGCGATAGCAGATCTCTTTGCGACTCCGGTCAACAGCCCACAGCCGGAGGAATTGGTTTACACTGATCTCGCGTTAATTCCAGGCTACAGACGACCATTAAGTGGTGATTTTCAAATGGCTACGGTTACTATCAAATTCCAAAACAATTGGTATATTTGATTCACTTCGACCAGTTATCGATGCTGATTAAATCCGCTGAAAACCCAAGCCATTTTTATCATCTTAGTAGCTTTAGTAATCAAGCGTGTTCAGCGTGTCTTACGCAAATTGGACGCTAAGCGTGCTATAATTCGCACACTTACCGTGACATATGGCACGCTACAATAAAACAAAAAGTCTAGCGTGTTAAATTTATAAAAACGAAGGCAAGTGTGTCCGTCTTTGTTTTTTCAATTTAATATGCGCATATCCGTGGTCTACGGCACGCTAAGAGTGTCGTGCAAGCGTGTCGTGAGCGTGCCTTCACCTTTAGCATCAAATTCCTGTGGAGGGTCACATTTAACAAAAGGCTTCTGCAAATTTAGCTTCAAGCTCAGCCACATGAGAAGACACACAGGGCTTGCACTGTAAGTATCCCGGAGAGCTCCATACAATTCCTTATAATTTTGTTATAAAGAATAGTATGGAGCTTTCTAGGAGACTTTTCTTCATTATCTTAGGCGCAGCGGATTTTGTCACGCATGATCAGCGCGAGGTGTTTTTCCCGACACCCTTCTGTCAGGAAAATGTCATCATATGAAAGCAAACCAGACACGATCGCGTCGGCAGGCTGAAGCCGTCAAAAATAAAAGGCTTTTCTTTTTCCATTTCAGAGGTCAGTTTTGTTTCGATCTGTCAAAATAAATCAGGTTCTTAGGTTGTAGGTAATAAAATATTGTCTTATTCAGTGTTCAAGGACCTTTAGAAAACGATATAAACGAGATAATTGACTCGACAATGAAGGTGGACGTGAAAATGCTTTTTTGGAAGAAACAGAATTTTTTAATTCCCACAGTGATTTTGCGAAATCGCGAAGCAGAATGGTTCAGTTTCTTCCAAAGCCGTCATGATTAAAAAGTAGTGTCAACACAACTAAAAATGAATTTAGTTTGTATCGCAAAAGCCGCAAAAATAAAGATGAAAAAAAATGGATCGGAAAAATTAATAAAATCACCAAAAAACCGTCTCGCGGAAGCTTTGTCAAACAAACCGTTGGTACGGGTTTATTTAACCTAACCTGGAAAAGGAGACGCAGAATACATTTCATCCTAGATGTAGTTGTGATTTCGGGAACGGACCTCGGGAGCTCATTGCCGTAATATCTTCTACGTTGCAGAAACTACAGCCGAATCGCCCTGCTCGCGTGCTAACTTTCCGCTCCAATTATCACTATACGGTACCAGTGAATTGTTTCAAAATTTAAGGTGGCCGAAACTTATTTCCATCAACGCGTAGTTAGTTAAGCAATAATAATGCACAGCACTGTAAATAACACGGTTCTAGAAAATCTGACGGCTTGGCGTTTTGTTCGTCGCTGCATGAGATTTAATTGCTTATAACCTAACAGAAAATGCATGAATACAAGTTCGCTGTTCAACCCCGCACTGAATTTACAAAAAGCCTTTCTTATACCGGAAGAGTGTGGTGGAACAGCTTGTCTCTGAAGGTGCGGCAATAATGTTTTTAAAGGAAAATTAAATCACCTTAATTTAGATATATGTATATTTACACAAGGCCTCAATGTAAAGCAGGTTTTTTTATTGCTATATCTTTATTATTTTAGCTTTTATCGTAGATTCATTTCTAGCTTAGTTATTAGTAGTTATTTTTTTATACTTGAATGTAAATGTACCTGAAAGAAATACCTTGTATTACCTTACCTTACTTCTGTGATGTGTGTAAATTTGTCTTTTGCTATGGGTTTAGACAATAGACTTCTCCCGACTATCTGTTGTGCGTCAAAACAATGTGGCAAGAGCGCGATAAAGAAATAGTCGAAGTGCCATGGTGTAGCACTTTATGACAAAGTTTTAACTGGAAAACATGTTGCCATCTGATGTACACCTGTATAGTCTATGTTTGTAAGCCTTGCCTAAAGAATCACTGGGTTACATTGCACCCATGGGTGTGCCACCTAAAGTGCAGCCTATGTTTGTTAGCTCTACCTAAAGAATCACTGGGTTACACTGCACCCATGGGTGTGCCACCTAAAGTGCAGCCTATGTTTTTTAGCTTTACCTAAAGAATCACTGGGTTACACTGCACCCATGGGTGTGCCACCTAAAGTACAGCCTATGTTTGTTAGCTCTACCTAAAGAACCACTGGGTTACACTGCACCCATGGATGTGCCACCTAAAGTGCAGCCTACGTTTGTTAGCTCTACCTAAAGAATCACTGGTTTACATTGCACTCATGGGTGTGCCACTTAAAGTGCAGCCTATGTTTGTTAGCTCCACCTAAAGAATCACTGGGTTACACTGCACCCATGGGTGTTCCACCTAAAGTGCAGCCTATGTTTGTTGGCACACCCATGGGTGCAGTGTAACCCAGTGATTCTTTAGGTAGAGCTAACAAACATAGGCTGCACTTTAGGTGGCACACCCATGGGTGCAGTGTAACCCAGTGATTCTTTAGGTAGAGCTAACAAACATAGGCTGCACTTTAGGTGGCACACCCATGGGTGCAGTGTAACCCAGTGATTCTTTAGGTAGAGTTAACAAACATAGGCTGCACTTTAAGTGGCACATCCATGGGTGCAGTGTAACCCAGTGGTTCTTTAGGTAGAGCTACCTAAAGTGCAGCCTATGTTTGTTAGCTCTACCCAAAGAATTACAGGCTTACACTGTACTCACGGACGTTTGCCTTGCGCTCTCTTCAAAAAAAGAAAAGCTATAGTCTGTTTCGCCAAAAATCAAGCTTTGTTTGCCCCAAAAATTTGACACCATGTTGGGCCCCGAAAGAAGTAAAAAGTTCCTCCATAATAGAAGCGCTTTTTGCTAGAGTTAAGAAGTTTGGCTTACATGAGTTTCAATATAAAGGTGCAAAAACGTATCAGCATAATTATAGCACACACATACATTGTCATCAAACTCCTGGCATATAGCCTGAATAAGCCAAGCAAATACAGCATATAACGAGAAATGTTCGTCAAATGGTCTCGTTAAGTAAATTATACTTCACTTTGCGAAAGAAATTTATCGCTTGTATCAGTGTTACGCATCGAAAAAGCGATGAGTCATCCCATGACATTAGGTAAAAGAGGTAATATTCACGGGTTTCACGAATTCCAATTTAACGATTTTCGCCGAGTAACAAATTTAAAACTTCAATTGTTACCTTACAGTTGTCGGTCCATTTACCTTACATTCGACGACACTGGTAAACATGAACAAAACGATGAAATCCAGCACTCTTCTTTCAGTAGTAGCAAGCTGCATCAAGTAAACTCCACCGATATGCGCTGCATTCGCACTACAAATATAAACATTTGTCGTGGAGAAAATACGACGAGGAGGAAAAGATGCCAGATCTTCGCCTAGGCAATGTATTCCAGCTACCAAGCCGGCGTATCTCCAGAAGGTGGACTCGAAGTGGGACAAACCTTGTGATTTTTTTAGAGGCCCTTTGCGCGCAAACTAATTTATTCTGGCGCGAAATGAAGATTAAGAAAATGTATCTGAAATCTAATACACGACAAGAAAATTTTCGCACTTTCGAGGAGCGCGACATATTAAATAGGATTAAGTCGGATTAGCTGCCCGCGGAGAAAACATCCCTGCGTGGGATCGTACTTCCAGTAAAAATCCTCTGTGTCCTCTCATGTATTCAGCCTTTTCTTTCGCTTTGGAAATGTCTCTGTCAGCTTCGAGCTTTGCCAACTCTAATTGCTGTTTCAACTCAAACTGTTTCTGGTTCATTTCCATTTCAAGACGTTTGATTTCAATCTCCACTGATCTTTCCCTTTTCAATTCAGTTTGCTTTTCCATTAAAGCAGCCTTTGCCACCGCCATCTTCGTGTTGTGAAGCCTTTCCCCTGCTTCGCTTAACTTTGAAGCGCGACTGCTTACGGAAAGCACAGATGGTGTCGGCGATGCCAAACCAATGTTTGCTAGATCTCGAGATACTTGCTCGTTAAAATGCGTAGCCGCAGCGATAGTGAATTCCTTAATCTTTCAGGGGCACCAAAGAGAAAATAGTTCAAAACCACTTAACATAGCATTGTTGAACGTATTTTAGTATTCAAACGGCAGATATAGGCATATTTTTATCCCCTAAAATCTTTTCATCTGTTCGGATTTCCTAGCTGAAAGTCTAGTGATCCGAAAATTATAGGGATAAAAACTTACCTTCTCGAAAATTTCAGCCAGGAAAAGGCTCCCGAAAATTCTAGGTGGCCTTTTTTAGGGTCAAAATCCGTTAAAAATGGGTAATTATACCATTTTGTAGATGTACGAAAATCCTAGGAGAGGCAGGCAAGCAAGAAATTTTACAACAAATGCACCGAAAATTCTAGATCTCAAATCGTCTTCCGAACAGATATTTTCCCGAAAATTGCCGTTGGGTGCCCCTGATCGTTTGATCGTAGTTGTCCTTTCGTAATTCCTGAGAGGCGTACTGATTATTCACTTCGTGAATCTCAATGCTGTTTTCGTCCACAAGACTTCGATAACGGGCGATGCTTTCTCGTTAATTGTTCCATGTCTTATCCAAACTAGCTTGAAGAGATTTTACGCTCGCCAGATTCCCGTAATCGACGAGAAGAGGGTCAATTTGCTGACAAGCCCTTGTCATTGCTGAAACATATCCTACCAGTGACTTTCGTAAGCTGAATAAAGCTTCTTGTAACGCTTTTTCTTGAAATGAACTCGCCATTTTTCTCTGAGAGCTTGAGCGGGTATTCAAGGCTGTCCATAAATGCGCCATACTTTACTCCGTCATTTGGAATTTACAAAATGAACGGGCAAGGGCCAATTCCAAAAACACAACACGTTCACGATCAGCAAATGTTTTTACTATTAACGAATCATAAAAGTAAATTCCTACAAAGAGCGAAAAACAATAGTTACAATACAGAAAAACTACCTTAAGGCGACTGCAAAATGAAATTAATAAAAAACGATGAAAACGAAGCTGCTTACCAAATGCAGAGGATGACAGGGTTGGTGGTCAGGGCCACTGAGGAAAAAAATCTACTTCCACTAATGCTGTTACAGTAATAGACACGTAAACTGGTAAAAAAAAGAGAGGCGAGATAACAAACTATAACGAAATTTACATACAGCACGTAACAAAGGAGCGTAATTAACGAAATACCGGAGAGCGAAAAGAAAAAGAATACACGATAACAAGTAAGTGAGAAAACGAAAAACAAAAGGAAAAAAATTGCCCCAACAGATACTTTTTCATTTTTTTATGCGGGCCTTTCTTAAAAACGCTGAAAACGATTCATTATTACCGCTCGTAAGAGACTTAGATTATCATTATCTATCAGGTATTCAATAAAAGCTAATTGAAAGGAATTTTCATGTTGCTATTCTGATCCTTTGAAAATGCACGATAATTCTGTCTCCATAAAAAGTTTATGCGTTTCATTATCAGTTCATGTCATTATCAATTCATGTTATTATGTATAGATTTTAGGGTAAGAACGAAGTTGGATAAAAACGTTTAATATACTCCAGTTGACCCTTGCACAGAATAGTTCTTCACTCTGGGAAGGCGTAGCTCAGTAATCCAGAAAACTATCGACTCGATTCCTGGTTAGAGATGTAGCCACTAAATAGATCTGGAGTAGGGATGCATCAGTTCTTCCAAAGCACTCTACTTACATTTACATTGTTGAACAAGCAACGAAAAACTCAAAAAACACCCTCGAAAAGGGATACAAATTTTTATTTGAAAATGACTGTCACGACGGTTATGTAGGCTTATATGGACAATAAATTCATGCACAGGGGAATGCTTTAAATCACTGAGGAAGAATGAAAGGCCTCACAATGTTAACAGCTGTGATAAATGCTCTTGTACAGCAGGAGGAAATGGTTACTGTAATCACATGTTTATATAAAATAAATATGTATTTGAATGCACTGAATTCCCAAGAACTGGAATGTGCACAACTCAAAACAGTTTGAGTAGCACAAAACAAGGACCTAGGGTGCCAACCCTAATTCATATAGTGCATACAAGGCATGCATATAATGTCGACAATGCTAATTACAGGGAGAAATGCTCAGGGAGAAATGGGGGCTTTAAGGTGTCCCTTTTATGCAGCCAGGCAACATACTGTCCAAAATAAAGAGAGGCCAAATTTGTTCTTTCATTCACTTAAGACAATTAACTATCCTGCAATAGTTTCAACTTAATTAACTGGACACAAGGTTCCACGGGTAGTGAGTTAAACATCTCTCTCTAATGGAGGCAAACCTCAGTGTTATAACCACTATTCCAATTTGCCAAGACCTAGAGCTGTTGATGGCTGCTTTCCTGAATTCCCAATTGACAATGACACACCAGCTTGAGTGGGATTGCAAATGCCCCTATTTTCAAGGGGAGCAATTTATAAGTTGTTTAAAAATTCCTAATCCATCCTTAATAGAGAATCAAAAGGTCAGAGCAAAAATACGTTGTGGTTTCAAAGTAAAAGGTTCAGGTCAACTAGCTCTAATTTTCACTTGTTTGCGAATGGAAACTTATCATCTCTCACTGAAAACAAGGTTTGTTCAAAATACTCTCGTGTCACAGAATGATGTTTCTAATAATATTGAATGGCAAATTGGTCATACTGAGTACATGAAAAATATTGGTTTAGCATGTATATTTATATGTACATATCCATTCATATTAAGAGCTTACAGTGTGGCGGTGTTGTCATATCAAGCACAATGTCATAGTTGGCTGCTTTACCAAACAGAAGAGTGATGGATAATAAATATCAAGTTATGGTTTATTAGAAATCAAATGCCCTTTTACATTAAGAAACTTTACACCTGAGAAGGCAAGTTCTGATCCATGGTTTTATTGTCACATAGTTAACGGTAAGCCTGAGCTCAAAAGGGTCCACCTTTTTCAGGCCATTTGGGTTGGGCAGGATTAAAGTGGTGCTGTCTTCAATATTCTTTCAAAAAAAGACTGGTTACATCTCACTTAATATTTAGCAGTTTTTTTACCTTCTACCTCTAGAGCTAAAATTTCAGATCATAGTTCAGAAATTTCAGCGCCGAATTCGTGTAAGCAGTGTCGCTAAGCATCATTTGGCTCAACACACACCTCACTTCTGTGGTGTATACCATATTTGGTTTCCCTCGAATCAGATTCCTGTTCAACTTTATCTTATTTTAGATCTTACGGATAAGGTATGCCTTGTGTACAGGGCATTTAAACACCGATCGAGGGAGGCTGCACGTTTTCAGAAGCTACCGACCAGTATTAAAAGACAATGGAATACAAAGCTTCCGAAGTCATCATCCCCAAAATGAAAAGAACGGACGATTGTATGTTTCTGCCCCAAGCAAAAAAAGCAATATTTGAGAGATGAATATAGAGGTACGAATTAGAACCCACATACAAAAAGACTAAGGTACACGACTTTACGGTCGAGTACTCCTCCCTTTTAATTCGCTGCAGCCGTGCTAGGTTCTAATACATGATGATCGCCTGGAGTCTTATGTCACATTTCTTAATGTTGCGTTTGTTATCGAACATGATATCGCCGTATAACTTGCAAAGACGAAACGCACAACTGCGATTACTTTAGCCTGGGAAAAGGATTCGCTGGTATTTGTTGATGTTTACAGAGGAAACGAATGGAATAAGGCGATTCATAGTGGCCTGACTTTGCCTCTCGTCCTGACATGGTACTGTCATGCGAGTCAAAACTCAAAGATGGCGGCTGAAGTCTTTCAGCGAATGACGTCATGAATTAAAAATTCAAGATGAAGCGTGTATATTTTTGGCAAATTTTTGACATCAGTTTCTTGACCGCAAAAACATCAGTTGTTAAAATACTTGTTAATACTTCTTTGGACACATCTGCATCACTTATTACCATACTGAAGCTGAGGTATTTCTCCAGCTGTCACCTGGTGCAATAAGGTATACCAACCCACTGTTACTAAAATCAATCAAATGTGACAGCTGTGGCGACGCGTACGGTAGCGTCGAAAGAAATTTTCAATGGGGCAGTTTTCCTCTTTTTCTCTCTAAAACCTGAAACTGAAGGGCACACTTAATTGCACACCTTCCTTCATGATAATGACGGTTAGTTAAGCTTGCGCTTGCGTCCTTCCACTAAGGGCCTGTTATAACAACAACGAAAAATGTAGACCATTTACAGAGGTTATAAAATGTCTGTAAATCCTAAATGTACCGACTGCTCATTGCTGGAGGTAAGATCTCCCTAACTTTACATAAATTTATGGAATAACAAAGTCTCCAGAATCATTTCAGAAACGCTTTGAAGATTTTGTGATATTTTTATTTCTGGAACGTTTTTATTTAGACAGATGCAAATTTTTCTCCGCTGAAGTTAACTAAGGAGTAAACTGAAAAGATTTGAGATGTACAAAATCTCTGTATGATGTTTGTAAGGTTGACATTTACAAGGATTTTCTGAAATTATTTTATTTTATTATAAAATATCTGCCAATTGACACAAGCAACACATCATAAAATCTCTGTAAATTGACACAAACAGGGCGTTCTAAACTCTCGGTAAAATGACATAAAAAGGGTCACAAAGAGTCTCTGTAAATTGCCAAAAGTTGGCCATTACAAAATTTACGTCCTGACTTGGCTCGATTAAAGTGAAGGAAGTCAAGCCAATAAATTAACTCAAGTAGGGAAGTGTAATCTCTGCCTATTAGCAAATGCAGGGCATTCTAAGAAATTGACGACAGTAGCTAAATGCCAACATTTTATTTTGCGTAAAGTTGTTTAAAAGTCTACGTTAACAGAGTAGAATTACATCAAGTTATAACAAGTTTGCAATAACAGCCTTTAGCTACTTTACGCCATGTGTGAAGGTTATATCGTAGGGCTGCTTACTATTTAAAAAAAATGACAAAAAGCGCGGTTTACCTCCCATAGTCGTTCTCAGAGATCACCAGCAACTGTCGTCATTGATCCAATTAATGTATTTATTGTGTCAAAATAGTTTAAGTTTCATCTAGCGAATTTGGATAAGGGAACTGTATCGAAAATGTGGCGCATTATATTTTACAGTTATACTTATTGGAAATTACAGTTTGTTAAATTATTTTTTAGTGATAAGAATTTGCAAACTTCGAAGTCAATACGCTCTTCTCACTTATGGTAATATGCCCGTCTAACCTCGTTTACGGGTAAAAATTCTTTTGAAATTCAAATACGAAAACGTCGTCTGATTAGCATTTCAAAGGACTTTTTACTCAAAAACGAGGTTAGACGGGCATATTACCATACGTGAGAAGAGCGTATTGTCTTAGTTAAAATGTTTATGGTAATTTTACTGTAAGACAGACATAGTAACCTGTTTAATCATACTTGGCTAAACAGGTTCATATATTTTGGGCAAATTTATGACATCAGGTTCCTGAACCTCTCGGTTGTTACACGCGATCTTTTACTATATTTCTGTCCGTACTGACTGCAAAAACCTCATACTGATACAATTGATAGCTGTGACGACGGTGGTGTCGAAGGAAAGTTTAGATGGGGCAGGTAATTGCGAACTCTTTTTCTCTCTGAAAACTAAAACTGATTAGTTACTTAACTGCAAACACTCCTTTATTTTAATGCCGGCTAGTTAAGATTGTGCTTGCGTCCTTATTGCTGGAGGTAAGATCTCCCTACCTTTACATATGGAATAACAAAGTGTCTCCGGAATCATTTCGTACACCCTTTTATGATTCTGTTTTCTTTTTGTTTCGAATACTTTTATTTAGAGAAAAACAAATCTTCTTCTAAATTTGTTCAAGATGGTCAACCCACTTTTTGTCAACATTTTATTCTGCAAAAAGTTTACTAAAGCTTTATGTGATAGGTTTAGAGTTACATCAAGCTAGAATAACTTCATTTAAAAATATCTTATCTCCTTTACGCCAGGTGTAAAGGATACAAAGTGAGGTTTCTTTCTATGTTAAAAACATTACAAAATCGCGAACTACACCCCATAGTCGGGCACAGAAAACACCAGCAACTGTCGTTATTCACTCGCCCAATTTATTTTTTTTTAATTTTGTGTGGATAGTTTTATTTTTTTTAGTTTTATCAAGCGAATTTAAACAAGTGTAGTTAATTATTCGGTTAAGGCAACCAGAAAATGAATTACTGAAAGGTTCTAGGCAATGCGTCATCAGTGACACAAATTTGGAGATCTTGCTAGATATGTCTTAGAAGTCAGCTGATATGAGCTCGGTGAATTGCTGGAAACTCCGCTGTCATTAAACATATAAAATTCAGTCTGCACAGACACCCGCTTAATACGGAAACCATGTTATTACGGACATTTTTTTTTCTGTCCTCAGGGAAAGCCCTTATAGCCCTTCAAGTGCAGCCATTTAATACAGACACCCGTAATCGTAGACAACCGACACTTTTTAATGGTCCAACCAACAGATTCTCATATTAGAAAGCTACCCTCGCTAAAACGGTCAGTTCTTTGTCATGTGTGTGCTGTACCAAGGTTTACTTTTTCTGAATGTAAAAAAAAAAAAGCTGGACGGCAGCGTTCTATCATCTTGCTTCAATTGCTGACTATTTTGGCAAAGACGGAGTTCTGCAAGAGTCATGCTTATTAAGGACATTCCGTTAATTTGGCCACTTTCTATGTTTTCCAGTATCTGTTGGGTTTCTTGCAGACTAAGGTTACGTGTTCGTCTCCAACGGGTAGCTTTTTATTTCTTTGTCAATGGCTACCCGGTTAGAGTATATACACTTGTCACAGAAACCTATCCGATGTGTGACGATCCACCACAAGATCGAATTACTCGAATACGCGCCGCTCTTTATAAACCACCGACCTCAAATATGCGACGCGTTTTGGAAAGAAAAGGTCTAGTGTTGAGAGCGCCTGTTCGTAAAAATGGAACATATTGTTTCAAGGGTGGACAATTCGATTTTTTTTATATTTTCATGGAAAATAGGCTACGCTATAACTAAAATCACTGTATAGCTTTTTCGGTGAAACATCCTTTTATTAAGGACATAAATGTAAATAACCAAAATCCATTAAAATTGTCATTTGAGGCCGTAATTATCACACGGATTTGTGAGCCTCTCGTGCAAAACGCAATCTTTATACCCTCTTTAACAAATTACACTCTCCTTTTAAACCCCTTTATATTTGTTAAAATGATTAGAAAAAATAGTGCGTTGTTCTTTGTATACAAAACAATTTAATTTCGAAGGCACACAGTTTACTTCAGAAAACGTAAAGCGTGAAAAAAATTAATGGTATTCGATCGTTGACGGCAGTTGCCGCGGTGTACATTGCAAGTTTAAAAAACAGAGGTAGTCAAACAACGAATGACCAGACAATCATGATAAAATGGCCTTAAGACCGGTTCTTCATAGCGGATTATAAGGTTAGAAAACTTTTTTTTCTAAGAGCTTATTTTAACCTAATGTTGGCCTAGGCATGTGCAGGGACTAAATATTTGTCTGACTCTCAACTTTAAAATTGACCACGGAAGTTCAAATATCTGCATTTTTTTTAAGGACTTTGAAAAGTTGCCGTGTCGCTCGTAGTGATTTGCCCAAAAAACATTTTTATAGCGGTCTGTAGATCATTCTTATAACATTCAACCACCAGAAGCTTAGTTGATAGGAGTTTTCGCACATGGTGAAAATTAACTTTTCCCTCAACTTTCGAAGCTCTTATTTTTACAACTGCATATTCCTCGACAGCTCTGTGTATGAAACAATGAAAACGAAATTAAGTTGTAAAATTCTTTGTCACCTTTTTGGGTTAATTGGCTGAAGCACTTCAATCGATCGCTAATAAATCAAATTCACAAGTTAGTACTATATCAATCACTTATTTACAAAAAAGGTGACTTGTTGCCGAAGTTTTTACGCATCGTTTTTGACCGACAAAAGAAGCAGACGTTGACGTAATAGGCCATTTACGAGTTCCAAAATATGTCGTTTTCAAAACGGCGCCGAGTGGAAAACTTTCCTTGTGAAAATGAGTTTTATTTGCATGAGAATAGAAAGTCATTTTTATATCGATGACTTCGTACTTAGCCTCGCTTTGAAACAAAGGATAGGGACAACTCGGAAATGGTCTATTGTGTCCTAGTTCGTCTACTGCAACGCGCTTACGCAGTTTGTACCATCCAGCTTGCTATCTACGCACCATTTTCTCTACATGTATCATTCAAGATTTGGCCCACAAATGAATCACTTCGCTTCTCTAAGAACCAACACTCGAGAGAAGAAAAACAGTGCGTGGCTTTACCAAAAATGATTGAAAAGAAAAAAGGCGAGTAAAATGATCTGAGGCAAATTGTGTGTTTTGCTTTGTTATTATTATTCACTTGTCTATTTTATTTTTTTATTTTATATTATTTCCCTTTTTACCCGTACCTTTTTAAGTTAAGCATGTGCATGCGGTGCGTGCTGGTTGCCACGCCCCTGACTGTACTCCAGTTTTAAATGGATATATATGAGCGTCGTCGAGCGGATCAAGGTTGTTTTAAAGTTCTTGCTTTTTCGCTTTCTGAACAGTTGTTTACTGTGAACAATGTTAAGCAGGACGATTGACCAAGCCAGAAACTGAAATTAGAGAGAAAGCAAACTGGGAAAAGTTCCATATCATTGTGATGTTCTCTCATTCTTCGTTTCCCGGATATTATTGCTGGTTAAAAATCACATTTATCACATTTATATTTGTAGCTCATTATTTTGTTCCATTTCAGTTGTTATCCTCCTCTTAGTTGTTCAACGACAGAAAAGTACAATCTACAAATGAACTCCTCATATCATTTCCTATGTTTTCTCGTGGTTGTTGTTTTAGAGTGGAAATGCATTGCCAGCACTAAAACAGGTTAGTATTAAATGATGATTTCCAATATGATTTAACAATTGTGTGTAAGGGTGATCTTTTAACAAAGGTCACCTCGAGTAAATAACACATATTGAGAGAAAAAGAGGACGTGTCACTGCTTCTGCCTGAATCCTTTAGGTTTAATTATGAAACTTTACCAAGTAACGACTTTTAAAAATCACTGGGATTGAAATCACTTAAATGTAAAAGAAAAAACGAAATGGTTTGGTGTAGTAGTAGTTGTATGACGACCTGGTATAGAATGGCCGATTGATACACAGTATTTTTAGTTATGATCAAAGTGGTTTATCCATTCCTTTGAAACCCATTTATTACAGGTAAACCTATAATAACTCTGCCATTTACAGTCGTTGAGACAGTAAAGGGGCATTTATTGTCGTGCACCGCCTTGGGAACGCCTCCCATTCAGGTGAAACTGTTTAAGGATAACATCCTTTTGGCAAGTGGAAAAAGCAGCATACATTTTCGACTAAATGAATCGGCCACGTACACATGCCTCGCCAATAACTCATTTGGTACAGATTATTGCTAAACTAATTCTTGAACAATATATGTCATTGGCAAAAGGAAAAAGGGAATTTTAATATAGTTTTGGAGGGAGAACGATACATTTCTTACTTAAAAGTGGCAAGTATTTGAATAACTGAGGATTTTGCTGTGACAGTGGTCGGTACTGTCAAGTAACGCAAATTGAACATTTGACTAAATCTGAGTTAAAACCTTCAATTCTGAATCGTGATGTGCCACAAGTTTATTGCATAAATTGACAAAATAGCTATTAATCTTTAACTAAAACATGTTTTTAGGTCTGACTTAGGTGCCACTTTGGCGAATTTTCTGAAGATTTTGAGGCATTTATGCGTGCATTTTGCTTTCTGAATTGGATTAGTGAAATAAAGACGATCAGTTTTTGCTGATTACCGAAAGATAATGCCTAAATGGTATTGGAACAGTAAAAAGGAGCAATATGCTTCCAAATGAGTGCAAATAGTCTAGGAATTGATGACCCAAAGTACTTTAAAACGATCGTTAAAAAACCCGTATAACAGAGACTAAAATTTGCTGATTTTAGTCACCAACGGTCGTCCGGCAATGAAATGTTGGGAATGGCAGTAAAATAAACAATTTCCTCATTCTAACTGCAATGTCGTTATTAGGATGGATAGTAGTGTTGATGGCAAAAACATCACGCAAAAGTTTTGTCGAGTCCGAAATCGAGTCGAACGCTTTAGGAAGACTGCCTCTTAATCAGTAATAGAGGAATATTCACGGGGAGTTGATTTACTCCAGAAAGAATCTCCCCCGGTCTCATGTCCTAAACTTCAGCAATGTCAAAAACATGTTCTTCAATCAGTAGGCTTATACTACTCTCCTCCCTAACTGTGGAAATGCAATCTGCGATTTGCTCCTCCGATGGACTTACCCCCCTCCCTTCCCTTGTGATATTTTCTCCACTACTTGCCACAACTTGCCCGTAGGAACAAAACTGGTTCCCGTGTCCAGATCCAACTCCCCAAGTTTCCTAGTTCTCCTAACCCCGAGTGTTTCTTTGAATGTCAGACAAATGCCAGAAATTTTGCTCACCATAGAAGCCAATGTCTGTGTACCATTGTAACCTCCCCTTTGGGAAGTTTTCAAACTTGTCTGGCTACCTATCTCTATCCCTTCCTCATACCAAAAATAATAATATATAGATTTAGCCAGGGCTAAAAGCGAAGCTCCTACTAACTCGAATTTATAATTTAAATCAAACAATTGTAAACTTGTATTCCACAAATCAGTTAACTTTAGATCACATTCATGTGACTTTTGACGGAAAGGCTGAGTGAAATTAATCTTACATCAACTTGATAGCCTTATATGTACACCTAAAAACAGCATAGCCATAATGGTTCTTGATCCCAGTACATTAGGCCTGGAAAACAAATCAGGCCGAGTTTTTTGCGTTCGACAAGTGTACTTTTAATATAAAATCTTGCCAAAAAACCTGGGGACGTGTAAACCAACCTTTTATACTTTTTATACATCACATCTGATGTGAAATAGTACCATGAGGCGCTGTTTTTATCATACAGACCTCGGACAAAATGCAGTATTTCACAATTTTGCAATACAAATTGCACTCATTCAATATTCAGGACGATCGAAGCACGCGTTAGCGAAACCGTTAAAAAAATGTCCAAAATCACCTATACGGCGAGCCGGTTCTCACTTTTGACAAGCGCTCAAGTCGACTGTTTAAATTAAGATTAACAGTTAAACGCTTCAACATAATGGCTTTATAACGATGTGTAATCTTCAAAAGCGTTTGATACGCGCGGCATTTTGACTACTCCTGCAAGCTATGTTCATGAGCGACTGAAAACAAACGGCACTGCGATTAAAATTGCAAAAGAGACTACTAACAATCAATAAAAGGAAAATAATTCCGGTGAAACATATACAGAGACAACAATTTTCATTCACGAAGACAAGTATCAAAGTGTCTCCGGCTGAAAATCCTTGTTTATGTTTTAAGCCGGCTTCCCAGTGTTTGCTTTTTTCAAAGATGACCTCGAGGTAAGAAAATCGTTCAAAGATTTCTTTTACAGCCAGAATTATAACTAAATATTCTTTGGAACGTTTTCTTTCTATTTGCGGTGAGAAAAGGCTTTTTAAAGTTCTATAAGCTTATAATCAAACCTGATACTCGGTCAGATCGTTGTCTCAAATCCTACAAACGTGCATAAACTAAATAGCCCCATAGACTACGCTCGACTTCATTAAATTAGACATAAAAAAACAAAAGTCAAATTAATACAATAATTACTCAGGCTTACCATCCGAGATGCACTGAAAACTATCAAGGAAGGCCAGAATCGCTTCAGACTTTTGAACCCTCCTACGCATCAAGCAAGGTGAAAATCGAAAACGATGCCATCCGAAATCAGATTTCCGACTTTGACAAGCGACGTATTTCTCAACCAAAAACCCAATAAACAAACTAGCCATGAATAACAGAGGTCTCTTGATAGCAGCTGAATTTCATTCTGTACATTCAGTGGAAAAAGACGGTTAAAAACATCACAAGTTGACATAAAACTCTGTCAGCTTCAGCTGACAATTAAACAACTTTCAAGATGATGCATAAATTTTCCGCATGAACTCACCTGTCAAATTTTGACCAATCAGAGCATAAAAATTGGACGTAGAGCGTGTCCAACGCGTGACCTTGGTGAGAAAAGTCAAAAGCAACTGGCATCTTCCCTGCCTGTAAAAACTGGCTGGATTTTAGCTTCCGAGGTCAGTTTAAAATTGTGCGGGACAAATAAAACACAACGTATTTCATATGAATTTAAAAAAAATTAAACTTGAGCCTGCGATCATTTGAAAACTAGTAACTTGTCAGCGCATAACTTGAAAAAGATGGTAGGTACGTGGTGTAAGCATCATATACTGGTTCCCCGTTAGCTAATATATGGCATACATTGCTCTCAATAGCTTTACATAGCCCTACATAGCACTACATAGCCCTACACAGCCCTACACAGCCCTACATAGCCCTACATAGCCCTACATAGCCATACATAGCCCTAAATAGCCCTAAATAGCCCTACATAGCCCTACACAGCCCTACACAGCCATACATAACCATACATAGCCATACATAGCCCTACATAGCCATACACAGCCCTACATAGCCCTACATAGCCATAAACAGCCCTACACAGCCCTACATAGCCCTACATAGCCCTACATAGCCCTACATAGCCCTACACAGCCCTAAATAGCCATACACAGCCCTACACAGCCCTACATAGCCCTACACAGCACTACATAGCCCTACACAGCCCTACACAGCCCTATATAGCCCTACATAGCCCTACATAACCATACATAGCCCTACATAGCCCTACATAGCCCTACATAGCCCTACACAGCCCTACACAGCCCTACATAGCCCTACACAGCCATATAAAACCATACATAGCCATACATAGCACTACATAGCCCTACATAGCCCTACATAGCCCTACATAGCACTACATAGCCCTACACAGCCCTACACAGCCCTACACAGCCCTACATAGCTCTACATAGCCCTACATAACCCTACATAGCCCTACATAGCCCTACATAGCCCTACATAGCCCTACATAGACCTACATAGCCCTACACAGCCCTACACAGCCCTACATAGCCCTACACAACCATACATAACCATACATAGCCATACATAGCCCTACATAGCCCTACATAGCCCTACATAGCCCTACATAGCCATATAAAACCATACATAGCCATACATAGCACTACATAGCCCTACATAGCCCTACATAGCCCTACATAGCACTACATAGCCCTACACAGCCCTACACAGCCCTACACAGCCCTACATAATGTAGGGATATGTAGGTCTATGTAGTATTATGTAGGAATATGTACACTGCTTCTAGTAGCTAACGGGGAACCACTATATGATGCTTACACCACGTGCCTACCAAAAAGATACTCGACCTCGATGGGTCAACACTTGAGCCCGCGATACGGTTAGGTGATACTGGTCAGCGGGTACCCTGTTCTGACAGCTGTCAATTGATTACAACATTGATGTGCAATATGTGTGCAATATCAGTCTTCCTGTGCTCCCAGACTACCTAGTGAGATTGAACATTGGTTTTCCTGTGGTGCGGACGGACGGGCGGGCGGTGTACTGTCAAGTGATTACCAAATTTTCTGGGATGGGTAGATTTATTTACCCATGGTGCTCCGCAGGCGCGCTTCTTGCGCCAGAGCTCCGCTATTAGGGACCGGTCATTATTTATCACCGGGGGGGGGGGATTGGGGGTCGGAGGATTTGGGGGGGGATCACTTGATTTTTAGGAGAACAGAGGGGGGGGTCACTGAAAATTTTGGAAGGATTCAGAGGGGGGACCACTCAAATCTGCTTGAACAATGCCAGTTTGAAAGCATACAACATAAATTTGCCCATTCTGCTGGGAGATGATAGTATTTGCAATCTCAATTTGTTCTAACACAACTTTATTTAAAAAACGGAAGTCTGTCACACTGGCGAATGTGTGCATTTCAATTTGTATCGAGAAAGCTTTGTTTTAACGCTTTTATATTTTTCCTTTTATAACGTGCTCATGACTTAGCTAATATTCATCTTTAAACATGACAGGTGAATTCTAAATTGTGAACTATAATATATAGATTTAGCCAGGGCTAAAAGCGAAGCTCTGGTTAAAAATAAGTGTTAACAAAAAAAATTAAATCGTGTAACGCTAAACAGGGGACGACAATGAAAATGGTTTCAAGACTTTAGAATAGATCTAATTAGCAAAAAAACAAATTGCACGTGCAGCACTTTTTCTTCTAATTAGCAAAAAGCAAATTTGCACGTGCAGCACGCTTTTTTGTCTTTCTCTTGCCGTTGTTTTGCACGACTACAACACTGTTTTGTACGATTATAACGTCAAACTTCCTAGTTACACACTATTTTTATGGAGAAATTGTCGTATGTACGTGTTTACCCAATATTTTGCTTCCAGTGTTCATGTTCGCTTTTATTTTTCACCGCCGCTCATTTTCACCTCGCTGGCCGCTAGCATTTCTCATTTTCTCACTGCCGCTTTGAATTTCCATGTTTTTCTTCCAACGAATTTTCAATAACTCGCTCTAGCTCTTTCTCTGTTATCCACGTTAGTGTACACATAAAAAATAACGCCGAAAAAGACACGACTTTTTTCTTTCTAAAAGTCCGGGCGGCCATGTGATTTCCTTCCAAATAACCTTGAGTTGCATTTGGGTTCCCATACCTGTTGACTGAGTTATTTTACATTGGTATGCCTGTGGTGCGGACGGTCGCTCGCTCGATCGCTCACTCGCTCGGTGTACGGTCCCGTGATTACCAAATTTTCTGGGATGGGTAGATTACCACATTTCCTTGGCTATGGGGCTTCGCGCGCAGGTGGAGCTCCGCTATAAACTTCTGATAACTGAAACATTGTAAAAAGCGTGTTTGTTTAAACATAAACCATTTATCGCCTCTCCAGGAATGGGCGTCCTGTGTCAGCTCTATACTAAATTCGATTCAACTGCTTCATCTGCCTCATCTTGAGCCTCATCATCCTATTCAACAACTTCATTTGCCTCTTGAGCCTCGTCATCCGATTCAACAGCAACATTTAGTACCCTTCGGCAGGTTGACCCTGGACTTTGTGCCCTTAAAATGGCCGCTACTTGCTCTAGATTTATTGCTAAGGTCGTGCTAAAAAGACCCTTTTCTAGTAGCCATAGCAAAGGGTCTAGATGCAAACTTAGCAAAGTCAGCATTGATGCTATCTACAGGAGTAACTCTATCATTCTCTTCGATTGAACCGAAAATTTGCCCCGCGACCTCGATTGAGGTCAAGTTTCCTAAAAGATGACGTGCCCTCTACTTGAGTCGCTTGTCCTTGGTTTTTCGAACCTTCCTCTTATTTTCCTTCTTTCTTCTTGACATTGTTGATTTTCTCGCGCACAAAGGAAACTTCTTTGACAGGTTTAATATGCGCTGTTGTCAACTTGTTGGATGCGGACTGAAGTTCCTCGTGCAGTGTAGTGATTCGCCTATGTGCTTCTTCTAAATAGGCCAACTCATCGCCTGCAAATGACTTTAGAGTGTGGTCCTCTGAAAACAGCTCCTTACGTTTGCTATCGATCAATGACCGTAAATCAGACGCACTGTTCAAAAAAAGTAACTTTGTAGTTTCAAGCACTGATTGCAGTTTCAAGCACTTTGCAGTTTTAAGCAAGATTGCTTGTATGTCAACTGAATTCAGATGTCTGGATCAGACTAGAAAAAGACACGGATCAAGAGACACTTTTAAAAAAAGACTGCGCGATAACGGCTTCATTATGCTGTAAGTACATCATAGTTCGAAATACTACCTGTATAT
>OZ037775.1:38446318-38466318 GCA_964035525.1 Porites cylindrica | reverse complement strand
TGTTTGACTTCGGTCCCCGCGGTTGACTGGCTCTGTGTCTGTAACATTAAGAACATCGCGCTCAACTACAACGCTGTCGAGTACTGGAACTGTTTGCCTTCGATCTTTCACAAGCTCTCCCTCTTCATAATTCTTGGCAAAACACGCCTTAGGTAGACTTAAATTGAAGGCATCGACGGTGAGAATTGCATTTAGAGCATTTTCCACTAGTAAATGTCCTCTGAATGCCCTTTGAACAGCTTTGCCGCTGAGCATGTGTCCCACCGTATTTCAAGCTTACACACACTCTAAAAGTTCTTCAATACCAGAACCAGACATAATGCTGCCTATGCAACCAAGAAAACTCATTTCTGCGTGGAATCCTCCAAGACGAAGTATTATAGAGCGCAGTTCACTGTCTGGTGGTTCACTCTCTACGATAAGCTGCGCTTTCCACCACAAGGGTTGGTCGAATGTAATAATAGGCGTGGTATGTTGTCTTTTACATTGTGCTTCTACAAATTTAAGCGTTGAATATATACAGCTCATGTTTGTTGGATCCATGTCAATCATTGGTAAGAATGTAACAGAAGATTTTCCGGGATGGCTTTCTTTGCTTATAGTCTGCATTAATCCAGACCAATTTGGCTTGGGGGATCGAATTGGCCAAACTAAACTACAGAGAAAGTCTAACTTCCAAGTGTTATTGACGTTAGAAAGACATGGCAGTTTCTCATAAATCAAAGGCACTTTTACATCATTAGCCGTCTTGTAATAGTGAATATCAATCTTTCCAATATTTGCTATCTCTGCAGCTGTGGTGGAACACCTCGGTATTGGAGAATCTGGATGCGTGGCCGGAGTAACAGCAGCTATTATACCCATACCATGAAAAGTGTTCTGTCCGTCCAACGTACAGACATTGTGGTCTACATTATCTGCTACATATTGTACAAAATGACCAGGGGTTAAACCAGGAATATCTGTGCCTTTTGTTTGCGCCGCACTCATTTCAAATTTCTTAAAGGGGCTATGTCACCCAACACGCATGCGCGGGCCAATGAAAACAAACTTGAAAAAGACAGCCCAACTTTTTCAAGTTGTGTCGGAGATTTTGGAAGGCTGTTTTTATCTGTCTAAATCTCAGCCATCGTTCGATAGTTAGCGAAGTTTTGTATTAAGAATCATTCTATGGTGATTACAGAACAATTTTTTGGCGTCATTTTAAAATTGTTTGCCTGTGGAATGTTTTTACGTGGATTTACTGTGTCCTCTTATCAGCGGCCGTTGTAATGGCAGAGTTAATGACGGCTACTCCACAATGAGTGATGGAATCTTTGATGGAATCTTCCCTATAGTTCACAGGACCTTTCTATTGAGTTATTTTAGAGGCTGCTGGCTCTTGGATTTTTCTTGTGCTCAAAGTATGTGGACATATAATGAAGCGGCTATCGAGTTGGCGGCGGCCGTTTTTTGTAAACGATTACAAGAGCATCAGGGCATGAGTTTCGTGACGAAACTAAACTCCTGGCGAAGGAAACATTCTAAAATTCGGCTAGATTCCTTCTTGTATTTATCTCGATTCACGGCAAAGATAAACACGACCGTTTGCTCGTCCAGATTGTTCTCAACGGACTTTAGAGAGGCACCTTAGTACGAGTTAGATCCTGTAAATGCCATGTTTTTGAACTGTTTGTGTTGGAGCATAATTTTGGAAAATAGCAGAGTTTGCTTTCCCTTTTTATCAACGGACTGCTTATAGTGGAGTAGTATACCAATGATGCTGGGTTCTGTTTTTCTCGACGTCGCAGTGATTCGGCGCGATCGAACAATTTTGCGCGATAATGTATGTTTCCCTAAGATCAAAACAAAGACTTGGTCTCTTGTTCTATCAGCATCTAAATTATAAAATCAATAGCGACAGACAAGTCTAATTGTTAATGATTTGAAACAGTCTTGGTCTTTATCTTCGGTCTAGCGTCTTTTGTAGCTCCTTTGTAAAATACAACTTCCATTTATTTTGTTGAATAAGACAATATGTTGTTGTAGAATTTTTGTTTGCGCTCTATTTTATGAATGGCATGCGTTTTTACTTCAAATATACAAGTAAAATTGTCGTCGCAATTTTATTCTTGATCTAGCATAACCAGAGAAGAAACGTTCCATAAATTCTATCGAAATATCCCTTATCTAAACCCATTTCGCTAAACCTCTCTAAATTCGGAACCTTGGACGTGACAGAGAACATGAAGAAAGTCACGCGTTAAAAACAATAGAATTTTGACAGTTGAAAGTAATTTGCATAACCTCACAGCGCACATGGAGAAAGTCACGCGTTAAAAACAATAGAATTTTGACAGTTGAAAGTAATTTGCATAACCTCAGAGCGCATGCTCTCCAGCTGACATAGCCCCTTTAACTTCAGTGTAAGAGGAGCAAAACCCATGACTATTCAAGGAATCAATTAAAAATTTGGATCCATAATGGTGGTGCATTTGGACTGCCAGGCCGATTTGAAGAGGAGCTATCAGGACCCTGGGCCGAGCGGCTTGAATAATGGCTTGCCCTATGGAAGCAATCTTTCGCTCTGCACTCTTTTCGTTAAATATTGTTCTCAGAAACAAATACAACGTTTCAGGTAGAAAAGCGCAGTTTTCATCCAAAGACGAAATCTCTCCAGGTAATGGATAAAAACTTTTAGAGATGTCCTTACTTTTGATGTCCGTTTTTATGAGATCAGCAGCTGCCTTAATCACTCTGATTTTATCGGCTTCAGGGTCAGCATCTCTAGAAGCGTCATAAAAATTTTGCAAGATGGTCGAAGCTGTACTCCTAAATGTTACGACATCAGCCTTACCTTTGATACTAGCAATAACGATGTTTTCTCCAAAATGCTCTTTAAGTTTTTCTTTCATATACCGTGCGCTGTAAGGTTCTTGGTCGTTGAATTCTGCCATCTTATTCATAAGATCGTTCACAGTTATCTGCTCGTCATCGTTTTCCTTAAGATATTTTGCAACCTCCAAGAATGCCTCTTGCCTAGACTTATCAGTTGGCCTGCCTTTCTTTTGTCGTTTGCTCTTCGCTCCTCACAAATTCGGTTTAATGTGGTTTGAAAATCTAATGTTCTAACAGGAAAAACATCATGTCCTCTTTTGTTTCCCGTAAGTTTAGCAGGCTGACTGCAAAATAAACATCGTTCACCAAAATCAAATGTTGGTTCACTGGAACGCAGGGTACGACTTGCACTAGAGGATGTTTCTTCATCAGCCGTATGTTTCTTTATGTAGGAACGAATAACCTTTACATGACAGTATTTCTGCCTGCATTTTTGATGTACACGCTGTCCTGCAAAAGTTTGGAGTGTGTCGCCGCCTAGTTTACTTGCATTGTTGATGCCATCGCTTCCTTTTTGCCTAAGTTCCACTGTTTCGAGGCCATTGGTTGATAATTCCTTGCAAATTACACAATACTCCATCGTGTGATGTTAACCGGACGATAAACCACATCTTTAACCATCTATACTTTACCTTCACACGACATTTTTCACTAAAGTACCACTCTGGACGTCCAACAATGCGTTTCTACCAATACTCGTCTAAATAAATGTCTTGTGAAGCGAAGAACTTTGTTAGTTTGAAGGCCAGAGAATCGTCCAGAGCAGTTGTACGGAGCAAGAATTTTCCAAACCAAACAATCGAGAGTCTTTAGAGTCACTGATACACATATATACTTATTGATAGAGAACTAATTCAAGGAAAACTGTTGTTTTCCAGTTCTCGAGATAAAATTTCTTCGATGTGATCAAAAAGTTGTTCAAATCTTTACATTTAAACACGTGCACGCATTTTGTTTTCCAATTACGCCTATTGTTTTTAGCTGTTTGCTGTAAAAATTTACGCATATATTTTGAATAAATTGCGCGGCAGCCATTTTGAATTTAGAAAAAGAATTCAATCATAAAACTGTAATTTCATCATTTTATCCTTCGAAACGTTTGGTAGACTTTTGACATGTTATTTATAGGCATCAGTAGAATAACTTCCGGCAAAAATAAATTCTGTTGCAATTACTTCAAGGTTCGGTCTTTTTTTCTCGTAGAATGACTAGACTATTGAGGAGAATTTGTTCGAGGCAACGCGACTTTATTAAATGCCGCAATACTTTTGAAACCTGGACAAGAAAGTTTTTATACCTGCCATAAATAAAATAATTAAAAAATTCAAACTCAAAAAGGCTTACTAACAATTAATTCAAACTCTTCAAATGAATTTCAAGCCTGTTTGAGCGAATATTGAATCTGCGTGTAAACAAGCAAGTGAAAAAAATCTTCATTAATATCGATGAAAGATAAATGGTGTTCTATGATAGATAAGGTGTTAAAATTATTAAAAGCCACTTGTGGACGGCTCCAAACACCCAAGAATTATAACATGTGGATGCTAAGTAGTTTAAAGGTACCTGAAAGTCGTGGTATTACTTACTTTTTGCGTTTTGACCAGCACCCAACAACAGTGCGATCTTCAAAAGTCGCTATTTTCGGTCTGTGAATGGGTCCAAATTCTGTCGTCAGATGGAGGATGTTGGTGTTATAGAGGCAGATCTATCCGTGTATGGTTGGACCCTAAAGACCTTAATGTTGCCATTGAAAGGGAACACCACCCTCTGCCAGTCGTAGATGACTTCACAACTAGTCGTTCAGGAGCCACGCTGTTTTCAACTTTGGATGCAGAAAAGGCATTCTGCCAAATCTAGTTAGATCAGGATCAGAGCAGCAAAGTCGTATCTTTGAATATCCCCTTTGGGAGGTATACATACTTGAGAATGTCGATGGGGATTACGTCTGGTCCAGAGGTTTTCCAACAACCGTATTTGTTGGGATAAAAGGCGTGCCGGTGCAGGCGTATTAGTTCCTTCAACATAACAGAAATCCAGGGTGCATTCTTAGGGTTGGCTTTATTTCACCTTTCTGGCATGATATTACTCATGCTAATTTCTACCAGATTACTGTATGCATGTACTTGGAGTTTTTCCTCACAAATGGGTTGGCTGGTGACGCATTGCCAGTCAATATTAGCAAAGTACTCGCTGAGGCGCGCCTTGTTGGTGTCTCTTATGTCTCTAATTGATCGCTCATGTTGGGAAGATTAGGTCGACCGTAGCTTTTGATTGTTGTTAGAAATTTCACAAGCTGTTCAACTTAAAATGCAGGTCCTACAAACGGTTAGTGTCCGGGCGGTTGAAGTCACCAGTGACGATTATCCCATAGTTGGTCAACTTAGCTTCTGCTGCAAACAAGTTGTCGAACAGATGTTCATTTCAATTCTGATGGACTAATCCGACCTTGATAATATACGACCGCCAGTGGAGTTCTTTTAGGGTTAATCTTGAGGGAAACAATTTCGTGAGTCTTCTTTCCTGGCGCCGTCATATTGGAAAACGACAGGACGCTGGGGACGAGGTTATCATGTGTCTGAAGTCGACTTATCTTAAAAAAAGCGATTCAATTTACAATGAGATGTATGTTATTAAAAAGTGAAAAGTTTGCGAAGGTTTTCGGAAGTAGAAGAAAGTTAGAATTCGTTCCGTAATGCTACCTCGTATGTTTCATGATCGCTGGATTCCAACCAACTAGCTTTTTTTAAACTTTAAATTTATACTGTTCATGAGTGTCAAATATACTTAGGGAGCAGGAGAATGATTTTGATTATGGTTTAAGGTGATTCGCTAGTTTTGCACTGCGCATCTCTTACTGCCCATAACAAAATGGCCGACGTAAAAAAAGAGCATCTGAAGTAATATTGTTAATATATAACAATTATTCACCGAAGTGGAGGTGGCTAGTATTGGATATTTACCGATGCCGCGAAAGCGGCGAGGTAAATATCCAATACTAGCCACCGACACTGAGGTGAATAATTGTTTTAGTATATGCTAAAACAGTGAGATAATAAGCCTAAAATGATCTCAAATGACGATTTTTAATTCGTTTATTTACAACTTTGGCGCGCAAATTAAACAAACATGCGCGCAGCTCAAAATAGTCACATGACACATCTGATGATGAAATGTTCATAATTTTGAGTTTAAGACTTTACAACCGTAAATGAAAGATCAAGCTATGCGAAAGGAAAAGTCCTGGCTTTACGCCATCTTTGTAGATTGTTCTTTTCGTTGTCTGTTACAAGTTTTATTTGCTGCTGCTTCCTCCAAAGCTCACATTAAAGTTGAGATTACAGTTATGGAATGTGGCTCCAGGAATGAAGCCATGGACAAGACTCTGTGATCCATCTTGAATGGACTGGAAGGAATAATTTGCAGTGCTCGTAGCTACTGATTGCGGCTGGCTCGATGACGACGCAACGGTTTTCTGAGGGACTGTAACAGCCTTGTCATCGCCACCAGCTGGATCGAAGAATTCACTTAGCTCGTTTGACATTCTTTTAAACTGCTCGAATGTCGGCGTATCACAATAGCTCTTGATGCTTTCTTCACTTTGGTGGCCGGTTATTGCCCTGATGTACCGACTCTCGATGTTTGCAGCTGACAAAACCGTCACGGTGGTCGCTCTGATCGAGTGGTTTGTTAGATGTGGCTTTATTCCAGCTCTTGATGTCATTCTTCGTAGCATATTTTCAAGCGTGTTGTGGCCAAGTGGACTCGAGCAGTACCACACAAGATCCGTTGCTGGGTTAAACGCTTTGCACGAGCTTCTTGGTTTCTGGAATAAACTGCTGCATTTGGGACTCAGATGTGACAGGTATTTCTCGATGAGTTTCACTGGGCAGCGTTTTGAGCCTGGTCTTTCAAATATTTTTCCGTTTGACTCATCTTCTTTATCATCTAGGCCACCTTGATGGTTTTTAGTCGCCAACACTGCTCCGCGCTCTTTGTTTATTTCCAGATATTTTTCACCATTTGGCGCTTCCCTTGAGATAAGCATGTGTTTCTTAAGCAGGTGCTGGTTTTCTCGACCTCTCTTTCCGAGGAATAAACTGATGAAGAACCAGGCCGTCTGCTGTACTTTGTGTGGTTGGAGAGAATCGATGTCAACAAGCTCGCCTTCTTCGTAAAGTTTCTCAACAATTTCCTTTGTTAGGGCTTGTTTGTGCACTGTCGGAGCTATTTGGCCACTTTTGCTCAGAGTTTTCAGAAAATTGCTGAGGGATTTATGGGCTTCATTAAAATGACTGTCGCCAACAATGGAAAATGGCTTTGAAAACGGAGGACTTTTTAAGTGACGATCTAACGCGGCTCGGATTGCGATAAGCGACTTTTTGTTGTAGTAACTGCCGTCACGTTTTCGTGCGGACAAGTAAAATTTTTGGAGTCATTTGTTAAGCTGAATTGGTGACATCTCCTCAAAGGGAGTTTTGAACTCTTCTTGCATCTGAAACCATTCTGTAAAAAAAGTAAGCTTATTTATAAACATGTCAGCTAACATTAAGTAACGAAAGACATAATTTGCATTTGTAAACAAAAAACTTTTTCACACCGGTTTCATCGATAAAATTCAGGTTAAACAGACAAAGCTTTACCTGTGAAAACTGCTAGACCGAATTTAGTCGCTTTTTTAGTGTTGTCTGGTATGGCCTCTTCATTTATTTTCGAGATTTCGTCGCTAGTTACCGTGGCAAACCGAGACTGAGCCATTTTTGTCGTACATGTAACTTGCAAGAGTTTGGCGCCGCTCGGCTGGAGGCGAATCAGTGAATAGTGCAGGATATTCCGAGATTGAGCAGCCAATCAGAGCGCGCGAAAAACACTATCCACTGTTTTAGCATATACTAAATAGATTTAGCCAGGGCTAAAAGCGAAGCTCCCGTTAATAAATTCATAATTTAAACCAAACAATAAACTTGTAATCCACAGATCAGGGCACATTCATTTGACTTTTGAGGCAAAGGCTGAGTGATTTTACAGAAAAATCAGAATTTGACCGTCCAAGAGTGAAACAAATTTTACGTCGAGTTATTAAATAGTCTTATTTGTACACCGAAAATAGCAATCATGTTCGATCACAGTAGATTAGGCCTGGGAAACAAACAGACCTATTCGTGTATTGTATTTGCATTAGCTGTTGCATCATAATGTGGCGTTCACCAGTCTCTCCAACATTGCTCCGTTAGAGAGACTATGGATAATTGGACAACCCCGAAATATAGTTTAAAAAAAAAAGGGGGGACCACGATAGTCCTTGGTGGCAGCCAATTTACACGTTGCATTCCTCTGTCTAAAAGAGAGGCCAAAATAGAAAATCAGGCAGGATTTTTTGTGTTCGACAAGTTTAGTTTACTAGTAAATCTTGGCGACGAATATGGTGGCGTGTAAACCAGCCTTTTAAACATACTTTTTCTCATCACGTCTCAGGTAAATAGTACTATAAGGCCCTTTTTTTATCATACAGACCTCGGACAGAATTTTTTCTTTTTTGCCCTATTTAAACCTATAATTCTTCAGTTTTTTTTCACAATTTTGCAAGAGAATTTGCACTCATTCAATATCCACGACGATCAAAGCACGCGCCTCCTTTGCACAACAAATTATAGCATTGAATTATAAAGCGTTTTCATGAAGAGAATTCTATAATGCCGGGACTTTTCTGTCAGAAAAATCTGGTCCTATGTGATATGCAGGGTAATAATCATGGGCTTTTAATGAAAACGATAAAAAAAATTACCAAAATCACTTTTCGGCCAGCCGGACGCGCGGGTTCTCACTTTTGACAGGCACCAAATTAGCAGTGCGATTAATAGAGTTACCATTTACGCTTCAACATGATAGAGAAATTGTTATGTTTAGGTTTTATTTCCCTTTATTCATTCAACTGTGTATGATTTTGTTATGTATGATCTTTAAAAGCGAGTGATATTTACGCGCGGCGTTTTGAGTATTCCTGCATGCGATGTTTATGTTCGACTGGAAACTACCGGTGCAGCGATAAAAATTGCGAGAGGGACTACTAACAATCAATAAAATAAATTTAATTCGGTGAAACATGTACAGAGACAATAATTTTCATTCACGAAGAGAAGTATTGAGAGTTAAGTGTCACAGAAAATCATGAGTCAGGTAAGCATAAGCTTATTTATGTTTTGAGCCGGCTTCCCGGTGTTCGCTCTTTTTCAAGATGAACTCGAGGCAAGAAAATCGCTCAGAGCTTTCTGTTTACAGCCAAAATCATAACTAAATAATCTTCGGAACCTTTTCTTTGAATTTGCGGGTCAAAAAATGTCTAAAGGCTTTTTAAACCTGATACTATTGTAGGTTAGATCATTGCTCGTGTATAAACTTAAGCCGCATAAACCATACGCTAGACTTCAGGCAACCGAAAAAAAAAAAAAACACATCAAAGACAATAATTGCTCAGGCTTACCAGTCGAGATGCTGCTTCTGAAGGTCATCAAGTGTTCCAGAATCGCTTGAGACTTTTCAACCCTCTTACGCCTCAAGCAAGGGCAAGCGAGTAAGCTCATTTTCGAAAACGATGCCATCCGAAATCGGATTTCCAATGACTTTGACAAGCGGTGCATTTGTCAACCAAAAGCGCAATAAACAAACCAGCCACGAATTACAGAACAATCTTGATAGCAGCTGTATTTCATTTTGTACACCAAGTAGATAAAGATAGTTTAAAACATCACAAGATGACACAAAACTCTCTCAGCTACAGCTATCAGTAAGCAAGTTTCCAGACGCTGCATAAATTTTCCGCATAAACTGACCTGTCAAATTTTGACCAATCAGAACATAAAAATTGGACGTAGAGCGTGATCAACGCGTGACAGTGAGAAAAGTCAAAAGCCGGTTGAATTTTCGTGTTCGAGGTCAGTTCGGAATCAACATTTTAAAAGTGCGGCTCATGAAACACGACTTATTTCATATGCATTTTAAAAAAATTGAACTTGGGCCTGCGATCATTTGAAAAGTAGCAACTTGTCAGCGGATACCTTCAAAAAATTACTCAAACTCAGAGGATCGATACCTGAGCCCGTGATACGGTTAGGCGATACTGGTCAGCAGAAACACTATTTTGACAGCTGTCAATTAATCAAAACATGGATGTACAAAATCAGGTTGCAGGCTCCCAAACTAGCTAGAAAGTGTGAGATTAAACATTAGTATGTCTGTGGCGTGGACAGACGGAAGGTCGGGTGGTCGGTGTACGGTCACGTGATTGCCGAATTTTCTAGGATGGATAGATTTTCTATAAAGCTATGGGGCTTCGATTTGAGCCCGTGATCAAATAAAATATCAGCGCAAAACTTTAAACACTACGTGACCTCAATGGATAGAAAAATGAGCCCGCGATCCACTCAGGTGATGATGGTCAGCGTATACTCTAATTTGACAGCTGTCAATTAACCTTCATTAGAATGGCGAATATTCGAATTAACAGACATGTAGTGGAAAATGCCAGATCGTGTACCTGAGCGAACCTGAGCCCACGTTATTAGTTTTCTGATAGTGGTCTGCACATGTCCCATTTTGACAGCTGTCAATTGACCTTAATTTGGCTTGCTAATGTAACTTTAAACGACTGTCAGCCAACTGACAGCCTTGCCCGGCGTAGTTTCGTTTTTATGTTGAATTGGTAGGTGTGACATATTATGTTAGCTTATATATAGGGGCTAAACAACTGGTCTTTTATCTGAGCCCACGAGACGGTCATGTGATAATTGTCAGCGGATGTCTGATTTTGACAGCTGTCAATCTAATCGTACTCATACGGATGGCTTACATAACTAAGAGGCTAGTCAAGTTGTGCAAGATCTATTGTGACATTTGACATCGGCTTACTTGAAGTGCGTGTACGGGTGGGCGTACGCTACGTCATAACCAAATTTTCTCGGATGGATAGTTTACCAAATTTTCTTACCCATGGTGCTCCGCTGCGCGATACCAAATGCATCATTGAACGGAACGAATTCTAACGTTTCAAAAAGTGGTCTGGAAGAATAGTGAGCACCAGCTTTATGGAAAGTATATAGAAACTTGTAGTCAGAATACAACTGAAAAAACATCTCAGTAATCCCCTAAAGTTAAAAAACAGGTCAACTTTGTCTGTGTTATGACGTCATAGACGAAAGGAATAAGTTTTATAGACACCGGAAAACTTGTACTTAGCTTTACCATCCTTAATTGAAGTTATGGAATCATCTGGGTTTCTTTTCTTATTTTTTTTTCAGATTGCAAGACACCGTGCTCATACCATAGTTCGATTAAATATGGGAAAGTTGAAAACAGTTATGACTGCTCTAACAAGATTAAAGTCGTTGATTTTGAATTTCTGAAATGCATTCCAACGACCACGTCAAAACTGTAAGTGACAATTACAATGGTTCCCAATTACAAGCGCCCTTGATAGGTTTTTCTGTTAGTGTCCTGAGTTCGTGCATATTTTTTTGTAATTTTTGGCTAAAAATATCAGAATCAATTAATTTTTCCATATAAGGAGTCGCTATGGAGAGATCTGCGTCACATTTTGCGTCATATGTTTATCAAATGCAAAGAAAGGTTACGCACATTAATGGTCGCGGTTCTTTTGGTGGATTTATGGACTTGACTTTGGAGAGTTCATGGCGTTATAAGTATTTTTCAGGGCCAATTTCCAGAACCTACCAAGGACATTTTGGCGAGGTTTTGACTTGTAAACAAAACAATGGATACAATTGTTCGCTGGTAGGACTGGGTAACCCAAAAAATCTCTGAACTGGGAATAGGAAGCGTTCTTCGCTCACGGTATGAGTGGATTACCCAGAGTTCCTTTCGAGCACAAAGAGTCAAGTTGAGATACGCGAGACCGGTGGCTGAAGAATGTCCAGCGATAATGGCGAGAGAAAAAATTACTAAATAAATACCAAGGTATATCCTTGAGAGATGCTGTAAATGCAGACTGATGACTTAACATCAATGTTTTGCTTAAAAAATCGTGAACGATTTTTGGCCAAAAAACTGGCTTTTGGACTTTTGCTGCCAAACGAAGGACGATATAAAGTTGAAATTTACCATTTATTGCTATGAATAAATGACCAAAAGGTTGTAACTAAAGTATTAAGACAAAAAGCAAATATTTAAGCATGTGCAGTATTTTTGACGAAAATATGCGTTGTTAGGCTTTAAAGGATTAAAACCTGTGTTTTCGTGAGCATGTTCGTACGACCTACTTAACAAGGTTCTGTCATCGTTTCACCCGAAAATTGAAAAATTCGTTGAGGCAAAAGATTTGTTTGAAATGTAAAAACAACCACAGTTAATTTTATTAGAAAAAAAATGGTTACAATCATGTTACCCTCAACTATCGTGGTTATTTTGGTAGTCAGCAATACAAAACAAACTATTAGGAGGAGGTACTTTAGGGATACCATGTATTAGTCTGTGAGCTAGACCCCAAAATTTTGGTCACCGGTACCATATGAGAGGAAAAATTCTCATATTAGTTTTTGGCAAAGTATACCACCATAAAGTTGGAAACTGTGTGATAGCATTTCTCCAGCTTAGTATTAATTATGCCCCCTTTAACATGTTGGCTTATATAAGGCACCCTATTAGCGTAATAACTAATTTTGAGGTTACCGGGCAACTTCACTCATTTTAGTTAAACCAAATTCGTCTCAATAATGAACTATGTAGTCTATTTTAGCAAAGTTATTTAAGAAGAAAGAAAGTCTTTGCAGCTTTGTTATCTTGGGGGAATGAGACTCGAAATAAACTCTGCACCAGTTCCCTAGCTTATGTGGTCGAGATGGTGGATGGTTGAACTTCAGGTAAATTATTAATGTTTTATCGATAATCGTGACCTGGTAGTTTGAAAATAATACATTTTTGTCTATCCTATTATTACTATTATTACTATTATTATTATTATTATTATTATTATTATCATTATTATTTGCAACTTACTACTAAATAAAAAATTAGTCCATAAAAATAAAAATTAATTTTTTTCACTACCAGGGAAGTCTGCCTTCTAATTTTCAGAAAATACTAGAAATGATTTTTGAATGTCCGTTGACAAACTGTTTTGCAGTGCCACCTTTAGAGGGTCTGTAAAAATGCGGTCTTGAAATTTTGTTTGGTTTAAAAGTTAAATTATTGATTTGCTGTGAGAGGTACTGTTTTATGATTACAGTTATGAGTTGCGTATTGTATTAAGCAAATAAATTAGAAAAATTTCCATTTCTATAGAAGGTAGGGCAAGGAAGCTTCTGAAGAACAGTGCATCATACACTAAAAGAGAGTATTTAGCGAGGGTATCGATGATTTAGCCAGTCCTCAAAGGTATGACTCCTGGCTAACTTTACTTGAAGCAGCCAAAGTTAGAGACCATTCTCCTATTCTTGAAATCGCTAAAAAGCTTAAAGAGAATGAAGTTCCAAACATATTTTATCACCGAGAATGTAGAATTCTTTTCAGGATGTAGGGAGATCTGGAGACTCTAAAACATAAAGCAGATCAAAGCACTACTAAAGGGGATGGAAGTACTGACTGTACATGTAAAAGGTTATGCAGGAGATCATCATCAGATGCAAGAGTTCATGCTCCAATCTGTAGTTTTTTGCAAGGGCAACTTTCAAAAGGGTCCTAAGTCACATGAAAAGCTTACACAAGCTCTGCAGCTAAGGGCATGCCAAACACTATGTAACTGTGCAATTAAAAAACAAGATGAAAGATTCTAGCAGTGACAAGCAGAATGATAGTTTCCGCAGAGGTCCACTATCACATTTCATGCTATAAGAATTATACAAGAGATAGCACAAAAACACCTGAGAACAAGGCAAAAGGTATCGAGGAGAAAGAGACAGGCAGGGGTGATCAGTATGAAGTAACTGAAAGTGAAGCATTTACAAACCTATAAATGACATCATTCCTAACAAGAAAGTCGTACCGATAACTTGTTTTTATGTCAAAGCTGTAATCGTTCATGTTATCTGGTGGAATTGAACAAATGACGGATTCTACAAGGAAGTACATTCGCAAGGACCGCTGTCAACACCATAGATCAGACGTCCACTCTGATTCGATCAGCCATCCAAAAGGACATGACATCTACGCCTAAAGATTCTTTTAGTCGAGGTTTTCTATTAACAGAACCCTTCAACTTCACTGATTTGAGTGGCTTTAAACTTGTTCTTATACTGAGTTGAATATACGATTTAAAGTGGCTGTTGGATTTAGACAGGGAAGTTGCTAAATCATCACTGTCTCGTGTCGATCTCTGTTGACCTTTAATGAACTGTGATAGAAATGCAGTATGGGCGTCTGGAAAATCTGGAAACAGGAATCGGGAATAGAAAACGGTATAGGTGATCGGAATCGGAACCGGAATAGGAACAGAAATAGGAAAAGGAACCGATATACAAACAGGGACGTCATGTATCCTAATTCGATGTGATGTTAACTCAATTTTGATTCAATTTGTAGGCAAAGAAAGGAAAACACTGTCTGAAAAGGTAACAATTCCGCACTGGCGTTAACCTGCGATCATGCCCTCCCTATATCTCTATCATTTGTCTCTCGCGGGAAGGAAGGCATAATACATTTATATGCCATACCACGTGTGAATGAGACGCCTATGCGATCATTGGGTGACCATAAAAGTCCGGATTGCTAGATAGATTTAAAGATTTATTGTATTGTACTAAAATAAGACGTTTACCAGAATAGATAGCCGACTGTTTAGAGAAGGTAGTAGCCCTCTCCTACTCCTAGACCCAAGGCCTCATTGATGGGACTCTTGAAGATGCAACTTGCTACGAGCAAAAAATAAACACACACACACACAGTGAGTGGCTCTGTATACTCGTAAGCTGAGATGATTGTTACGAAATCAAGTATCGAAGTTATTGATTAATACGATATATGATAGATAGCTCCGCTGCCTTACCTTTGACGACGTTAAAAAATGACGGGTGGGTAGAAAACGAACTAACCGAAGACCTGCTCAAAATCACTTGAAAATAGCTCAAAACACCTTTTAACCTGAAATGGAGACGCCATTCCAATTTTCTCAACACTTCCAACCAGCTATTAGTGAAGTGGTCTCGCTATTGGTTTTTCTATTCCCAGGTCTTGGCCTGGACTCCAGGCCCTTGTTGTTCAAACATTGGATAACAGTATCCAGCGGAGAAGTATTTGCAAAAATCTCATTGCATTATCCACTGGATAGAGATTTGTCCAGTGGTTAGCGCTATGCACCTTTGAACAACTGAGACCAGCTCTTTTATATTTATGCTTTTCCTATTATTCTACCCTTTTCCTTTTCCGGTTCCGGTTCCTATTTCGACTCCTATTTCCGATTCTGGTTTCCTGGTTTTCCAGACGCCCATACGTCATTCTCTCGCTGACGTAACTCGATAAAAGTTTGATGTCTTCGATAGAGAATGAGCAATCAAAAATCCTATATTTACTGGGCTGCCCGCGGGGCACGCCCAGTTATGATTGCGGTTTTAGGTCGTCTCCGCAGAAAAACGTATAGCCGGGGGAGGGAAGACAAGAGGTCTGGTACCGAGAAACGATATTCTCACAAGTGGTTTCGTACGATTTTTCCTTGCAAGAATATTTTTTACTTCCCTCCCCAGGAAACCCAGAAGACGTTGCGAATCAAGAAGGCTATTTGCGTCGATCGAAGCGATTCGATCATAGCACTGACCATTGAAAGGAGTCACTTATTAAAAGAATAAGTTTTGTCACTGTTCGAATTTAAGTCATTTAATGATCTTGGCGCTGGAAAACCTAATCATAGAAATGCTTACGTTGCCAACAAACTCACACGCCATTCAAGGTAGGTCCACACTAAAAGACAAGAGTGAGCGTCAGTTTTGGAACGGGACTTTCCGTGAACTCAAAGAGAGAATTTACTATGAAGTGCATGAGCAATCAATGGGCACAAGTTGATGACACAACGGCTCAAGAATTGATTGTAAGCTGTTGTACTGAAGCCAACGACTCAGTTGCTGATGAATGCCAGATGAATCGTAATGTTAAGAAATGGACGTCCATGAGCGAGGGAAGTGACAACTTCGCCATGTTAGAAGACTGTCTTTTCATTTTAATATTTCCTTCTATGAATTAAGGCAACACACGCCACTTTGGAGGTCTAAGTTTTGGATAAGGATAAAAACGACGCGGACAGAAATAGGAACTTTGAGAATTTCGCACACAAGTTCAGACTTTACCGTGACAGCAGCGCTGGGAGCTTTACAAAGACCAACTTGAGGAAAATAGTAGCTATTACTGACAAGGATTGGTGACTGAGTATGGCTTACAGCTGTTTTCATTGAGACCTAGAGGTTTTTCTCTTGTTTCTATCTGTATCTAACTAACCTTTTATCATTTTGGCATTATCTTATATACATACTATTTTATGGGGATGTAAACTAAAGCTACCGCAAAATGAGAATTTAAAAAAAATCAATAGTCGATTTATTTCGAAACATAGTACGGATGACTTACACAACCCTTATTTTCCTAAAGGTGTTTTGAAAACGAACGAACATTGTACATGTGAGGGGCAAAAACAGTAAAGTATGAATGAACCATAAGGTTCTAATTAATATAAGGGTCAATTATTGTGCATTGAGATGAATCGCTTGAAAAGAGAGTTCATGCACATGACATCAGAATTAAAAAACAAGGGCACATAGTGCGTTTAAAGTGCTTTCCGTTCAGTGTTTTAACATCCAAGGACTGTGAAAAGTGTTTCGATATTGTTTAGCTGGTACAAAAATTCAGAGGAGTTGTAGAGCGGTATAATTGTCTTCCCTGAAGAAAAGTTAGTCGAAAGTGAGACAAACAGTGGACTCGAGGGAATTTTCAACTCATATTAGTATCACGGTAAAAAATGTGTTATCGATCGTTTTATTCTATTTACATCACTTAAAATGCGTGCCGATGAAAACAGCAGAGCAGCAGAGGAACATCCTCCTCTGGTCCTTGTAACAAAGGTTGTGCAGATTTTGTCAACATGAATTTCAAGGTCATGATGTAAGTGCATGAGTGCAAGTCCTGACAACCGCTCATCAGACATCCTGTTTCTGAGATATGACTTGATTCCTCGCGAGCCAGAGAATTAACGATAAAAGTTCAGCCCCGGCAAAACTAACAGGAAGGGTACAACCAATTCCAAGCAAAACTCGTATTTTGGGATACATATCCTCCTCAGCATATTTACTACCCGATAAGATTTCCTGGTAGCTGGAAAGTGGGTGTGTACTGTTTCCATAAAAATTGCCTTTCCTTTACCTCAGAAAGAAGAGTTGCCTACGGGCAGACGTCTCCTATTTCCTTTGTTGCACGCGGAAAAGGGACGTCTGCGTAACGCCGTCACTAATCGTGTTCCAGCGTCCCGCTGGCAGGGTATTCTATTTCGCATAAATTGTGAAATAATATCCGGTTAGAAATAAGAGTTGACAGGCCAATTCTTTATTTATTTAGCTTCGCCTAACTAGACTGCAATCTTTATACATGAATACATAAAAGTTATTAGGTGGGAGACCACTACAGCCTAACCGATTAAAGTGGATGCCTCGTTAATTAAAAAACAAAACAAAAGAATCGTTGAAAAAAGAATAACTAGAGCTACTGATATGTAAACAAAAAAACCAAAAGGAAACAAAACAGAAGTTCAAATTGCTAGAAGTACAACATCATAAGCTCGTGATAACGCGAAACGCGACCTTGCTTTGAGAGTCTGCTTGAACAGAGGTTTTTCTTCTTTTCTCTCTCGCGCGAAGTTTCCTAGTACTACACAGTGCATGTAGCATTCTAAACTTTGACTGAGTAAATCTCGTTTTTGCCGCACTAAGTCTTACATTTAGAGGTCATGAAGCAGGTTTGTTACATGCATACTGAGTAATCATTTCCTGTGGTTTATGCTTCTTTGGGTGTTCCTGATAGGATTTGATTTCAGATGCAGTTGTAAAGTGATTAAATTTTCTTTGACCTCTGTTTGTTACGGCTAAATTCTTTGGCTGGTTTTCTCCGAAATGCCTGCCTGGTGAGAAGTGCACGCCGCCTTTGTAGTTTTCTCAGGCACTGTTTACAAATATGATGTGATGTGTCATACACATTAAATTGTAAAGAAATAATTTACTCGTACACGTAAAATTTTCCGAGGCCTCGCACAAGATTTCGAACAGTCTGCACACAATGGCACATGTTTTGATTTGTTTTGGCTGGAAAACCCCGATTCCATAAATCACCGCAGGGGTGGATCCAGAGTAGTTCAAGTGATTTGCACAAATCACTCAAATTTTTTCCAAATCTTATATCTCAGCTCTTTATTGCTGTTGACGAAATCAATTACCTTCCTTGTTTTATTGTTTATTATGAAATTAACAAAACAACTGAGAGATTATTCCGTCGATCACACAGCAAACCCAGCCCCTCCCGAGCGAAGTGGACGAGTCACTGTTCGCGCGGTTTCGTCCTTTGTTGATCTTTCGAGAACCACGCGAAAAAAATTTCGCTGGCACGACCGGACAAAGTTTCTACCTAGAGGGTAGGGACTGGCGGCATGGATCTTTTCACAAATCACTCAAAACCCACTTCGATTGGTCAGAACCACTCGCATTGTCTTGCGAACTACTCAAACTCGATTGTGATTGGCTATTCAGGTCGCAAACTACCGTGCAAACTACTGACAATCATATATAAAGAGAAGCCTCTCCCTCAGAAGTCCCTTCGTTCTTGTTGAATTCGTAAACTCGGTTCGCGAAGACAAGAACACTTTGATTTATAAACCATGGTTCGAGGCGATCCAGTTTGTCGGAAGGAGGACTGTTCTCAGTATGATATTGGCTTGGTTTTTAAGGAAATCAGCTCGTATTCGGACCAGGATAAGCTCATGTCCATAGAGAATGCGTGGAAACCAGGTGAGCTATTTGATTTCCCAGTGTCAGTGGAATGTTCGAATTCTAAGCGTGACTTTGTGTGCGGCTGGCTGAAAAGATTTGCCTGGCTAGTATACTCAAAATTTCTCGATAGTGCATTTTGTTTACCGTGTGTTTTGTTTGGAGTCCAGTGTGGGAGGAATTCGAATAAACTCGACAAATTGTGATACAGAAACCTTTCAATACACGAATTTCTATTCGTGTCACCCACCAGGCGTCACGAAAGACTTTATAAAAGGAGAAGCGTGAAGGCGTCTGAGAACAAATTCCTCTCAATTTACTTTTGAGGAAAACATGAGTAATTTCAAAACACGCCTGCAGAATAGAGATTACCCAGCTAGAATTGTAGAAAAACACCTTTCAGAGATTAAATTCTCTGATAGAGAAATGTCGCTAGCGCAGAAAAACAAAACCGCACTTAAGAAAATACTGCCCTTTGTAACACAATACCATCCGGCTTTGCCTAACCTAAAGGACACACTCATGGGGAAATGGCACCTTATAGAAAATCAACTGCAACTGAGAGAAATTTTTAAGGAGCCCCCCATCATCTCATACCGTAAGGGAAAATCCCTAAAGGAGATCCTAGTTAAAGCTAAGCTATGAAGGCTTTATTAGAATTTATTCTACCGCGAACTGCAGGAGTCGTGTAGGCTTGTCAACACTTTTATCAATGCTAATTCATTTGCTAGACCTCTTAGACACAGACAGGCAAAGTTCAGATCTAGGCAAAAAAAATGTTACCTTGTATAGTCAAACAAAGTAATGAATATTTGTACAGAATAATGCCTTTCTGGAGGAGGTACTGTTTATGTGTCTGAATGGCTTGAGGTGCTCTCAGAACGCAGGAAAATGGCAGTTTGAGAGCACTAAATGTCAAATTTTCTTGGGGGAACATGCCCCCAAACCCCCCTAGTTTAGTTGGTGCAAATCACTCACGTAAAATCCTGGATCCACCCCTGCACCGCATACATTATCAGACAAGATTCGATAACAACCGATCAGCGTTAAGTCAAACAATGCGCACCGTGTGTCAGCCTATTAGAGCATGTTCCCAAGGCCTTGGGAACCCAGCGGGAGCCTGGAACACGATTAGCGACGGCGTTACGCAGACGTCCCTTTTCCGGG
>OZ037775.1:38326318-38441318 GCA_964035525.1 Porites cylindrica | reverse complement strand
CGTCGATTCCGTCTTTGAGTAGGGCAGTGAATGTGTCGTCAACGTAGCGTAACCAGAGGTATATTTCGTGTATTATCGATGACTGTTCGAGAAAATCGATAATAACCGAATTCTGTAAAAATGCCGCTTTTTTAAACTTATAGAACAGTTGTAAAGAATGATGTCAAAAGCTGCCTTAAGAGCAATTGAGGCAATTCTCGTTGGTTAACATTTAAAATCTAATTTAATTTGTCCCAAATAAGTCGAAAATCTAGACTTTGAAATCGAGTTTTTCTTTAAGATCCCCAAAGGATTTTTTGGGGAAACGATTTACCGCGATGAAACCAAATTTTAATTTTACCCACATTTTCCTAATATAATAGCTACTCATTTACATTTTCAATGTGGTTGGAGCTTGGCTTCCTTAGAAATTGGATTCGGTTATTGTAGCAAAAGGGATAAAAAAAAAGGGCCCAGGCCCAACTGTTGTATGACCAATCCTTACTTCTGGAAGTTCCTTTGCACGGTGTAGATTTGCAAGCTGTATTATTAAGGCCTCAAAATAAGAAGGCTAAATATCTCAAGCTAACCATACTCATATCTTATATGTTATTATCCTGGCTATATTCGACACTAATTTATACTTTTCTCACAGAACAAGATAAACCGTATTTTTTGAGCAGTATCAGTAGATCCGCCTTGAAAACAAGGTGTGTAACCTCCGGGTAAACCCATTCGCTCGTCTGTTTTCTGGTCAGTGAGGAATGGCTATACTGAGTCAAAATTGCCCAAAATGACGTTTAAAGGTCAAGCACTTCGCAGCCGTGTGTTCCAGTAATAAGGAGCTTTGGCAAAGGCATTTCAGCAAAGCATGTCAACTGGAAGTAGACTTTCTGCGTTCTTGGGCACTGTTTTTGCCCACATTTTGAGGAAAATTGTCGGTACAAGTGAAAAGAAACTTAGCTGCAAATATTTAATGACGTCAAGAGATGAAAAGGAAAAGGCATCACTTCCGGTTGACGTGAACGCCTCAAAATTCGGGCGTGTGCTCAAGAAAGTCCCAAAGTTGCTTTTTTTGGGACAAGATTGGCCAAGCAATGTCCGTGAAATTTCAGTTTAAGTCGGCTATTTGACGAAGTGAGACCGGAATTTCTTCGAGATACCTCGAGATCACTTGCACCACGAAAACTGACATCCTTACTTTTCTCAAGAATAAAAGGCTTTTGCGAGAAAAATTTACGATTTACCTAACATGCTTATCTGTGGAAAAAAGAATGAAAGAAATCGAATTATCAATTTTTGCCACTCAATGCTCTATTTTCTAAGGGCTTCAAGTGAGTGGCGTTTTTTACGCCATGTCTTGTGAATATTAATGCCTATTTATCTGCACCATTTCTTGTGTAACAGACTATTATAAAGGAGAACGCATTGCAACAAGCAGTTGACTGTTCAGATTTCTATTTTTAATTGTAACTCGGGCTACGTGAGAGTACAGCTTCCTCAGTGTTCTTTTGTCCGGATTTCAGGCCATAATTATTATATATGTCAAATCATAGTTAATTGAGTGGAATGGTTATGAAACCCGTCAGACTCCTTTGTTATATGTTTTTGTGGACCTGAAAGTGCACAACGTTCAAAAGAATTCCTATCATTTTGATTGTATTGACCAATAAAAACGTTGCATCAATTTATTCCGTAACAATTTGCCAACAGAAAACAAAGGATTGTGCTTTGAACATGAACTGCAGCACTGTTGTTTTTATCATTGATGTTTGCCGCTTTTCATAACCAGTCTCCTCTAATAACTATGGTCAAATGTGCAAAATAACACTGTTGCGTTTTCATGGAAACGAGGTAAAGACAAGAGTCGGAAATTGAAAAAAAATATCCCTTGCAAGCCAGCAGTCTTTCTTTAAAAAAAAAAAAAAAAAAAAAACATTTTATTCCAAAGATGCTTTAAAGAGTCAATTATAGCTTTGTATGACCATACAGAAAATGTTGTAGGAACAAAGTTTCAAAACTACTACAAATAGTCATTTGGGGTACATAACCCGTCTTTTTTGTAAGAAACACTGTTAACGTTATGATAATGAATTATGTCAGTTAAGCTACCGAATTATTTGACGACTTTTTCTTACACTGAAGAAGGGTTATACACCCGAAACACCTATTTTGTCGACCATTTCTAGAAACAATCACAGGAAAATAGGTCTTGTAGCAACATCTTGAATTTTTCTTTTCAATTTTTTACAGGTATCTTAGTTCCAACAACATTGTGGATCTTCACGCAGGGGTATTCTCCAACCTGACAAATTTGCAGTGGCTGTAAGATGTCTGAATACTTGTTAAATAACGTTGGGTTTAAACTGTTAAATAATAATAATACTATTTCAGATCTCAGTAAATACTTAATGTAACTGGACAAGAGAGGATAAAGGGGACAGAGAAGGCATCCCCCAAACACACCCTATTCCATAGGTAATTCGTCTCGAGTTATTTTTAAGACCATAGATCCCAAGGGGGGTTAGACAACAGCCAATCACATAGCGCTAATGTGTTCCGCGTGGATGACCCACGCTCAGAGCCACGCGTCCTTCACGAATTGACGGAGAAAAAAATGGCAGAGAGCGATATTGCTATTTGTTTTGTCGACGAAAACGACTAAAGAGAGATTTCTGCTAAAGCTATGTCAGCGAAACGGAAATTAAAAAAGAATCGCCCTTCCTCTCTTATACAGAGCTAACAGTACAGCAGGGAAATCCTTAACACACTGAATATTCTCTCAGGATCATTTATAATTTACAGTTTGAAGAGAGCAATTTCTGGTTTGATATTTATTCTTTTATTAGTCTTTTATTATTCAACAAAAATAACACTTGGCGTCCTAATTGCTCCATTATACAAACGACCGGTTTCAATAGCCCGGCGAAATTTCTCATTTTATTAAAGCACTGAGGTTACGACAACTTCGAATTAAAGTGATTTCACGGGTTGTCAAAGAGTCTAGCGATTTCCTTTTCCCAGGTGAGCGCCGACTCATTTCGCTTCAATATTCAGAAATGCTCTCGACCTCGTTATGCTTTCATTGCCTTTCGCCCGACATGTTTTGCACGGCGTTTAGTCATGCGGAACCTCCACGAAACATCCACACAGCGCGCGAGGTAACTTTATCCCGATTCTAAATATAACTCGAGACGAATTACCTATGGAATAGGGTGTGTATGGGGGACGCGTTCTCTGTCCCCTTTATCCTCTCTTGAACTGGAGCAGTATACGCAGTCTAGTGAACAGGACATTTCTAGTACCATTTCTTGTGAAACCAATCAATAGGAAGGTAAACGCATTACAATAATAATAAATAGATCTAGCCAGGGCTAAAAGCGAAGCTCCCATTAATAAATTTATATTTTAGATCAAACAATAGACTTGTAATCCACAAATCAATTAACTTAAGGGCACATTCATGTGACTTTTGAGGGAAAGGATAAGTTATTTTAGAGTGAAACATCTTACATCGAGTTGATAGCCTAAATATATGTACACCCAAAAAACAGCAAACATCTTCGATCACATTCAAGAGCCATAATGGCTCTTGATCACAGTAGATTAGGCCTCGAAAACAAATTCTTCGAGAACAAATCAGGCCGAATTTTTTTGCGTTCGACGGGTTTACTTTACAAATTCTTGCTAACAAATCTGAGGGTGTGTAAACCAACCCTTTATACTTTTTATACAACACATCTGAGGTGAAACAGTACTGTTTATCATACAGACCTAGGACAGAAGACGGTATCTCACAATTTTTCAAGACAAATTGCACTCAGTCAATGTTTAGGACGATCAATCGTGGGCTTTTAGCGAGACCGTTCAAAAAAATTTCAAAATCACCCATACGGCCAGCCGGTTCTCATTTCTAGTGCGAGCTGTCAGTGTGTGGTAGAGTGTCTGAATAAACTTTAACAGAGATACGCTTCAACATAATCACGAATTTATTATCATTATTTTTTGTTATTTAATGGTTTCAGTTATAACGATGTGTAATCTTATAAAGCGTTTGATACGCGCGTCATTTTTAAGTACTCCTTCAAGCAATGTTCATGAACGATGAAAACAAACGCCACGGACAAGCGATTAAAATTGCAAGAGAGACTACTAACAATCAATAAAAGAAATATAATTCGGTGAAACAGACAAAAATTTTTATTCACGAAGACAAGTATTAAAGTGTCTCTAAGACTCCTGAGTCTTTTAGCTTAAAGCTTAAGCTTAAGTATATTTTGTTTTACTTGCAGCCGGTCTCCCGGTGTTTGCCTTTTTCAAAGATGAACTCCTCGAAGCAAGAAAATCGCTCAAAGTTTTCTCTCTACAGCCAAATTTATAACTAAATATTCTTCGGAACGTTTTCTGTCTATTTGCCGTGAGAAAATATATCTAAAGGCCTTTTAAAGTTCTGTAAGCTTATATCAAATCTGATACTAGGTCAGATCATTGACTCAAATCTTACAAACGTGCAAAAACTTGCCGCATAAACTGTGCTCGACTTCATGAAATTAGATATAACAAAAACAAACATCAAATACAATAATTACTCAGGCTTACCATTCGAGATTCAGTTCCTGAAAGATATCAAGGAAGGCCACAGTTGCTTGAGAATTTTAAACCCTCCCCTTACGCATTAAGCAAGGTGAAAAACGAAAACGATGCCATACGAAATCGGAAAACCCAATTTTGACAAGCGACGCATTTCTCAGCCAAAAACCCAAAGAAACAAACCAGCCATGGATAACAGAAGACTCTTGATAGTAGCTGTATTTCAGTTTGTACATCCAGTGGAAAAAGACAGTTAAAAACATCACAAGTTGACACAAAACTCTGTCAGTTTCAGCCGTCAAAGTAAACAACTTTCAAGACGCTGCATAAATTTTCCTCATGAACTCACCTGCCAAATTTTGACCAATCAGAGTACAAAAATTGGACGTACAGCGTGACCAACGCATGACCATGATAAGAAAAGGTCTTTTCCGCCTGTATTTTTAAAAAGCTGGCTGAGTTTCGCGTCTGAGGTCAGTTTGAAATCAAAATCTTGACAATGAAGGGCCATAGTGACATAAACACAACATATTTCACATGAATTATTGGAAAAAATAGATTTGAGCCTGCGATCATTTGAAACTGGTAATTTGTCAGCGGATAACTTCAAAAAAGTACTCGACCTCGATGGGTCGACATTTGAGCACGCGGTATGGTCAGGTGATACTGGTCAGCGGATATCCTGTTTTGACAGCTGTCGGTTGATCACAACATTGATGTGCAATTAGTTTTCTCTTGGGCTCCCAAACTAGCTAGAAAGTGTGAGAGTAAACATTGGTTTCCCTGTGGTGCGGACGGACGATCGGGCGTATGGTCACGTGATTACCAAATTTTCTCGGATGGGTAGATTACCACATTTCCTTAGCTATGGGGCTCCGGGTGGAGCTCCGCTAATAATAATTATTATTCCTTTATTTATCGTCGGTAGTATTTATAGCACTTATGCTATTGGGGCCGAGCAAATGATTCAAACAAATAATTCAAATCAAACATAAGGGGGTTAAGAATCCCAACTAGCCGGTGGCAAACCAGCTGCAGCTATTTACAAGTGTGGTCAAAGATTTGAACGCGGGACTACCGTAAACAAATCCATCTACCGGTCAGGGCGGGACCTGAACTCGGGGACTTCGAATTGCAAGTCCAGCCTCTAACCGCCACGCTGCCTCCTTACAACTGAAGAAGGGTAATACACCCAAAATGCCTGTTTTAAACAACACTTTCTGATATTCTATTTCAACAATATTATTTTATAATTTGCTTAATTGCAAATGTAACGCATCTCAAGCGAATGTTCTGTTTATTCTCCGACCATACATGGGATTTTAGACCTTTATAAAGTATTTTCTCTAAAAACAGTGCATTTCTTAAGGTTCCGACCTTGTTTTGTTTAAATACTATAACTTCAAGCTGATTGGTGAGGGAGCTTTTCTTGCTGAAGTGGTAACGCTCCGTTGTTTTTCTTGCTGGAGGCTCATTAAGTTTAGCTACTTGCAAAGTGTTTTTTTTTAATTTCCTTTCGCTCAACAGGAGGGCATTTTGTATGCGCATGCGTCAATATGGGCTGTTGAAGGGCCACAGAAGCATTTTCTGTGAATTGTTTACGTTCAGTACCAGCATTTGCAGGCTGTTTTCTGGAGCTTAATGACGTGTATTGGGTACTACGTTCCACAAACATGTTCTTTAAGGTATCGAGGTATTTCTACGATGAAAGTGAGTTTATTGTAGCCTCGCTGTCGCCCTTGAGAGGACAGTCTTTCCTTTCGTAAAATAGTGCATCGAAGACAAGATGGCGGCTGAATGTTCTTATCACCTAACATTTCGCGCACATTTTTTGAGCAGGAGGAAAAGGTCAGTATGATAGTTTTTTGTTAAACAACTATCCTATAGATACTTCATTCTTCTCAATAGTATAACTCTAAAATCGAACTTAATCGTTTCAGGAATACAGTGGTTAATTAAGTGTCCATTCTGCCGTGACACTGTTTTTCCCCCTTTCTCCGGCTTGTTTATCTCGAAATCTTGCCTTTCTCCCCAGATTAAGTTAATGATTAATGAAACTCAGAATACTTCTCCGAATGAATGGCGCTTTGATGAAGGCTGTGAAAAGTCGCCTTCTGCGGTACTTTTAGCTTTCTTCTTCGGTACGTCTTCGTTGAGAAATAAAATACACGCACTTCAACTATAAATTTAAATCAATATAATGATGCCGGGAAGATTATGTTTTGAAAATAAGAATATTCTATCATTTAGTTATACAAAGGAAAAAAATTACAGCAATCGGTTTGAATTCTGATTTTTTCCACTTTATTTTGATGGCACACTGTTTGTTTACATTTCATTATGCAAATAAATATAACATTTTGGCGTTTTAAAGAAAATCTAGCCTAACTCCCCAACCCCAAAATAGCACGAAATGAAACGTTATCAATACACCTTTTAAATAAATCCTGGCTTCTGTTGCAAAAAAATCGCATTTATTCCTAAATGATACCATTTTGTGGATACTACATTTGTCGATATGCTAATTTGTGAGACATTTCATTCACGAAGGATGTTGACTGAGACCAGCTTCTCCTCTGTATTGAACCACGTTCTTGTTTAATGCATCAGTTTCTGCTTGATAATTCTTCCATGATGTACAACTTACATAAGGGGTTCATCTTGATACAGTAAAAAGAAAGCTCTCAACAGAAACATTAATAACAGACAAATTCATCCATCCATTTGTGTCATGTTTGTTGTCGAGTCCCAGCTCATCTGGGTCCTTTAGCAGAAGCATTTATTTTTTGAGGAAACAGCATTATATGCACCCCTTTAACAAACTTCCTGTCTTATGTTTAAACAGACTTTGAAGGTGAACAACATCGTCAGTTAGATTTATGGAGTGATGGGCATTCTCCTTTTTGAATGGATCACTACTGCCGTCATCAAAAAAATTAATAACAAGAAATCGATTGTGAAACACAGGAGCAGTCACTCAAGAATCGCTTCAAAATAGTAGCTTAGGAAAAATCTCTGTATCTTTTAGAATTAAAGAAAAATAAAAGTACTGTTCGTTTTGTCGGAGTATGTGCATTCGTTTTGTCTGCAACTGATCTTATGAAATGCTCAAGTGATTATGTACTACACAATCACTTGTAATTGTTGCTGTCTCAAACTCAATCCATTCTTCATTTCCTATAGGATATTTTATATAAATTTTTCCGCGAAAACTTTCGAAAAACTGTAAAAACCCCATAGATTTCATGTTTTTGTGGCATATATAAACGCGTGTCTCCGCGATCAGTTTAACATGAGACATCACGCTAATAAATAAACCTCGCGTGGTAAATTTTTTTTTCGCTTTTTGTCTTAAAGCAGCTGAACATTGCTACGATGCATTTCCTCCCTGATAAGTAAAACCACGAGTTTGGAAATCAAACCATAGAAATGCATTGCTTTGCCAGTGAAAATCAGACTTATACAGGAAAATGACTTTTTGGCGTTGAGTCTTGAAAGTCCTTAAAAGGCCAAGAAAACCTACTGCTGAAAAATCTACAAGTGAAAACCCGCGTAGAAAACGTCCGGTTTTTGTCATGGAGAATATTTTTTGTAGGAAAGTACGGTATTCAAAGCACCAACGAAATGGCTTTTAAAAGGACTGTAACTTTACGTGCGAGTTTTCGATTTCCCGCCATCAGATTTGATGCGCCCACGCTATTGTCGTTAAGCGGATTCACGCATGCGCATGCAAAATGCCCTCCTGTTCTTTCGCTCTGTTTTACGGCTATTATGATTATTAGTATAAATATCATGATTACCGTTCAATTAGGCCATAAATATCCACAATTTAGCTTCTGTTATGTTTTTCAAAGTCTGGTATTTTAGCCTGAGCTAACGCCACACGAACGTCGCTATTTTTTTTATAAATTACATGGCAATCCGCGCTGCAATCTTTTACACCTTATAAATATCCTCGTTTAAAAAACAGCTGACTTGGCTTTTCGCATATTTTAAACTGGATCAGGAGGCTTATTCCTCAATAAACTGAATGCGGTGAAGAGAGCGAGTAATCTCTGACCAGATTTTCAACAGCTTGGGGGTAGTTATCTCAGCAACTGGGCGCTAGTTGAGAAAGCTCCGTCTCTAGTTCAGATACACTTAATTTACACTTAAATAAGGCCATTTTGAGTCTCCGTCCACGAACAATGATATTCTTTCTTTTCTCGAAAATAAAAGGCTTTTGCAAGAAAACAGTTTAGATCAGATTAATCATTTACCTAAAGGCTACCTATGGAAAAAAAAATCGAATTTTCAACTCTTGCAACTCAATACTCAAACTGTCCTTACCGTCGCTCTTTAACTGTTTGGCATATTTATCCAAATCCAGCGGCTTAAAGTGAGCGGCATTTTGTACGGCATGTCTTGTGAATATTAATGCACAGTTATCTGCATCATTTCTTGTGAAACAGATTACTATAAAGGAGAACGCATTCCAACACGCAGTTTACCGTTCAGATTTCTATTTTTAATTGTAACTCGGGCTACGTGAGAGTACAGCTTCTGCAGTGTTCTTTTGTCCGGATTTCAGGCCGTAATTATTAAATATGTCAAATATGCAAAATAATACTGTTGCGTTTTTATGGAAACGAGGTAAAGACAAGGGTCGGAAATTGAAAACAAATATCCCTCGCAAGCCATCCTTCTTTCTTTTGTTTTTCAATTGTTTATTCCAAAGATGCTTTAAAGAGTCAATTACAGCTTTGTATAGAAAATGTTGTAGGAACAAAATTTCAAAACTACTACAAATAGTCATTTGGGGTACATAACCTCTCTTTTTTGTAAGAAAAACTGTTAACGTTATGATAATGAATTATGCGAGTTAAGCTACCGAGTTATGTGACGACTTTTTCTTTCACTGAAGAAGGGTTATACACCCGAAACACCTATTTTTACGACCATTTCTAGAAACAATCACAGGAAAATAGGTCTTGTAGCAACATCTTGAATTTTTGTTTTTAATTTTTTACAGGTATCTTAGTTCCAACAACATTGTGGATCTTCACGCAGGGGTATTCTCCAACCTGAGAAATTTGCTTGGGCTGTAAGATATCTGAATACTTGTTAAATAACGTTTGGTTTAAACTGTTTAACATACTATTTCAAGTCTTAGTAAATAGTTAGTTTAGCTAGTTATGAAAGCTCCGTCTTTAGTACACATACACATAATTTACACTTGTTCTCTAATCACTCTGCAGTGAAACGAGAACAAATCATTTTCACTCTAGAAACCATGAAACGCAGACAAGAATCAGGAATAGGCATCTCGTTTATTGATAGCTAGAACACGGGCAAAATACATGAATAAACATACTACAAACTACCGCTAATGAGGACGTAAGCGAACAATAATGTTAATAATGTACATGCTGTTAATAACCTTTCTAAAAGATTAAATATAATAACAAAAAAGATAACAAATACAAGAAAATTTACAGAACGGTAGCGAGAGATGCCGTCAAGTGACCTTGAATCTGCGAAGAACACCTTATATACCTGATAACAAATAATCACGCACACCGTCAAAATAACTCACGCGACAAATACCAACACATCCGTATACAAAGCACTGAAGCAACGTGCATTCCTTAACGCGAGAAAATACATTTAAATAAGGCCATTTTCAGTCTCCGCCCACGAAAAGTGATATTCTTTCTTTCCTCGAAAATAAGAGGCTTTTGCGAGAAAACAGTTTACATCAGATAAATCGTTTACCTTAAAGCTACCTATGGAAAAAAAATCGAATTTTCAACTCTTGCAACTCAATACTCAAACTGTCCTTACCGTCGCTCTTTAACTGTTTGGCATATTTAACCAAATCTAGCGGCTTAAAGTGAGCGGCATTTTGTACGGCATGTCTTGTGAATATTAATACACAGTTATCTGCATCATTTCTTGTGAAACAGATTACTATAAAGGAGAACGCATTCCAACACGCAGTTTACCGTTCAGATTTCTATTTTTAATTGTAACTCGGGCTACGTGAGAGTACAGCTTCTGCAGTGTTCTTTTGTCCGGATTTCAGGCCGTAATTATTAAATATGTCAAATATGCAAAATAACACTGATGCGTTTTCATGGAAACGAGGTAAAGACAAGAGTCGGAAATTGAAAACAAATATCCCTCGCAAGCCATCCTTCTTTCTTTTGTTTTCCAATTGTTTATTCCAAAGATGCTTTTAAAGAGTCAGTTACAACTTTGTATGACCATATAAAAAACGTTGTAGAAACAAAATTTCAAAACTACCTGAAATAGTCATTTGGGGTACATAAACCGTCTTTTTTGTAAGAAAAACTGTTAACGTTATGATAATGAATTATCCGAGTTTTGCTACCGAGTTATGTGATGATTTTTTTCTTATACTGAAGAAGGGTTATACACCCGAAACACCTATTTTTACGACCATTTCTAGAAACAATCACAGGAAATAGCTTTTGTAGCAACATCTTGAATTTTTCTTTTCAATTTTTTACAGGGATCTTACTTCCAACAACATTGTGGATCTTCACGTAGGGGTATTCTCCAACCTGACAAATTTGCAGCGGCTGTAAGATGTCTGAATACTTGTTAAATAACGTTTGGTTTAAACTGTTTGACATACTATTTGAAATCTCTAATGCTTTGTATGACAATATAGAAAATTTTGTAGGAACAAAATTTCAAAACTACCTCAAATAGTCATATGGGGTACATAACCCCTCTTTTTTGTAAGAAAAACTGTAAACGCCATGATAATGAATTATGCGAGATAAGCTACCGAGTTATGTGATGATTTTTTTCTTATACCGAAGAAGGGTTATACACCATAAACACCTATTTTGTCGACCATTTCTAGAAACAATCACAGGAAAATAGCTTTTGTAGCAACATCTTGATTTTTCTTTTCAATTTTTACAGGGATCTTAGTTCCAACAACATTGTGGATCTTCACGTAGGGGTATTCTCCAACCTGACAAATTTGCAGCGGCTGTAAGATGTCTGAATACTTGTTAAATAACGTTTGGTTTAAACTGTTTGACGTACTATTTAAAATCTCTAATGCTTTGTATGACAATATAGAAAATTTTGTAGGAACAAAATTTCAAAACTACCTCAAATAGTCATATGGGGTACATAACCCCTCTTTTTTGTAAGAAAAACTGTAAACGCTATGATAATGAATTATGCGAGATAAGCTACCGAGTTATGTGATGATTTTTTTCTTATACTGAAGAAGGGTTATACACCATAAACACCTATTTTGTCCACCATTTCTAGAAACAATCACAGGAAAATAGCTTTTGTAGCAACATCTTGATTTTTCTTTTCAATTTTCACAGGTTTCTTAGTTCCAACAACGTTGTGGATCTTCACGTAGGGGTATTCTCCAACCTGACAAATTTGCAGCGGCTGTAAGATGTCTGAATACTTGTTCAATAGCGTTTGCTTTAGACTGTTTGACATACTATTTCAAATCTTAGTAAATACTTAGTTTAGCTAGTGAAAAAAGCTCCGTCTTTAGTTGAGATGCACTTAATTTACGCTTAAATAAGGCCGTTTTAAGCCTCTGTCCAGGAAAATTGATATTCTTTTTTTTCTCGAAAATAAAAGGCTTTTGCGAGAAAACAGCTTACATCGGATAAATTATTTACCTTAAAGCTACCTATAGAAAAAAAAAAAGAAAGCAAAAGATATCGAATTTTCAACTCTTGCTACTCAATACTTTTTACTTTTTGTAAGAAAAACTGTAAACGCTGTGATAATGAATTATGCGAGTTAAGCTACCGAGTTATGTGATGATTTTTTTCTTATACCAAAGAAGGGTTATACACCATAAACACCTATTTTGTCGACCATTTCTAGAAACAATCACAGGAAAATAGCTTTTGTAGCAACATCTTCATTTTTCTTTTCAATTTTTACAGGGATCTTAGTTCCAACAACATTGTGGATCTTCGCGTAGGGGTATTCTCCAATCTCACAAATTTGCAGCGGCTGTAAGATGTCTGAATACTTGTTAAATAACGTTTGGTTTAAACTGTTTGACGTACTATTTAAAATCTCTAATACTTTGTATGACAATATAGAAAATTTTGTAAAAATAAAATTTCAAAACTACCCCAAATAGTCATTTGGGGTACATAACCTTTCTTTTATGTAAGAAAAACTGTAAACGCTATGATAATGAATTATGCGAGTTAAGCTACCGAGTTATGTGATGATTTTTTTCTTATACCGAAAAAGGGTTATATACCATAAACACCTATTTTGTCGACCATTTCTAGAAACAATCACAGAAAAATAGCTTTTGTAGCAACATCTTGAATTTTTTTTTTCAATTTTTTACAGGTTACTTAGTTCCAACAACATTGTGGATCTTCACGTAGGGGTATTCTTCAACCTGACAAATTTGCAGTGGCTGTAAGATATCTGAATACTTGTTAAATAACGTTTGGTTTACACTGTTTGACATACTATTTCAAATCTTAGTAAATAGTTAGTTTAGCCAGTGAAGAAAGCACTGTCTTTAGTTCAGATACACTTAATTTACACTTAAATAAGGCTATTTTGAGCCTCCGTCCAGGAAAATTGATATTCTTTTTTTTCTCGAAAATAAAAGGCTTTTGCGAGAAAACAGTTTACATCAGATAAATCGTTTACCTTAAAGCTACCTATGGAAAAAAAAGAAAACAAAAGAAATCGAATTTTCAACTCTTGCCACTCAATACGCAAACTTTCCTTACCGTCGCTCTTAAACTGTTTGGCACATTAATCCAAATCTAGCGGCTTGAAGTGAGTGGCATTTTTTACGCCATGTCTTGTTAATATTAATGCCCACTTATCTGCATCATTTCTTGTGAAACAGATTACTATAAAGGACAACGCATTCCAACACGACGTTTACTGTTCAGATTTTTCTTTTTTTTAATTTGTAACTCGGGCTACCTGAGAGTACAGCTTCTCCAGTGTTCTTTTGTCCGGATTTCAGGCCGTAATTATTAAATATGTCAAAAAGGAAAAATAACACTGATGCGTTTTCATGGAAACCAAGTAAAGACAAGAGTCGGAAATTGAAAACAAATATCCCTCGCAAGCCATCCTTCTTTCTTTTGTTTTTCAATTGTTTATTCCAAAGATGCTTTAAAGAGTCAGTTACAACTTTGTATGACCATATAGAAAACGTTGTAGGAACAAAATTTCAAAACTACCTGAAATAGTCATTTGGGGTACATAACCCGTCTTTTTTGTAAGAAAAACTGTTAACGTTATGATAATGAATTATCCGAGTTAAGCTACCGAGTTATGTGATGATTTTTTTCTTATACTGAAGAAGGGTTATACACCCGAAACACCTATTTTTACGACCATTTCTAGAAACAATCACAGGAAAATAGCTTTTGTAGCAACATCTTGAATTTTTCTTTTCAATTTTTTACCGGGATCTTACTTCCAACAACATTGTCGATCTTCACGTAGGGGTATTCTCCAACCTGACAAATTTGCAGCAGCTGTAAGATGTCTGAATACTTGTTAAATAACGTTTGGTTTAAACTGTTTGACATACTATTTGAAATCTCTAATGCTTTGTATGACAATATAGAAAATTTTGTAGGAACAAAATTTCAAAACTACCTCAAATAGTCATATGGGGTACATAACCCCTCTTTTTTGTAAGAAAAACTGTAAACGCTATGATAATGAATTATGCAAGATAAGCTACCGAGTTATGTGATGATTTTTTTCTTATACTGAAGAAGGGTTATACACCATAAACACCTATTTTGTCCACCATTTCTAGAAACAATCACAGGAAAATAGCTTTTGTAGCAACATCTTGATTTTTCTTTTCAATTTTTACAGGGATCTTAGTTCCAACAACATTGTGCATCTTCACGTAGGGGTATTCTCCAACCTGACAAATTTGCAGCGGCTGTAAGATGTCTGAATACTTGTTAAATAACGTTTGGTTTAAACTGTTTGACGTACTATTTAAAATCTCTAATGCTTTGTATGACAATATAGAAAATTTTGTAGGAAAAAAATTTCAAAACTACCTCAAATAGTCATATGGGGTACATAACCCCTCTTTTTTGTAAGAAAAACTGTAAACGCTATGATAATGAATTATGCGAGATAAGCTACCGAGTTATGTGATGATTTTTTTCTTATACTGAAGAAGGGTTATACACCATAAACACCTATTTTGTCCACCATTTCTAGAAACAATCACAGGAAAATAGCTTTTGTAGCAACATCTTGATTTTTCTTTTCAATTTTCACAGGTTTCTTAGTTCCAACAACGTTGTGGATCTTCACGTAGGGGTATTCTCCAACCTGACAAATTTGCAGCGGCTGTAAGATGTCTGAATACTTGTTCAATAGCGTTTGCTTTAGACTGTTTGACATACTATTTCAAATCTTAGTAAATACTTAGTTTAGCTAGTGAAAAAAGCTCCGTCTTTAGTTGAGATGCACTTAATTTACGCTTAAATAAGGCCGTTTTGAGCCTCTGTCCAGGAAAATTGATATTCTTTTTTTTCTCGAAAATAAAAGGCTTTTGCGAGAAAACAGCTTACATCGGATAAATTATTTACCTTAAAGCTACCTATAGAAAAAAAAAAGAAAACAAAAGATATCGAATTTTCAACTCTTGCTACTCAATACTTTTTACTTTTTGTAAGAAAAACTGTAAACGCTGTGATAATGAATTATGCGAGTTAAGCTACCGAGTTATGTGATGATTTTTTTCTTATACCAAAGAAGGGTTATACACCATAAACACCTATTTTGTCGACCATTTCTAGAAACAATCACAGGAAAATAGCTTTTGTAGCAACATCTTCATTTTTCTTTTCAATTTTTACAGGGATCTTAGTTCCAACAACATTGTGGATCTTCGCGTAGGGGTATTCTCCAATCTCACAAATTTGCAGCGGCTGTAAGATGTCTGAATACTTGTTAAATAACGTTTGGTTTAAACTGTTTGACGTACTATTTAAAATCTCTAATACTTTGTATGACAATATAGAAAATTTTGTAAAAATAAAATTTCAAAACTACCCCAAATAGTCATTTGGGGTACATAACCTTTCTTTTATGTAAGAAAAACTGTAAACGCTATGATAATGAATTATGCGAGTTAAGCTACCGAGTTATGTGATGATTTTTTTCTTATACCGAAAAAGGGTTATATACCATAAACACCTATTTTGTCGACCATTTCTAGAAACAATCACAGAAAAATAGCTTTTGTAGCAACATCTTGAATTTTTTTTTTCAATTTTTTACAGGTTACTTAGTTCCAACAACATTGTGGATCTTCACGTAGGGGTATTCTTCAACCTGACAAATTTGCAGTGGCTGTAAGATATCTGAATACTTGTTAAATAACGTTTGGTTTACACTGTTTGACATACTATTTCAAATCTTAGTAAATAGTTAGTTTAGCCAGTGAAGAAAGCACTGTCTTTAGTTCAGATACACTTAATTTACACTTAAATAAGGCTATTTTGAGCCTCCGTCCAGGAAAATTGATATTCTTTTTTTTCTCGAAAATAAAAGGCTTTTGCGAGAAAACAGTTTACATCAGATAAATCGTTTACCTTAAAGCTACCTATGGAAAAAAAAGAAAACAAAAGAAATCGAATTTTCAACTCTTGCCACTCAATACGCAAACTTTCCTTACCGTCGCTCTTAAACTGTTTGGCACATTAATCCAAATCTAGCGGCTTGAAGTGAGTGGCATTTTTTACGCCATGTCTTGTTAATATTAATGCCCACTTATCTGCATCATTTCTTGTGAAACAGATTACTATAAAGGACAACGCATTCCAACACGACGTTTACTGTTCAGATTTTTCTTTTTTTTAATTTGTAACTCGGGCTACCTGAGAGTACAGCTTCTCCAGTGTTCTTTTGTCCGGATTTCAGGCCGTAATTATTAAATATGTCAAAAAGGAAAAATAACACTGATGCGTTTTCATGGAAACCAAGTAAAGACAAGAGTCGGAAATTGAAAACAAATATCCCTCGCAAGCCATCCTTCTTTCTTTTGTTTTTCAATTGTTTATTCCAAAGATGCTTTAAAGAGTCAGTTACAACTTTGTATGACCATATAGAAAACGTTGTAGGAACAAAATTTCAAAACTACCTGAAATAGTCATTTGGGGTACATAACCCGTCTTTTTTGTAAGAAAAACTGTTAACGTTATGATAATGAATTATCCGAGTTAAGCTACCGAGTTATGTGATGATTTTTTTCTTATACTGAAGAAGGGTTATACACCCGAAACACCTATTTTTACGACCATTTCTAGAAACAATCACAGGAAAATAGCTTTTGTAGCAACATCTTGAATTTTTCTTTTCAATTTTTTACCGGGATCTTACTTCCAACAACATTGTCGATCTTCACGTAGGGGTATTCTCCAACCTGACAAATTTGCAGCAGCTGTAAGATGTCTGAATACTTGTTAAATAACGTTTGGTTTAAACTGTTTGACATACTATTTGAAATCTCTAATGCTTTGTATGACAATATAGAAAATTTTGTAGGAACAAAATTTCAAAACTACCTCAAATAGTCATATGGGGTACATAACCCCTCTTTTTTGTAAGAAAAACTGTAAACGCTATGATAATGAATTATGCAAGATAAGCTACCGAGTTATGTGATGATTTTTTTCTTATACTGAAGAAGGGTTATACACCATAAACACCTATTTTGTCCACCATTTCTAGAAACAATCACAGGAAAATAGCTTTTGTAGCAACATCTTGATTTTTCTTTTCAATTTTTACAGGGATCTTAGTTCCAACAACATTGTGCATCTTCACGTAGGGGTATTCTCCAACCTGACAAATTTGCAGCGGCTGTAAGATGTCTGAATACTTGTTAAATAACGTTTGGTTTAAACTGTTTGACGTACTATTTAAAATCTCTAATGCTTTGTATGACAATATAGAAAATTTTGTAGGAAAAAAATTTCAAAACTACCTCAAATAGTCATATGGGGTACATAACCCCTCTTTTTTGTAAGAAAAACTGTAAACGCTATGATAATGAATTATGCGAGATAAGCTACCGAGTTATGTGATGATTTTTTTCTTATACTGAAGAAGGGTTATACACCATAAACACCTATTTTGTCCACCATTTCTAGAAACAATCACAGGAAAATAGCTTTTGTAGCAACATCTTGATTTTTCTTTTCAATTTTCACAGGTTTCTTAGTTCCAACAACGTTGTGGATCTTCACGTAGGGGTATTCTCCAACCTGACAAATTTGCAGCGGCTGTAAGATGTCTGAATACTTGTTCAATAGCGTTTGCTTTAGACTGTTTGACATACTATTTCAAATCTTAGTAAATACTTAGTTTAGCTAGTGAAAAAAGCTCCGTCTTTAGTTGAGATGCACTTAATTTACGCTTAAATAAGGCCGTTTTGAGCCTCTGTCCAGGAAAATTGATATTCTTTTTTTTCTCGAAAATAAAAGGCTTTTGCGAGAAAACAGCTTACATCGGATAAATTATTTACCTTAAAGCTACCTATAGAAAAAAAAAAGAAAACAAAAGATATCGAATTTTCAACTCTTGCTACTCAATACTTTTTACTTTTTGTAAGAAAAACTGTAAACGCTGTGATAATGAATTATGCGAGTTAAGCTACCGAGTTATGTGATGATTTTTTTCTTATACCAAAGAAGGGTTATACACCATAAACACCTATTTTGTCGACCATTTCTAGAAACAATCACAGGAAAATAGCTTTTGTAGCAACATCTTCATTTTTCTTTTCAATTTTTACAGGGATCTTAGTTCCAACAACATTGTGGATCTTCACGTAGGGGTATTCTCCAATCTGACAAATTTGCAGCGGCTGTAAGATGTCTGAATACTTGTTAAATAACGTTTGGTTTAAACTGTTTGACGTACTATTTAAAATCTCTAATACTTTGTATCACAATATAGAAAATTTTAAAAATAAAATTTCAAAACTACCCCAAATAGTCATTTGGGGTACATAACCTTTCTTTTATGTAAGAAAAACTGTAAACGCTATGATAATGAATTATGCGAGTTAAGCTACCGAGTTATGTGATGATTTTTTTCTTATACCGAAAAAGGGTTATATACCATAAACACCTATTTTGTCGACCATTTCTAGAAACAATCACAGAAAAATAGCTTTTGTAGCAACATCTTGAATTTTTTTTTTTCAATTTTGTAAAGGTTACTTAGTTCCAACAACATTGTGGATCTTCACGTAGGGGTATTCTTCAACCTGACAAATTTGCAGTGGCTGTAAGATATCTGAATACTTGTTAAATAACGTTTGGTTTACACTGTTTGACATACTATTTCAAATCTTAGTAAATAGTTAGTTTAGCCAGTGAAGAAAGCACTGTCTTTAGTTCAGATACACTTAATTTACACTTAAATAAGGCTATTTTGAGCCTCCGTCCAGGAAAATTGATATTCTTTTTTTTCTCGAAAATAAAAGGCTTTTGCGAGAAAACAGTTTACATCAGATAAATCGTTTACCTTAAAGCTACCTATGGAAAAAAAAGAAAACAAAAGAAATCGAATTTTCAACTCTTGCCACTCAATACGCAAACTTTCCTTACCGTCGCTCTTAAACTGTTTGGCACATTAATCCAAATCTAGCGGCTTGAAGTGAGTGGCATTTTTTACGCCATGTCTTGTTAATATTAATGCCCACTTATCTGCATCATTTCTTGTGAAACAGATTACTATAAAGGACAACGCATTCCAACACGACGTTTACTGTTCAGATTTTTCTTTTTTTTAATTTGTAACTCGGGCTACCTGAGAGTACAGCTTCTCCAGTGTTCTTTTGTCCGGATTTCAGGCCGTAATTATTAAATATGTCAAATAGGCAAAATAACACTGATGCGTTTTCATGGAAACGAAGTAAAGACAAGAGTCGGAAATTGAAAACAAATATCCCTCGCAAGCCATCCTTCTTTCTTTTGTTTTTCAATTGTTTATTCCAAAGATGCTTTTAAAGAGTCAGTTACAACTTTGTATGACCATATAGAAAACGTTGTAGGACAAAATTTAAAAACTACCTGAAATAGTCATTTGGGGTACATAACCCGTCTTTTTTGTAAGAAAAACTGTTAACGTTATGATAATGAATTATCCGAGTTAAGCTACCGAGTTATGTGATGATTTTTTTCTTATACTGAAGAAGGGTTATACACCCGAAACACCTATTTTTACGACCATTTCTAGAAACAATCACAGGAAAATAGCTTTTGTAGCAACATCTTGAATTTTTCTTTTCAATTTTTTACCGGGATCTTACTTCCAACAACATTGTGGATCTTCACGTAGGGGTATTCTCCAACCTTACAAATTTGCAGCAGCTGTAAGATGTCTGAATACTTGTTAAATAACGTTTGGTTTAAACTGTTTGACATACTATTTGAAATCTCTAATGCTTTGTATGACAATATAGAAAATTTTGTAGGAACAAAATTTCAAAACTACCTCAAATAGTCATATGGGGTACATAACCCCTCTTTTTTGTAAGAAAAACTGTAAACGCTATGATAATGAATTATGCGAGATAAGCTACCGAGTTATGTGATGATTTTTTTCTTATACTGAAGAAGGGTTATACACCATAAAGACCTATTTTGTCCACCATTTCTAGAAACAATCACAGGAAAATAGCTTTTGTAGCAACATCTTGATTTTTCTTTTCAATTTCCACAGGTTTCTTAGTTCCAACAACGTTGTGGATCTTCACGTAGGGGTATTCTCCAACCTGACAAATTTGCAGCGGCTGTAAGATGTCTGAATACTTGTTCAATAGCGTTTGCTTTAGACTGTTTCACATACTATTTCAAATCTTAGTAAATAGTTAGTTTAGCTAGTGAAAAAAGCTCCGTCTTTAGTTGAGATGCACTTAATTTACGCTTAAATAAGGCCGTTTTGAGCCTCTGTCCAGGAAAATTGATATTCTTTTTTTTCTCGAAAATAAAAGGCTTTTGCGAGAAAACAGCTTACATCGGATAAATTATTTACCTTAAAGCTACCTATAGAAAAAAAAAACAAAACAAAAGATATCGAATTTTCAACTCTTGCTACTCAATACTTTTTACTTTTTTTAAGAAAAACTATAAACGCTGTGATAATGAATTATGCGAGTTAAGCTACCGAGTTATGTGATGATTTTTTTCTTATACCGAAGAAGGGTTATACACCATAAACACCTATTTTGTCCACCATTTCTAGAAACAATCACAGGAAAATAGCTTTTGTAGAACCATCTTCATTTTTCTTTTCAATTTTTACAGGAATCTTAGTTCCAACAACATTGTGGATCTTCACGTAGGGGTATTCTCCAATCTGACAAATTTGCAGCGGCTGTAAGATGTCTGAATACTTGTTAAATAACGTTTGGTTTAAACTGTTTGACGTACTATTTAAAATCTCTAATACTTTGTATGACAATATAGAAAATTTTGTAGGAACAAAATTTTAAAACTACCCGAAATAGACATTTGGGGTACATAACCATTCTTTTATGTAAGAAAAACTGTAAACGCTATGATAATGAATTATGCGAGTTAAGCTACCGAGTTATGTGATGATTTTTTTCTTATACCGAAAAAGGGTTATATACCATAAACACCTATTTTGTCGACCATTTCTAGAAACAATCACAGAAAAATATCTTTTGTAGCAACATCTTGAATTTTTTTTTTCAATTTTGTACAGGTTACTTAGTTCCAACAACATTGTGGATCTTCACGTAGGGGTATTCTCCAACCTGACAAATTTGCAGTGGCTGTAAGATATCTGAATACTTGTTAAATAACGTTTGGTTTACACTGTTTGACATACTATTTCAAATCTTAGTAAATAGTTAGTTTAGGCAGTGAGGAAAGCACTGTCTTTAGTTCAGATACACTTAATTTACACTTAAATAAGGCTATTTTGAGCCTCCGTCCAGGAAAATTGATATTCTTTTTTTTCTCGAAAATAAAAGGCTTTTGCGAGAAAACAGTTTACATCAGATAAATCGTTTACTTTAAAGCTACCTATGGAAAAAAAAGAAAACAAAAGAAATCGAATTTTCAACTCTTGCCACTCAATACGCAAACTTTCCTTACCGTCGCTCTTAAACTGTTTGGCACATTAATCCAAATCTAGCAGCTTGAAGTGAGTGGCATTTTTTACGCCATGTCTTGTTAATATTAATGCCCACTTATCTGCATCATTTCTTGTGAAACAGATTACTATAAAGGACAACGCATTCCAACACGACGTTTACTTTTCAGATTTTTCTTTTTTTTAATTTGTAACTCGGGCTACCTGAGAGTACAGCTTCTCCAGTGTTCTTTTGTCCGGATTTCAGGCTGTAATTATTAAATATGTCAAATAGGCAAAATAACACTGATGCGTTTTCATGGAAACGGAGTAAAGACAAGAGTCGGAAATTGAAAACAAATATCCCTCGCAAGCCATCCTTCTTTCTTTTGTTTTTCAATTGTTTATTCCAAAGATGCTTTAAAGAGTCAGTTACAACTTTGTATGACCATATAGAAAACGTTGTAGGACAAAATTTCAAAACTACCTGAAATAGTCATTTGGGGTACATAACCCGTCTTTTTTGTAAGAAAAACTGTTAACGTTATGATAATGAATTATCCGAGTTAAGCTACCGAGTTATGTGATGATTTTTTTCTTATACTGAAGAAGGGTTATACACCCGAAACACCTATTTTTACGACCATTTCTAGAAACAATCAAAGGAAAATAGCTTTTGTAGCAACATCTTGAATTTTTCTTTTCAATTTTTTACAGGGATCTTACTTCCAACAACATTGTCGATCTTCACGCAGGGGTATTCTCCAACCTGAGAAATTTGCTTGGGCTGTAAGATGTCTGAATACTTGTTAAATAACGTTTGGTTTAAACTGTTTGACATACTATTTGAAATCTCTAATGCTTTGTATGACAATATAGAAAATTTTGTAGGAACAAAATTTCAAAACTACCTCAAATAGTCATATGGGGTACATAACCCCTCTTTTTTGTAAGAAAAACTGTAAACGCTATGATAATGAATTATGCGAGATAAGCTACCGAGTTATGTGATGATTTTTTTCTTATACTGAAGAAGGGTTATACACCATAAAGACCTATTTTGTCCACCATTTCTAGAAACAATCACAGGAAAATAGCTTTTGTAGCAACATCTTGATTTTTCTTTTCAATTTCCACAGGTTTCTTAGTTCCAACAACGTTGTGGATCTTCACGTAGGGGTATTCTCCAACCTGACAAATTTGCAGCGGCTGTAAGATGTCTGAATACTTGTTCAATAGCGTTTGCTTTAGACTGTTTGACATACTATTTCAAATCTTAGTAAATAGTTAGTTTAGCTAGAGAAAAAAGCTCCGTCTTTAGTTGAGATGCACTTAATTTACGCTTAAATAAGGCCGTTTTGAGCCTCTATCCAGGAAAATTGATATTCTTTTTTTTCTCGAAAATAAAAGGCTTTTGCGAGAAAACAGCTTACATCGGATAAATTATTTACCTTAAAGCTACCTATAGAAAAAAAAAAAAACAAAACAAAAGATATCGAATTTTCAACTCTTGGTACTCAATACTTTTTACTTTTTTTAAGAAAAACTGTAAACGCTGTGATAATGAATTATCGAGTTAAGCTACCGAGTTATGTGATGATTTTTTTCTTATACCGAAGAAGGGTTATACACCATAAACACCTATTTTGTCCACCATTTCTAGAAACAATCACAGGAAAATAGCTTTTGTAGCAACATCTTCATTTTTCTTTTCAATTTTTACAAGAATCTTAGTTCCAACAACATTGTGGATCTTCACGTAGGGGTATTCTCCAATCTGACAAATTTGCAGCGGCTGTAAGATGTCTGAATACTTGTTAAATAACGTTTGGTTTAAACTGTTTGACGTACTATTTAAAATCTCTAATACTTTGTATGACAATATAGAAAAGTTTGTAGGAACAAAATTTCAAAACTACCCGAAATAGACATTTGGGGTACATAACCTTTCTTTTATGTAAGAAAAACTGTAAACGCTATGATAATGAATTATGCGAGTTAAGCTACCGAGTTATGTGATGATTTTTTTCTTATACCGAAAAAGGGTTATATACCATAAACACCTATTTTGTCCACCATTTCTAGAAACAATCACAGGAAAATAGCTTTTGTAGCAACATCTTGAATTTTTTTTTTCAATTTTTTACAGGTTACTTAGTTCCAACAACATTGTGGATCTTCACGTAGGGGTATTCTTCAACCTGACAAATTTGCAGTGGCTGTAAGATATCTGAATACTTGTTTAATAACGTTTGGTTTACACTGTTTGACATACTATTTCAAATCTTAGTAAATACTTAGTTTAGCCAGTGAAGAAAGCACTGTCTTTAGTTCAGATACACTTAATTTACACTTAAATAAGGCTATTTTGAGCCTCCGTCCAGGAAAATTGATATTCTTTTTTTTCTCGAAAATAAAAGGCTTTTGCGAGAAAACAGCTTACATCGGATAAATTATTTACCTTAAAGCTACCTATAGAAAAAAAAAAAACAAAACAAAAGATATCGAATTTTCAACTCTTGCTACTCAATACTTTTTACTTTTTTTAAGAAAAACTGTAAACGCTGTGATAATGAATTATGCGAGTTAAGCTACCGAGTTATGTGATGATTTTTTTCTTATACCGAAGAAGGGTTATACACCGTAAACACCTATTTTTTCGACCATTTCTAGAAACAATCACAGGAAAATAGCTTTTGTAGCAACATCTTGAATTTTTCTTTTCAATTTTTACAGGGATCTTAGTTCCAACAACATTGTGGATCTTCACGTAGGGGTATTCTCCAATCTGACAAATTTGCAGCGGCTGTAAGATGTCTGAATACTTGTTAAATAACGTTTGGTTTAAACTGTTTGACGTACTATTTAAAATCTCTAATACTTTGTATGACAATATAGAAAATTTGGTAGGAACAAAATTTCAAAATTACCCCAAATAGTCATTTGGGGTACATAACCTTTCTTTTATGTAAGAAAAACTGTAAACGCTATGATAATGAATTATGCGAGTTAAGCTACCGAGTTATGTGATGATTTTTTTCTTATACCGAAAAAGGGTTATATACCATAAACACCTATTTTGTCCACCATTTCTAGAAACAATCACAGGAAAATAGCTTTTGTAGCAACATCTTGAATTTTTTTTTTCAATTTTTTACAGGTTACTTAGTTCCAACAACATTGTGGATCTTCACGTAGGGGTATTCTCCAACCTGACAAATTTGCAGTGGCTGTAAGATATCTGAATACTTGTTAAATAACGTTTGGTTTACACTGTTTGACATACTATTTCAAATCTTAGTAAATACTTAGTTTAGCCAGTGAAGAAAGCACTGTCTTTAGTTCAGATACACTTAATTTACACTTAAATAAGGCTATTTTGAGCCTCCGTCCAGGAAAATTGATATTCTTTTTTTTCTCGAAAATAAAAGGCTTTTGCGAGAAAACAGTTTACATCAGATAAATCGTTTACCTTAAAGCTACCTATGGAAAAAAAAGAAAACAAAAGAAATCGAATTTTCAACTCTTGCCACTCAATACGCAAACTTTCCTTACCGTCGCTCTTAAACTGTTTGGCACATTAATCCAAATCTAGCGGCTTGAAGTGAGTGGCATTTTTTACGCCATGTCTTGTTAATATTAATGCCCACTTATCTGCATCATTTCTTGTTAAACAGATTACTATAAAGGGCAACGCATTCCAACACGACGTTTACTGTTCAGATTTTTCTTTTTTTTAATTTGTAACTCGGGCTACCTGAGAGTACAGCTTCTCCAGTGTTCTTTTGTCCGGATTTCAGGCCGTAATTATTAAATATGTCAAATATGCAAAATAACACTGATGCGTTTTCATGGAAACGAAGTAAAGACAAGAGTCGGAAATTGAAAACAAATATCCCTCGCAAGCCATCCTTCTTTCTTTTGTTTTTCAATTGTTTATTCCAAAGATGCTTTAAAGAGTCAGTTACAACTTTGTATGACCATATAGAAAACGTTGTAGGACAAAATTTCAAAACTACCTGAAATAGTCATTTGGGGTACATAACCCGTCTTTTTTGTAAGAAAAACTGTTAACGTTATGATAATGAATTATCCGAGTTAAGCTACCGAGTTATGTGATGATTTTTTTTCTTATACTGAAGAAGGGTTATACACCCGAAACACCTATTTTTACGACCATTTCTAGAAACAATCACAGGAAAATAGCTTTTGTAGCAACATCTTGAATTTTTCTTTTCAATTTTTTACAGGGATCTTACTTCCAACAACATTGTGGATCTTCACGTAGGGGTATTCTCCAACCTGACAAATTTGCAGCAGCTGTAAGATGTCTGAATACTTGTTAAATAACGTTTGGTTTAAACTGTTTGACATACTATTTGAAATCTCTAATGCTTTGTATGACAATATAGAAAATTTTGTAGGAACAAAATTTCAAAACTACCTCAAATAGTCATATGGGGTACATAACCCCTCCTTTTTGTAAGAAAAACTGTAAACGCTATGATAATGAATTATGCGAGATAAGCTACCGAGTTATGTGATGATTTTTTTCTTATACTGAAGAAGGGTTATACACCATAAAGACCTATTTTGTCCACCATTTCTAGAAACAATCACAGGAACATAGCTTTTGTAGCAACATCTTGATTTTTCTTTTCAATTTTCACAGGTTTCTTAGTTCCAACAACGTTGGGGATCTTCACGTAGGGGTATTCTCCAACCTGACAAATTTGCAGCGGCTGTAAGATGTCTGAATACTTGTTCAATAGCGTTTGCTTTAGACTGTTTGACATACTATTTCAAATCTTAGTAAATAGTTAGTTTAGCTAGTGAAAAAAGCTCCGTCTTTAGTTGAGATGCACTTAATTTACGCTTAAATAAGGCCGTTTTGAGCCTCTGTCCAGGAAAATTGATATTCTTTTTTTTCTCGAAAATAAAAGGCTTTTGCGAGAAAACAGCTTACATCAGATAAATTATTTACCTTAAAGCTACCTATAGAAAAAAAAAAAAGAAAACAAAAGATATCGAATTTTCAACTCTTGCTACTCAATACTTTTTACTTTTTTTAAGAAAAACTGTAAACGCTGTGATAATGAATTATGCGAGTTAAGTTACCGAGTTATGTGATGATTTTTTTCTTATACCGAAGAAGGGTTATACACCGTAAACACCTATTTTTTCGACCATTTCTAGAAACAATCACAGGAAAATAGCTTTTGTAGCAACATCTTGAATTTTTCTTTTCAATTTTTACAGGGATCTTAGTTCCAACAACATTGTGGATCTTCACGTAGGGGTATTCTCCAATCTGACAAATTTGCAGCGGCTGTAAGATGTCTGAATACTTGTTAAATAACGTTTGGTTTAAACTGTTTGACGTACTATTTAAAATCTCTAATACTTTGTATGACAATATAGAAAATTTGGTAGGAACAAAATTTCAAAATTACCCCAAATAGTCATTTGGGGTACATAACCTTTCTTTTATGTAAGAAAAACTGTAAACGCTATGATAATGAATTATGCGAGTTAAGCTACCGAGTTATGTGATGATTTTTTTCTTATACCGAAAAAGGGTTATATACCATAAACACCTATTTTGTCGGCCATTTCTAGAAACAATCACAGAAAAATAGCTTTTGTAGCAACGTCTTGAATTTTTTTTTTTCAATTTTTTACAGGTTACTTAGTTCCAACAACATTGTGGATCTTCACGTAGGGGTATTCTCCAACCTGACAAATTTGCAGTGGCTGTAAGATATCTGAATACTTGTTAAATAACGTTTGGTTTACACTGTTTGACATACTATTTCAAATCTTAGTAAATAGTTAGTTTAGCTAGTGAAGAAAGCTCCGTCTTTAGTTCAGATACACTTAATTTACACTTAAATAAGGCCATTTTGAGCCTCCGTCCAGGAAAATTGATATTCTTTTTTTTCTCGAAAATAAAAGGCTTTTGCGAGAAACCAGTTTACATCAGATAAATCATTTACCTTAAAGCTACCTATGGAACAAGAAAAACAAAAGAAATCGAATTTTCAACTCTTGCCACTCAATACTCAAACTTTCCTTACCGTCGCTCTTAAACTGTTTGGCACATTAATCCAAATTTAGCGTCTTGAAATGAGTGGCATTTTTTACGAAATGTCTTGTGAATATTAATGCCTACTTATCTGCATCATTTCTTGTGAAACAGACTACTATAAAGGAGAACGCATTCCAACACGCAGTTTACTGTTTAGATTTCTTTTCTTTTTTAATTGTAACTCGGGCTACGTGAGAGTACAGCTCCTCCAGTGTTCTTTTGTCTGGATTTCAGGCCGTAATTATTTAATATGTCAAATATGCAAAATAACACTGATGCGTTTTCATGGAAACGAGGTAAAGACAAGAGTCGGAAATTGAAAACAAATATCCCTCGCAAGCCATCCTTCTTTCTTTTGTTTTTCAATTGTTTATTCCAAAGATGCTTTTAAAGAGTCAGTTACAACTTTGTATGACCATATAGAAAACGATGTAGGAACAAAATTTCACAACTTCCACAAATAGTCATTTGGGGTACATAACCCCTCTTTTTTGTAAGAAAAACTGTAAACGCTATGATAATGAATTATGCGAGTTAAGCTACCGAGTTATGTGACGACTTTTTCTTACACTGAAGAAGGGTTATACACCCGAAACACCTTTTTTTAAGAGCATTTCTAGAAACAGTCACAGGAAATAGCTTTTGTAGCAACATCTTGAATTTTTCTTTTCAATTTTTTACAGGGATCTTACTTCCAACAACATTGTGGATCTTCACGTAGGGGTATTCTCCAACCTGACAAATTTGCGGCGGCTGTAAGATATCTGAATACTTGTTAAATAACGTTTGGTTTAAACTGTTTGACATACTATTTCAAATCTTAGTAAATAGTTAGTTTAGCCAGTGAAGAAAGCACTGTCTTTAGTTCAGATACACTTAATTTACACTGAAATAAGGCTATTTTGAGCCTCCGTCCAGGAAAATTGATATTCTTTTTTCTCTCGAAAATAAAAGGCTTTTGCGAGAAAACAGTTTACATCAGATAAATCGTTTACCTTAAAGCTACCTATGGAAAAAAAAGAAAACAAAAGAAATCGAATTTTCAACTCTTGCCACTCAATACGCAAACTTTCCTTACCGTCGCTCTTAAACTGTTTGGCACATTAATCCAAATCTAGCGGCTTGAAGTGAGTGGCATTTTTACGCTATGTCTTGTTAATATTAATGCCTACTTATGTGCATCATTTCTCGTGAAACAGATTACTATAAAGGACAACGCATTCCAACACGACGTTTACTGTTCAGATTTTTCTTTTTTTTAATTTGTAACTCGGGCTACCTGAGAGTACAGCTTCTCCAGTGTTCTTTTGTCCGGATTTCAGGCCGTAATTATTAAATATGTCAAATATGCAAAATAACACTGATGCGTTTTCATGGAAACGAAGTAAAGACAAGAGTCGGAAATTGAAAACAAATATCCCTCGCAAGCCATCCTTCTTTCTTTTGTTTTTCAATTGTTTATTCCAAAGATGCTTTTAAACAGTCAGTTAGAACTTTGTATGACCATATAGAAAACGTTGTAGGAACAAAATTTCAAAACTACCTGAAATAGTCATTTGGGGTACATAAACCGTCTTTTTTGTAAGAAAAACTGTTAACGTTATGATAATGAATTATCCGAGTTTTGCTACCGAGTTATGTGATGATTTTTTTCTTATACTGAAGAAGGGTTATACACCCGAAACACCTATTTTGTCGACCATTTCTAGAAACAATCACAGGAAAATAGGTTTTGTAGCAACATCTTGAATTTTTCTTTTCATTTTTTACAGGTTACTTAGATCCAACAACATTGTGGATCTTCACGTAGGGGTATTTTCCAACCTGATAAATTTGCAGCGGCTGTAAGATGTCTGAATACTTGTTAAATAACGTTTGGTTTAGACTGTTTGACATACTATTTCAAATCTTAGTAAATAGTTAGTTTAGCTAGTGAAGAAAGCTCCGTCTTTAGTTCAGATACACTTAATTTACACTTAAATAAGGCCATTTTGAGCCTCCGTCCAGGAAAATTGATATTCTTTTTTTTCTCGAAAATAAAAGGCTTTTGCGAGAAACCAGTTTACATCAGATAAATCATTTACCTTAAAGCTACCTATGGAACAAGAAAAACAAAAGAAATCGAATTTTCAACTCTTGCCACTCAATACTCAAACTTTCCTTACCGTCGCTCTTAAACTGTTTGGCACATTAATCCAAATTTAGCGTCTTGAAATGAGTGGCATTTTTTACGAAATGTCTTGTGAATATTAATGCCTACTTATCTGCATCATTTCTTGTGAAACAGACTACTATAAAGGAGAACGCATTCCAACACGCAGTTTACTGTTTAGATTTCTTTTCTTTTTTAATTTTAACTCGGGCTACGTGAGAGTACAGCTCCTCCAGTGTTCTTTTGTCTGGATTTCAGGCCGTAATTATTTAATATGTCAAATATGCAAAATAACACTGATGCGTTTTCATGGAAACGAGGTAAAGACAAGAGTCGGAAATTGAAAACAAATATCCCTCGCAAGCCATCCTTCTTTCTTTTGTTTTTCAATTGTTTATTCCAAAGATGCTTTTAAAGAGTCAGTTAGAACTTTGTATGACCATATAGAAAACGTTGTAGGAACAAAATTTCAAAACTACCTGAAATAGTCATTTGGGGTACATAAACCGTCTTTTTTGTAACAAAAACTGTTAACGTTATGATAATGAATTATCCGAGTTTTGCTACCGAGTTATGTGATGATTTTTTTCTTATACTGAAGAAGGGTTATACACCCGAAACACCTATTTTGTCGACCATTTCTAGAAACAATCACAGGAAAATAGGTTTTGTAGGAACATCTTGAATTTTTCTTTTCATTTTTTACAGGAATCTTGGTTCCAACAACATTGTGGATCTTCACGTAGGGGTATTCTCCAACCTGATAAATTTGCAGTGGCTGTAAGATGTCTGAATACTTGTTAAATAACGTTTGGTTTAGACTGTTTGACATACTATTTCAAATCTTAGTAAATAGTTAGTTTAGCTGGTGAAGAAAGCTCCGTCTTTAGTTCAGATACACTTAATTTACACTTAAATAAGGCCATTTTGAGCCTCCGTCCAGGAAAATTGATATAATTCTTTTTTTTCTCGAAAATAAAAGGCTTTTGCGAGAAACCAGTTTACATCAGATAAATCATTTACCTTAAAGCTACCTATGAACAAGAAAAACAAAAGAAATCGAATTTTCAACTCTTGCCACTCAATACTCAAACTTTCCTTACCGTCGCTCTTAAACTGTTTGGCACATTAATCCAAATTTAGCGTCTTGGAATGAGTGGCATTTTTTACGAAATGTCTTGTGAATATTAATGCCTACTTATCTGCATCATTTCTTGTGAAACAGACTACTATAAAGGACAACGCATTCCAACACGACGTTTACTGTACAGATTTTTCTTTTTTTTAATTTGTAACTCGGGCTACCTGAGAGTACAGCTTCTCCAGTGTTCTTTTGTCCGGATTTCAGGCCGTAATTATTAAATATGTCAAATATGCAAAATAACACTGATGCGTTTTCATGGAAACGAGGTAAAGACAAGAGTCGGAAATTGAAAACAAATATCCCTCGCAAGCCATCCTTCTTTCTTTTGTTTTTCAATTGTTTATTCCAAAGATGCTTTTAAAGAGTCAGTTAGAACTTTGTATGACCATATAGAAAACGTTGTAGGAACAAAATTTCAAAACTACCTGAAATAGTCATTTGGGGTACATAAACCGTCTTTTTTGTAACAAAAACTGTTAACGTTATGATAATGAATTATCCGAGTTTTGCTACCGAGTTATGTGATGATTTTTTTCTTATACTGAAGAAGGGTTATACACCCGAAACACCTATTTTGTCGACCATTTCTAGAAACAATCACAGGAAAATAGGTTTTGTAGCAACATCTTGAATTTTTCTTTTCATTTTTTACAGGAATCTTGGTTCCAACAACATTGTGGATCTTCACGTAGGGGTATTCTCCAACCTGATAAATTTGCAGCGGCTGTAAGATGTCTGAATACTTGTTAAATAACGTTTGGTTTAGACTGTTTGACATACTATTTCAAATCTTAGTAAATAGTTAGTTTAGCTAGTGAAGAAAGCTCCGTCTTTAGTTCAGATACACTTAATTTACACTTAAATAAGGCCATTTTGAGCCTCCGTCCAGGAAAATTGATATTCTTTTTTTTCTCGAAAATAAAAGGCTTTTGCGAGAAACCAGTTTACATCAGATAAATCATTTACCTTAAAGCTACCTATGGAACAAGAAAAACAAAAGAAATCGAATTTTCAACTCTTGCCACTCAATACTCAAACTTTCCTTACCGTCGCTCTTAAACTGTTTGGCACATTAATCCAAATTTAGCGTCTTGAAATGAGTGGCATTTTTTACGAAATGTCTTGTGAATATTAATGCCTACTTATCTGCATCATTTCTTGTGAAACAGACTACTATAAAGGAGAACGCATTCCAACACGCAGTTTACTGTTTAGATTTCTTTTCTTTTTTAATTGTAACTCGGGCTACGTGAGAGTACAGCTCCTCCAGTGTTCTTTTGTCTGGATTTCAGGCCGTAGTTATTTAATATGTCAAATATGCAAAATAACACTGATGCGTTTTCATGGAAACGAGGTAAAGACAAGAGTCGGAAATTGAAAACAAATATCCCTCGCAAGCCATCCTTCTTTCTTTTGTTTTTCAATTGTTTATTCCAAAGATGCTTTTAAAGAGTCAGTTAGAACTTTGTATGACCATATAGAAAACGTTGTAGGAACAAAATTTCAAAACTACCACAAATAGTCATTTGGGGTACATAACCCCTCTTTTTTGTAAGAAAAACTGTAAACGCTATGATAATGAATTATGCGAGTTAAGCCACCGAGTTATGTGACGACTTTTTCTTACACTGAAGAAGGGTTATACACCCGAAACACCTATTTTGTCGACCTTTTCTAGAAACAATCACAGGAAATAGGTTTTGTAGCAACATCTTGAATTTTTCTTTCCAATTTTTTACAGGAATCTTGGTTCCAACAACATTGTGGATCTTCACGTAGGGGTATTCTCCAACCTGACAAATTTGCAGTGGCTGTAAGATGTCTGAATACTTGTTAAATAACGTTTGGTTTAAACTGTTTGACATACTATTTGAAATCTCTAATGCTTTGTATGACAATATAGAAAATTTTTTTTTGTAGGAACAAAATTTCAAAACTACCTCAAATAGTCATTTGGGGTACATAACCCGTCTGTTTTGTAAGAAAAACTGTAAACGCTATGATAATGAATTATGCGAGTTAAGCTACCGAGTTATGTGATGATTTTTTTCTTATACTGAAGAAGGGTTATATACCATAAACACCTATTTTGTCGACCATTTCTAGAAACAAACAAACCGGTGCTGCCTTCCCGGCAGCAAACCGGGAAGGCATTTTGCAACTTACGCGAGTTTGGCGTCTCTCGCTCGGAGGAACTGGAGGTGAATCAGTGAATAGTGCAGGATATTCACTGATTGAGTAGCCAATCAGAGAGCGCGAAAAACACTATCCACTGTTTTAGTATATACTAAATAGATTTAGCCACGGCTAAAAGCGCAGTTCCCATTGATAAATTTATAATTTAAATCAAACAATTAACTTGTATTCCACAAATCAGTTAACTTAAGGGCACATTCATATCACGTTTGAGGGAAAAGCTAAGTGATTTTGGAGTGAAACAAATCTTGCATATCGAGTTGATATAGCCTTATATGTACACCCAAAAAATAGTCTTCGGTCACATTTAAGAGCAATAATGGCTCTTTATCGCAGTAGATAAGGCGTGGGAAACAAATCAGGCCGAATTTTTTGCATTCGACAAGTTTACTTTACAAATTCTTGCCAATAAATCTGAGTGCGTGGAAACCAACCTTTTGCTTTTTTTGTTTTTTTTTTTTCTACACCACATCTGAGGAGAAAGAGCACTATGAGGCGTTGTTTTTATCATACAGACCTCTAAAAAATGCAGTATTTCACAAGTTTTCAAGACAAATTGCATTCATTCAATATTCAGGACCATCGAAGCACGCGTGGACTTATAGTGAAACAGTTCAAAAAATTTCCAAAATCACCTATACGGCCAGCTGGTTCTAACTTTTGACAAGCGCCAAATTTGCGAAGAAATTTTAAAAGAGTTACGCTTCAAAGTGATAGAGTATTTATTGAGTTCCATTTTTAATAATGGTTTTATAAGTATGTGTAATCTTAAAAAGCGTTTGATACGCTCGTCATTTTGAGTAATCCTGCAAGCGATGTTTATGCACGGCTGAAAACAAACGGAAAATCGATGAAAATTGCACTTTTGAGACATTTAGCGCTAAAAAATCGGATATATAAGCAAAACCACACAAGAGATGCCGTTTTAAAAAACTTATTGAAAACCGATGACAAAAAGACTAAAATACACAGTGATTTGAAAGGAATGAAAAATTAATCATCATCTTCTTCGCCCATGGAGTACTTGTAAGGTTTGACTCGAAATTTCGTATGTCGATTTCTTTTCCTCTGTTTGCCATAAAGAAACGACTTATCATTGAAGTAGCGGCGTTTCACGCGCCGTTAGTCAGTTAATTATGCGAGTTAACAAGCCCACCGTTGCATACAAATTAGTTCAGCTTCGCAGTAAAAGTCCCAAGGGAGAACCTTGACGTATTATTATAAAAACACACACACAAATAACTTAACAAGGATCAATTGAAACACGCGACTAATAAATTGATTCTCGCAATAAAACCAGACACGTTTCTTAAGACACGAGAAATCAACTTTATGACCCTTTATTAAATAATTCCCTCCTCCACAATTTTATTATTTTCCCACCTCGGCCTCATTTTTATTATTTTCCCTCCTCCCCCACAATTTTTATTATTTACCCTCCTCAATCTTGATTTCCCGCCTCCTCCACAATTTTATTATTTTCCCTCCTCCTCCACCACCTCCTTATTTATTCTATATATTTTTCATCCACAAATACATCGACCTCGTACTGACCCTACATCGACCCTACATTGACCCTAGAAACTATATACAACCCTTTACCACCATCACCACCACATTTCTATTGTTTCCCCTCTCCCTCCTCATTAGTATTTAGCTATGGCCTTTAAGCCTTGATTTTGGCCTCTATGGCCTTTTCGAGGGAAAACAATGAAATGAGGACAAGGAGGGGGAACAATAGAAATGTGGTGGTGGTGGAGGGAAAAAATAGAAATGTGGTGGAGGTTGTATATAGTTTCTCTATTCAAGAAGCTGTGTTGAGAAAAAGTTGAGTCTAGGGTCGATGTAGGGTCGATATGAGGTCGATGTATTTGTGGATGGAAAAATATATAGAATAAATGAGGAGGTGTAGAAGGCGGAGGGATAGTAATATAATTGTGGAGGAGGCAAAAAATCAAGATTGAGGAGGGAAAATAATAAAAAATGTGGAGGAGGAGGAAAATAAAAAAGAACGAGGAGGAAAAATGATAAAATTGAGGCAGAGGGAATTCAAGAGTGAGGGAGAGGTTGGGAAAGATTAACATTGTGGAGGAGGGAATATAATAAAATTATGGAGAAGGAGGGAAATAAAAATGAAAAGGGAGGGGCTAAAAAAAGATGGCTTGCCTTCTTTGACTATTTCAAAATAATTTTTAATGTAATCTTTTTGCAGTTAGTTTAAGAAAGGGTCGTAAAGTTGGCTTCTTGAGTCCTAAGAAACGTGTCTAATTTATTAGTCGCGTGTTTCAATTGATCCTTGTTGAGTTATTAATTGATTTGTGTGTGTTTATAATAATACGTCAAGGTTCTCCCTTAGGATTTGTACTAATTTGTATGCAACGGTGGGCACGAAATGTCGAGTCAAACCCTACAAGTACTCCATGGGCGAAGAAGATGATGATTAATTTTTCATTCCTTTCAAATCGCTGTGTATTTTACTCTTTTTGTCATTGGGTTTCAATAAGTTTTTAAAACGGTACCTCGTGTGCGTTTTTGTTTATATATGTGATGTTTTAGCGCTGAACAGAAGACATAAGCCGTTTCTCGAGTTGCTAGATGTCCTCTTATTCCTATTTCTCAAATAGACGTTCCGGCAAATCGGACTAAAGTTACCTACCGGGCAAGTCTAGCCAAGCCTGTTGTTCCTATTGTAGTAGAGAGAGCTCATTAGTAAATCTATACCGAATTAGTATGCAGGAAGGCAGTGACTAGACACTTACTAGACACTGACTAGGCACTTAATTAATATGCAGGAAGGCACGTTTTCCCTAAGCTATAGCAATGGGTGACGTCATAGACTATCCCTAAACTATCCTCACCTATCCATCAACGGGGTTTAATTTTCAACATAGTATACTACTCAAGCTCGACAGAACTTGAATTTGACATATGACGTATCCACTTAGAAGAGTTATCACGTGCCAGTTTTCCCACTTTCAACAGGTTTATTCCGTACACTGTTAAGTGGTTACATTTTTTTGCTCTATTTTGATGGTTCTAGTTTAATGCCCCGGCGTCGCTTATATGCCTAAAAAATGTCCTTATGGGAGTTAACACTACGTAATAACCGCTATTTTAAAATGTCTACGCAGTAACGCTCTAGCTTTGGGCCGAATGCAAAACAAAGCTACTATGTTTTAAGTCAAAATATCAAGTGAGTTAAAAAATAGTGGAATATTCACTTTATGATTTGATAAGTCTAGGCCGTCTAGAGATCCATATCGCTCCCTTTGATTTCAAATTCTTAAACTCATTAATTATTCATGTGCTGATGACCCAATCAGCTTGCATCAATTGAGTCAGGTGCATGTATTTTGATACCCAATGAACATACCGATCAAGACACATTCGATTAGTTCAAAAACTGATCAAGACACTGATCAAGAAACTTGAATTTTAATCAGTCTTAATACTAAATACAGTATATTTTCCGCTTCAATCATTACTTACAACAACAACAGGGCAACATATTATTCTTTCAACTTTTCCGTTGTAGAAATAGATCGTGTTCAATAACGACTTAGCTGATGTAGTTCGCAGCAATTTCTTCTCCCATAATGTTGCTTCTTCTTGCTCAATCACAAACTCCTTCTCCTCCTTCTTGCACTTAATGTGAAGCCCTTCTCGAACGCCGTCCTTCATCTCGGCATCTAAGCAACGTCGGAACAGGACAAACCTTCGAAAACAACACACCAATTTTAATTCCCAAAACAGTGCATTTTAAACTTCTGAACAATGCGGTCTAAAAGTTGTCAATTAGCTTTTGTCACTAGCGTCCAGGGGATTCAAAGCTTCGGATCCATTTTGCTACTCCAAATAACGCTTGAGTGCACAAATGATACCATAAACAGTCTTGGGAGGGTATCTTCCACCGGACTCTTTAGCTACCTCCATCACGAATGGGGTAGAAAGTCGTTCCGATGGAGTCCATCGGATCCATTGGACACGAATAGATTCCGATGGAAAAGTTCATTTTCTATTCGTTAGAGACTTACAAAAATCTCACTCATGATGGATGAGGAGGTGGAAAGTCGTTCCGATGGAGTCCATCGGATCCATTGGACACGAATAGATTCCGATGGAAAAGCTCATTTTCTATTCGTGAGAGACTTAGAATGACTCCACTCATGTTAGATGGATTCCACTCATGTTAGATGAGGGGGTGGAAAGTCGTTCAGATGGAATCCATTGTATCCATTAGATTCGAATAGATTCGAATGCCTGGAGGACTGGAGAAGAACATTTTCTATTCGTAACGTCAGGTCAAAAATTATCATCATGTTGAACGAGGTAGAAAAGTGTGAAACGGAGTCTACTGCATCAGTCTTTCGCAGTGGAGAGGTGTATAAGAGGTCGGGAAAATGTGGTATGTAATCTTAATTATTTGGTTGGCGAGAAAAGGCTAGTGAAGTCCGACAGTGAGTCCGATCATCGATCAAAAACTGCATCGCTTCATGAGTTAATTTCTTTTTAAAAGCAAACTCGTATTTGAGATAATTCAGTATAACCATTTCTGTGTAGCGAATGGCGTTGCCAATATTCGTTCTCTATTCGTCCAGCTCCCGATTTTCGATATGTTAGTTCGTTGTTATACTCCAGGAGAAGTGAAACAAGTCAATTAGATTTGACAAAGTGAGCCTGCTACAGGATTGTAACGCGAACTGCTGGTAACGCGAAGGATGCATGGAAGAAGGAGGTGATCGAGGGGGACTAGAAACAAGAGTTGCCTGATCGACAAAATGGCCAAGATGGCGCATCTTTCGATCAGTGACTTTCTAAAAGAATTTACGAGTAAAGAATTCGAACGGCAAGGAAAAGGCATGTGGAATTATCTTAAATTCCACTGTTCCTTGAAAATGTGGAATCTTTCGATATTAAATCAGAGCATAAGAAACCAATTGAACGTAACCTGAATTGCGAATTTGGAATTCCTCCGAGGGAAGAATGGACGGACTTATCTATTTTGAAACTCGTAAATGGAATCTCTCAGTAGGATTTTGGCATCCCTCCGAAGGAGACGTTTCAGAAGGAGGTGTGTTGCAAATGGAATCCCTCAGAAGGACTTTGGCATCCCTCAGAAAGAGATGTCTTTTGCCTGAAATTTTGATCCAAAAGTAAGTAGCCAGGAAAATACCACTATTTATTATCTGCATGTACTTACAGTTACTATACGCACTACTGCATGCAAGTACATGCAAGTAGACCAGTTAGCAATTTATTATAATGTGTTAGAGCTGGTGTTGAAGTGTAGTTTTTAACATTTACTTATCCGAGTGATGATAATTATGCAAGGCTAGGTTCGTCTATGAAATGGTTTGGAACTCCTCAGTTCCTTAAAAATGAGGAATCTGTTCATAATTAAAGGCATATTAATGAAGCATAAACCTTATGTGCTGATCAATTGAAAATTTCAACATTCCCCCTGCCCCCCACCCCAGGTATTTGACGCACTATTTTGTGGTAAATTGTAAATTTGATCTTTGCTTGTGTATGTCAAAGGTCAATTTTACATTTTTTTATGTTGTCGTCGTCTGGCTGACAACGTAGGTGGAGGAGTTTAAAGGTAAAGGCACATCTTTTGTAAAGGAACGGCTTATACAACAAGGACTTCACAAGCTAAAAGTACGAATTTTTGCTGCCGTGACTCTAATTCAGTAATACAAAAAGTCTTTGACTCTGAAGATGACTATCGCACAGGTTGTCGAAACATCAGCAGGGGTGTAGCCAGCATTTTTGCATAGAGGGGTTCCTAATGTGGTATTTTTGTCTAGATTGATGATAAATCTTTAGAGAATTTCCTGGAAAGTTTTAATACTTTAGGTCGTCCGAAATTTCGTTTTGTGATTCTGAGCACAAATTTCTAATAACAGTGCCAAATGAAGCTAGCTTTTTTTCACTTCCAGTGAAGAGATAGTGTGATAGACTTGATAATGTTTATGTTGTAGATCGTTAATTTTTTATCTCAGGTAATGTTTGTTTTTCTTTTGTTTTTGGGTATAGAAATGTAACTACAACATATAGTTCATTATCGTTGAATACATTAAAACACACACTGTAGTCCTGTGATTCGCTGTTTACTCAGTTAGGGTATTAGCAAGAAGGAAACATCATTGAGGCTTCGGTACAAAGGTGTCAATTGTTAGCCTTAGGGCCTATGTCCATAATGCAACGTTCATCATAGCAAGAGCAGCGGACTCTCGCTTCAGTCATGGTCGTCGCCAATTACCTTTTAAGTATGTGCAATGGGCTAAGCCGAGTGAGTGTTCTCCCTAAATTTTAGCTCAGCAGGTAAAGGACGATTCATGGCCGGTAAGGCACAGGATATGTGCCAGAGGCACACTTTAATGGGGGGGGGGGGGGGGGGGTAGTAGAGTAAGGGGCATGGCTAGGCCCTTGCTGCGAAATTTTGGAGCTAAGTTCTCTTTATTTTAAGCAAATTGGCCGTTGTTTTCTTTATACCACAATTTAAAATGTTTGATTCCAATAATTTTACTCCACCTTCAATGCGCTCTTTCCAAAACGCGTGGCCCATAAAAAGAAAAGCTGTGTATACTTTAGTAATTTTCCATATATTCATTCATTTACTTGTGAGAATCGGATCGGATCACAACTCACTTGCGTATATTTTAACACTTCTTTTTAAGTTTTAGTAAACCTGTAGGCGGTAAGAGGCATTACTTCAGGCAGTAATTTTACCGGTTACCACCTGATAAGGAGAACAATGCGGTTCTGCTGATGTAATTTGTTATAATGTATAGCCTGCGTAGCAGGTGCTTGGAAATAGTGGACGCAAGAAAGGACGGGTGCGCGAGAGGGAGATATGCGAGGGGAGAGGAAGACCCCTCGCGTGTGTCCTTCTCGCGCACCCATTCTTTCTTGCGCCCACTACTTCCAAGCGCCTGCTACGCAGGCTAAGTAACGTAGTACTTGAAATACGCAGCACTACTAGGAAGGTCTTTTTCTACTTTGAGTCACTTGAACTGCCAACAGAAAAGCCCCCACATGAAAATTAGAGCTGATGGTATCCTAATAGACATCGGTGTCTCGCTTTCGGAGCCTGATACTGAGTAGGTTTTATGTAAGGAAAAGGCACTGCATCGTGGTAACCTGGGTGGCATATGATGAATTCCTGCATACTGTATGTTTTAGGCAGTTTGCCGTGCTGTTAGCGTTTGTGCCCCAGTTTCAGACAATTTCCTCAGACTGATTTGCAAACATCAAGGCTGATTTCATTCTACCTTGTGACTTCTATGCCTCTACTGAGTTTCTATTAAGCTGTCTCATAGTCAAACCATTACAACATGCAATTGAAAGCAATTGAGACCAACAAAGGTGCTGAATCACACATTGCAGGCTTGTATACACAGGGGCCACGTATGATCTTCCTCACAGTAATAGAATTAAAGTAAAAAAGACTACTGCAAAGACTGCTCAAACCTCAACATATGTAACCCTTGAAATACAATGTGATGCTTTTTTTTTTTTTCTTCTCATTTTCTTTAAAAGCTAAAATCTCATTCCTCTTAAAATTATACCTAGTGCTGCAGCCTAAGAGGGGTTCCGGAACCACTGGAACGCTCCTCTGGCTATTCCACTGATCAGTCACCGTCAACAACAGTCTCATTATCATTAGTAGAAATACGCCCAACTTACTTTTAGACGTCCAAAACACTCACCATAAATTAATCCACACCCCAAACTACATGCAAAAGTACCCTGGTTGTGACACGGTGTGATCCCCCCCTTTGAAAATTCCTAGCTATGCCCCTGATGTTTTGTTGATATTATATTTTTGACAGGGTCATGCAAAACTGGAAATTTCAAATCTCAGTTCTGTAAATTGATCCTTTAGTTCCAGACCGTTCAAGGCAAGAAGGAAGGTTTTAAATAATTATTTGGAGGGAGTTAGATTTTACATCCCTCTTTATACAAAGAGGTAAGTTTTAAATTCAATTCTGGCCATAGTACCACACTGCACTACAAATCAGAATTTCTCAAGCTCAGTTGGAATTCAAGATCATATATTTTTCTTTTGTCTTGTCGCTTTACACTTAAAAAAAAAAGAATAACGAATGGTGCCGGCTATCCACGACGTCACGTGCATCCAACATGGATTTCAGTGAAATTTCGTTTTGCTTTTAAACTTATATGAAACTACAATGAGGGACAAAGGTGTTGACACACTTCCGTAAAATGGCCCCTTTTTGCATAGTGGATATACTTATCCCCTTACCCTGTCTACCCCAACCCCTTCCCCCCCAAATCAATGTTGAATTTTGGACCCTCAAGTCTTTTTTTTACTTCAGACAACATTGATTCGGGGGGTCGGGGGATTTACGGCCTTTAAAAGGAATGAAATAATAAATGAATTAAATGTTTGTTAAAAGCACCCCTTTTCAACAAGTGTGTCAACTACTTTTGTCCCTGATTGTCTGAAATATGTATCTGTGTTTTCCGGCTAGATTTTTGACGCTGCTGAATTTTTGTGCGATGACGTTACTCTATGGGCCAAATTGGTTGTTTTTAAACATCAATTTATAAAGTTTCGTCCTGATTTGTACTATACGTAGAGTAAAATGTACGAAGCGTATGTCATTACTTAATCTTGTACTCCCGCGCGCGTTCCTGATACCCTGTCGGGTCGAGACGAAATGATTTGTGTTGTGATCAATGCCGTTGCTGCGGATGTAATGTTTTCACAAGTATTATCAATAGTGGAAAAAGGATGGAAACCTTAAGGTACAATGAAAATTGTTCTGGTAAATGGTTAACTTTAGCGAATGAAGTACTGCAGAGTAACAGAGGGGACATGCATTATTTTTGACATTGACCTTTTCCATTAGTGAAAGGACCTGAACAATATACAGGTTATGAACCTCATAAATGATGGGCCAGCCGTTTGTGCTATGCCCTATATATAGATGTGTTTTTTATTTTTTTGAGACCTTTTCTAACCTAACTGATCCAAACCTTTAGCGTAGGTAGGCGTCGAACAGGTTAGACCAGGTTAGGAATGTACTTTTGTAAAGAAATTGTTTTCAAGATACACACACCAGTTTGTATCATTGCCAATACAACAATTACTTTGGCCCAGAAGTTCACTTGATGACAAGCAAAGCGGGATAACACGCGATCGATGACGTTCGTGCGCTGGAAAATTTTCCTTTTTTATGCGCTAATTCCTCACAAAAGGCAAAAGAAGATTCCGCTATGTAGAAAATGCTTCGCAATACGTATTCTTGGCGAGAAAAATTCCAGCGATGTGGTGCAAATAAGGAGTTTCAACGGTTAACCACGAGAATACATATCGACATTAAGAGGTCATAACAGACTAAGTTACTTTCCGTTTGCCGAAACGTGGTTATAACCGTTGTAACACGAAGAAAGCAGTGTTTTCCTCAGTTTGAGCTGTCGTTTTCTTTGAGATTCAAATACCAGTTCACGTTTCAAAGCTCTTTTTTCATTTTCTCCGCCGACAATAGACAAAAACAAAGGGTTTCGCTTGAGAAACGCAGTCGAAATACACAGACATATGGGTATATACTTCATGGTGGAAAGCCACAAGTGCACCGGTAATATACACTCTGTGTAGTATGTAGTATCGTGTCTTCTCCCCAATACCTATTGGTAGTTACTAGTAGTTACTAGTAGTTACTAGTAGTTAATGGTAGTTATTAGTAGTTACTGGTAGTTACTAGTAGTTGTCGGTAGTTACTAGTAGTTGTCGGTAGTTACTGGTAGTTATTAGTAGTTACTGGTAGTTACTAGTAGTTATCGGTAGTTACTAGTAGTTATTAGTAGTTACTGGTAGTTATTAGTAGTTCCTGGTAGTTACTAGTAGTTATCGGTAGTTACTAGTAGTTACTGGTAGTTGGTGGTATTTATTCGTAGTTACTAGTAGTTAGTGGTAGTTATTAGTAGTTACTAGTAGTTACTAGTAGTTATTAGTAGTTACTGGTAGTTATTAGTAGTTCCTGGTAGTTACTAGTAGTTATCGGTAGTTACTAGTAGTTACTGGTAGTTGGTGGTATTTATTGGTAGTTACTAGTAGTTAGTGGTAGTTATTAGTAGTTACTGGTAGTTACTAGTAGTTACTAGTAGTTACTAGTAGTTATTAGTAGTTACTGGTAGTTATTAGTAGTTCCTGGTAGTTACTAGTAGTTATCGGTAGTTACTAGTAGTTACTGGTAGTTGGTGGTATTTATTGGTAGTTACTAGTAGTTAGTGGTAGTTATTAGTAGTTACTAGTAGTTACTAGTAGTTATTAGTAGTTACTGGTAGTTATTAGTAGTTCCTGGTAGTTACTAGTAGTTATCGGTAGTTACTAGTAGTTACTGGTAGTTGGTGGTATTTATTGGTAGTTACTAGTAGTTAGTGGTAGTTATTAGTAGTTACTGGTAGTTACTAGTAGTTACTAGTAGTTACTAGTAGTTATTAGTAGTTACTGGTAGTTATTAGTAGTTACTGGTAGTTACTAGTAGTTATCGGTAGTTACTAGTAGTTACTGGTAGTTGGTGGTATTTATTGGTAGTTACTAGTAGTTACTGGTAGTTATTAGTAGTTAATGGTAGTTACTGGTATTTACTAGTAGTTACTGGTAGTTGCTAGTAGTTGCTGGTAGTTGCTGGTAGTTACTAGTAGTTACTAGTAGTTAACGGTAGTTATTGGTATTTATTAGTAGTTGCTAGTAGTTGCTGGTAGTTACTAGTAGTTACTGGTAGTTATTAGTAGTTCCCGGTAGTTACTAGTAGTTATCGGTAGTTATTAGTAGTTACTGGTAGTTGGTGGTATTTATTGGTAGTTATTAGTAGTTACTGGTAGTTACTAGTAGTTACTGGTAGTTAGTAGTAGTTCCTGGTAGTTACTAGTAGTTATCGGTAGTTACTAGTAGTTACTGGTAGTTGGTGGTATTTATTGGTAGTTACTAGTAGTTACTGGTAGTTATCAGTAGTTACTGGTAGTTATTGGTATTTACTAGTAGCTACTGGTAGTTGCTAGTAGTTGCTGGTAGTTACTAGTAGTTACTAGTAGTTATCGGTAGTTACTAGTAGTTACTGGTAGTTGCTGGTATTTATTGGTAGTTACTAGTAGTTAGTGGTAGTTATTAGTAGTTACTGGTAGTTACTAGTAGTTGTCGGTAGTTACTAGTAGTTACAAGTAGTTACTAGTAGTTACAAGTAGTTGTTAGTAGTTACTGGTAGTTATTAGTAGTTCCTGGTAGTTACTAGTAGTTATCGGTAGTTACTAGTAGTTACTGGTAGTTGGTGGTATTTATTGGTAGTTACTAGTAGTTACTGGTAGTTATCAGTAGTTACTGGTAGTTATTGGTATTTACTAGTAGCTACTGGTAGTTGCTAGTAGTTGCTGGTAGTTACTAGTAGTTACGAGTAGTTATCGGTAGTTATTGGTATTTACTAGTAGTTGCTAGTAGTTGCTGGTAGTTACTAGTAGTTACTGGTAGTTATTAGTAGTTCCCGGTAGTTACTAGTAGTTACTGGTAGTTGGTGGTATTTATTGGTAATTACTAGTAGTTACTGGTAGTTAGTGGTAGTTATTAGTAGTTACTAGTAGTTATCGGTAGTTACTAGTAGCTACTGGTAGTTAGTAGTAGTTCCTAGTAGTTATCGGTAGTTACTAGTAGTTACTAGTAGTTGCTAGTTGTTGTCGGTATTTACTAGTAGTTACTGGTAGTTACTAGTAGTAGCTGGTAGTTACTAGTAGTTACTAGTAGTTATCGGTAGTTATTGGTATTCACTAGTAGTTGCTAGTAGTTGCTGGTAGTTACTAGTAGTTACTTGTAGTTATTAGTAGTTCCCGGTAGTTACTAGTAGTTATCGGTAGTTACTAGTAGTTACTGGTAGTTACTAGTAGTTACTGGTAGTTGGTGGTATTTATTGGTAATTACTAGTAGGTACTGCTAGTTACTAGTAGTTGCTGGTAGTTACTAGTAGTTACTAGTAGTTATCGGTAGTTATTGGTATTCACTAGTAGTTGCTAGTAGTTGCTGGTAGTTACTAGTAGTTACTGGTAGTTATTAGTAGTTACTGGTAGTTACTAGTAGTTATCGGTAGTTAATAGTAGTTACTGGTAGTTACTAGTAGTTCCTAGTAGTTATCGGTAGTTACTGGTAGTTACTAGTAGTTGCTAGTTGTTGTCGGTATTTACTGGTAGTTGCTGGTAGTTACTAGTAGTTGCTGGTAGTTACTAGTAGTTACTAGTAGTTATCGGTAGTTATTGGTATTTACTAGTAGTTGCTAGTAGTTGCTAGTAGTTACTAGTAGTTACTGGTAGTTATTAGTAGTTCCCGGTAGTTACTAGTAGTTAACGGTAATTACTAGTAGTTACTGGTAGTTAGTGGTAGTTATTTGTAGTTACTGGTAGTTACTAGTAGTTATCGCTAGTTACTAGTAGTTACTGGTATTTACTAGTAGTTACTAGTAGTTGATGGTAGTAATCAGGGACCGCGGAGCAAGGTGAAAAGTGGGAGGGCTGACAACTGAAAATAATTTTTTCTAATAAACGACCAACATACACTGTCAGTTCAGATGCAGTGCAAGAAAAGACGGGATTAAAATTTTAGTATAGAAAGTACTACACTGAAGTGATGGCCGTTCACTGTTCAAGTAATGTAATTCTTCTTGCCATCGAATATTTCATTGATTCGAAAGGAGAAAGACAAAGTATAAAAATTTTATCAACTCAAAACAACTACTCACCCTCGTTTGGCTTGAAAAAGCTAGTAATTTTCTTCATTTCGTCTGATAAAACTGATAAGAAACTCTGCCGGAGCTGGAAGTACGAAACACGCTGCCGAACGAAGCGAAGAGGTGGCCAAGGCATGGCGTTTGATCAAGGGGCAAGTCGGCCCCAGGGCACAATTACCGCGAAAAGCACAGGAAAGCCACAAAATGCCTGGCGTTTGAAATTAAAGAAAATACAGAGAATATAGCGGAATATAGACGGAAAAAAACTTGTTTCAAGTCATTTTTTTTTATTTTAATTATTTTTCTTTTTAGCCCAAAAAGTGGGGGCGGGGGCGCAAAAAAGTGGTGGGGCCGCGGCCCTACCAGCCCCTCCCCCTCCGCGGTCCCTGGTAATTGGTATTTACTAGTAGTTACTGGTAGTTGCTAGTAGTTGCTGGTATTTAACAGTAGTTACTGGTAGTTGCTAGTAGTTGCTGGTAGTTACTAGTATTTACTAGTAGTTGATGGTAGTTACTAGTAGTTACTGGTAGTTATTAGTAGTTCCCGGTAGTTACTAGTAGTTTTCGGTAGTTACTAGTAGTTACTGGTAGTTGGTGGTATTTATTGGTAATTACTAGTAGTTACTGGTAGTTAGTGGTAGTTATTAGTAGTTCCCGGTAGTTACTAGTAGTTAACGGTAATTACTAATAGTTACTGGTAGTTAGTGGTAGTTATTAGTAGTTGCTGGTAGTTACTAGTAGTAATCGGTAGTTACTAGTAGTTACTGGTAGTTACTAGTAGTTCCTTAGTAGTTATCGGTAGTTACTAGTAGTTACTGGTAGTTGGTGGTATTTATTGGTAGTTACTAGTAGTTAGTGGTAGTTATTAGTAGTTACTGGTAGTTACTAGTAGTTGTCGGTAGTTACTAGTAGTTGCTGGTAGTTACTAGTAGTTACTAGTAGTTATTAGTAGTTCCTGGTAGTTACTAGTAGTTATCGGTAGTTACTAGTAGTTACTGGTAGTTGGTGGTATTTATTGGTAGTTATTAGTAGTTACTGGTAGTTACTAGTAGTTATCGGTAGTTACTAGTAGTTGCTGGTAGTTACTAGTAGTTGCTGGTAGTTACTAGTAGTTGCTGGTAGTTACTAGTAGTTGCTGGTAGTTACTAGTAGTTGGTGGTAGTTACTAGTAGTTTCCGGTAATTGCTAGTAGTTACTAGTGGTTAATGGTAGTTTTTGGTATTTACTAGTAGTTACTGGTAGTCACTGGTAGTTATTATATTAGTAGTTGTCGGTAGTTGCTTGTAGTTATCGGTAGTTACTAGTAGTTAGTGGTAGTTACTAGTAGTTGCTGGTAGTTACTAGTAATTACTGGTAGTTACTAGTAGTTTTCTGTAGTTACTAATAGTTGGTGGTAGTTATTGGTAATTACTAGTAGTTACTGCTGGTTACCAGTAGTTGCTGGTAGTTACTAGTAGTTGCTGGTAGTTACTGGTAGTTGCTGGTAATTACTGATTCGAGTCGACTGTTTTCATTTGCCGCGACTATTTCTGTTGACGCTGTTGAAGTGAAAGTCTAGAAATATAACAGAGCACTTTATGTCAGGTTCGGCGCGGAAAAACAGTTATATTTTTCCGCAAGTAATCATGTTTCCCTTGTTGATTTCGTCTCTCTAAACATCAGGACTCTCGGCGTTCTCAATTCCTTTCCTGTAGGTTCCGCCAGTGTGGCATTAAACCAATGTTCACACAAAGCAATCACTTTAAGTAGACTTCATTTGTGATAGCCTGCGCGCAGACGAAATTAAACTCTTAGAGTTTAGTTATCGTCTGCACGCAGGCTACATTTGTGAAAGTTTATCTTAAACCTAATATGCCTTTACACTGAATGACAGGTTGGCTCATATATTCCATTTAAAGTGACATGTATTTCAGTCTCAATATCATAACTCTTTGCCTTTAATTTTATTTCTACTAATTTATAAAAACATTACTTAATGATGTCGCTGACATAGTCATTATCACATTGAAAACCTTGTAAACAGTAATAGTCTTCAATGTGTTTGAAGTAAATATCCATTTACTAGTCGTAGTAGTCCTTTGTAAAATAAATGTTACACTAAAGGTTCTTTTTCTATAATTGGATGCAAACAGTTTTTAATTATCTAATTGTATTACGGCTGCGAAGATGGATCTTTACTAACCTTTTTTTTTTTTTTCTTTTTTTTTTTTGCGAACGTAGCAGCAATTTTTGAGATTACCACCTCCTTCTGAATATAAAGTGATCTTTATTTCTTGGTTTCTAAAGTGTGATCATGTCAAGATTTGATTAGTTATACTTAAGTTATACTTTGTACTTTCTGGCGTTGAAAGTTTGCACTTGTCATCACTGTGGCAAGTGGCCTTGTGGCACCATTTTTGATGTTTTTTTTCTGCATCGTAAAGATCCGTCAGCAGTGCACTGCAGCTCGATCAAGTGGCGCCATCGCGAGATGTTGGCTGTTTTCTCTGGCTGTACCGAGGCTTTACCGAGCTATAAAGATTCAGTATCGTTTTTTGAAATACTGAGACATCTATTTTTTTTTTTTTTTTTTGCATTTTTTAACATGATTGCAATTATACTAACAATTGAAATTAATGGTAGTTGATCGCCCAGTTTATTATTACAGAATTAATATGTTACCATTATTTTAAGTTTCTTGATTAAATACAGTTTTAATAGTACGGTAGTTCATCTTCTTGTCATGGTACATATCTAGGCGACAGGTGAGTCTCCATCATTAAGTTGGCTTTCTGATAGACAACTTAAAATAGCGTCTAGTCGTCTTTTTTTGTAATCAAGCTTTCCAATGACTTGTGCGAGGGACTTCGTGTTTAATTTGACGTCAGAATTACTCCCAGCGCTGCTTTGAATTACATAGTTATATAGGGTAGAAATATTTTCCTTAGATGGTAAAATGCTGGTTGAGTATAGAAATGATTCAGTCATATCTAAGATACAGCCCTCAAGTTCACTCCATCCTCCACTATGGTTTGTTATTCCATTTTCCTTCAAAAATTGCGAGCCCCTTTGCCGTTTTAGAGATGGTGGACTGGATAGACCTGATTTCCTTTTTCCCGTGGGCAAGTCTTTATTTTTTTCTAAGCTGGACTCTTTTTCTCCATAGATGTTTTTGCAGTTGTAGCAGTGACAATTTTTACAGCCGAGGCCGTTCACAAAACAAGGACACTTTGTTCTATTCCTGCCTTGCACGTCTGTGCACGATTCAACTTTGGAACTTTTAAGTTTTTCGCGTTCTCCACATCTACACTGCGTCTTAAGTTGTTTTGATTTGTTGCCTGTTATGTTTCCACAGTTTCTACACTTACATCTATCCAATGAACATTTCTGTCCGCTGTTCACACAAGGACACCTCGACGTTTGGCCCCAAGAGTTTACTGCGCATGCCAGTTTCTCTCTTGACTTTATTTTGCTGCCACAGCTGCATCCTCTTCTCTCATTTGCTTTTGTTTCAGTTCCTTTATCAATTGTAGTACCTATTTGAAGAGAAAATTTAAGTTTAAATCTAGCAATATTTTTTGTGTAGTTTAGTAACGCTACCATGGCCTTTAAATGTCTTACTCCCAGCGTGCCGGAGCACCTTTCTCCCAGTTCATTATGCGAGGAGAAATAGGCGGGCGTGCCACGAGTTCACAGACACTGAACATTCCACTTTTTAATTCCAGCAGTGGTCAGAGGACGTTTTATTATAGAATAGTCAGTATCTGGAACTCCATGGATAACCTTCTTAAAACTTTTGAGTCAGTATCTGCTTGTAAGTTTTTATCACATCATTTAACTTTGGTGTGAATATTTCTATTAGAGTTTTTAAGTAAAAGTGTTTTAAAATTAATTAATAAATTATACGTCTGATAAATATTATTGTAAATATTTTGAGCGTCCTTGAAGTAGGTGTTTATTGTAATAAATTTTTATCTTTTTAGTCGTATGTAACTAATTGAATTATTGTCTTTGAAAAGCCTCTATGAGGAAAGTCAATAAAGTATGTATGTATGTACGTAAACGAGTTCGAATAGGATCACAACAAAGTTCAGACCGAGACAGTAAAATTTATCGCCTTGCTGTTCTCATTCTCAAGTATACTTTATAACATTTGGTATTTTCACGTCATAGTTGTGCGGGGACGGCAAAGAATCGAATCAACCACCAAAAAATGTGCTGCAAGTGTAAAGTTTTTGTTTGTGTTTTTGTTTTGTCGTTTCTGGAGACCCCAAAGTGAGAGCGTACTAGCCATTACTAGATTTTAGCCCTCTCCCTTAGGAGAGACGGCTTAATTACACTATAAGGGGCTGTTTACATGGAGGTGAGGGACCCCAGGTAGGTGAGGTAACCAGCTTAGGTGGGGTAACCCGCCTGTCCATATAATCTCCATTTTAATTTGATGACGTTTAAATGATATTTGGGGTGACCCGCCAAGGCGAATAGCCCGGTTTGTAACCCTCTCAGCCGGAGTCAAATTTTGCCATGTAAACGTTCAAGGTGGGGTAACCCGCCTAGGAGGGGTCCGATTCGTGACACATCAAATTCGCGCAAAATTAACTTTGGCGGTGACTTTGCATCATTATTAAAGGTAACAATAGAAAGCCACAGCACTGAAGGTTGCAGCAAGAGCAACAAGGGAGTGTAGAAGAGTATTAATCGCCAAAAAACGTGGTTTTCCATCATATTTCTTGTTTACGTGCTTAGCGACCATTCAATAATCTTGAGAAAGTGCACCCCGGGATGACGTGGTTGCAAGATTGCGTGTAAAGGAGGGTTAATTTTTTACCCCACCTAAACAAGTATTTGTTATATGAAATACCAGCTGAGCTATCCGCACGAAAACATGATATCTTCACATGTGAAAGTAACATAGTAGGGTCCTTAAGATACAAGGACACCCACGGCAGGTAAAACTTCTCTTAAAAAATGAATTTGTGGTTTTGCAGTCTTCATCGCTCTTACTCCATTTCGCCTACTTTGTCCTACTTTTTGATTAGCCTTCAGATCGTACTTTATCTAATATAATAACTGCTAATTGTTAATTTTACCTAAATCGTGTGGTTTTGTGGCATCATAGTGACCTGCTCCATAATAATGATAAGCCACATGAATAAACGTACTGGACAGGGGTCTGCTCGGAAGGAATGGAATGTACGGCAAGGATGTCAATGATGTAACCACCATGATTGGTATCCGAAGGATCTCTGCGCAGACTTTCATGACAAAGTCACCTAGGGCTGTGTCAAACACGCCTCGCCTTTTAAACAGGTGCGCCGTTTGAGTTATCGTGTACCTATCTTGAGTTGGAAGAAAGGCTAGTAACTCGTTGTCCTCTTTTAGGATTTCTTCTACAAAGCACTCACGTAGCACTGCGGTGTCTTCATCCTCGGATTTCATAAGACCTATGTGTTTGAGATGACTCAACAAATCATTATGATCTTCCCCGCAGGCGGAACTTAATGTCCTAATAATACTACGAAAGGCGCAATCTCCATCTTTAGGTATCTCGTCAATTTGTAGATGAAAACCCGACAGATTTCTAGACAGAGAGGTTAAGTGGTCTCGAACGGTAGGATCGCTATTATCATCTTCATCCTCCATACTAGCATGATGCATTGTCAGGCCGTTTGTGTTTGCTAGCAAAAACAAGTCGGCACTATTAAATGATCTGTTAAATTTCCCTTTCGTAAAGTTTTTTAAAATCAAGTGGTTTGAAATAGCCGCCTGGAGAATTCCTTGCGCCACAGTTTCTGAGCAAACATCTTCCATTTTGTCCGCAACAACCAGAACCTCGTCACTTCCATTTATAATATCCTTTGTCGATTGATCATTTTTGCGTGCTTGATCATGACTGCTGTCATTTTCTGAATACGGATTCACTTGGAAGGGGTGCCATTCATTCACTTTCTTTGTGCTTTCAGATAATGGGAGCACGTTCCTACTAATTGGTGGTACACACTGAACCCTCGCATTGCAAATATGTTTCCTATTGCACGAAACTCTCTTGCTATGATTATAAAATAAAATCATTAGGATGGCAACAGCGAGTTCTATCGTGATCCTTGTTGCTCCTGATAAAAGCGATCTGTTTAATAACCGGTGTAGTAGTTACTACCATCAACTACTAGTAACTACTAGTAAATACCAGTAACTACTAGTAACTACCGATAACTACTAGCAACTACCGGTAACTACTAATAACTACCACTAACTACCAGTAACTACTAGTAATTACCGTTAACTACTAGTAACTACCGGGAACTACTAATAACTACCAGTAACTACTAGTAACTACTAGCAACTACTAGCAACTACTAGTAAATACCAATAACTACCGATAACTACTAGTAACTACTAGTAACTACCAGCAACTACTAGTAACTACCAGCAACTACTAGTAAATACCGACAACAACTAGCAACTACTAGTAACTACTAGTAACTACCGATAACTATTAGGAACTACTAGTAACTACCAGTAACTACTATTAACTACCGATAACTACTAGTAACTACCAGTAACTACTAATAACTACCAGTAACTACTAGTAACTACCAGCAACTACTAGCAACTACTAGTGAATACCAATAACTACCGATAACTACTAGTAACTACTAGTAACTACCAGCAACTACTAGTAACTACCAGTAACTACTAGTAATTACCAGTAAATACCACCAACTACCAGTAACTACTAGTAACTACCGATAACTACTAGTAACTACCGGGAACTACTAATAACTACCAGTAACTACTAGTAACTACCAGCAACTACTAGCAACTACTAGTGAATACCAATAACTACCGATAACTACTAGTAACTACTAGTAACTACCAGCTACTACTAGTAACTACCAGTAACTACTAGTAAATACCGACAACAACTAGCAACTACTAGTAACTACTAGTAACTACCGATAACTACTAGGAACTACTACTAACTACCAGTAGCTACTAGTAACTACCGATAACTACTAGTAACTACCAGTAACTACTAACAACTACCACTAACTACCAGTAACTACTAGTAATTACCAATAAATACCACCAACTACCAGTAACTACTAGTAACTACCGGGAACTACTAATAACTACCAGTAACTACTAGTAACTACCAGCAACTACTAGCAACTACTAGTAAATACCAATAACTACCGATAACTACTAGTAACTACTAGTAACTACCAGCAACTACTAGCAACTACCAGTAACTACTAGTAAATACCAATAACTACCAGTAACTACTAATAACTACCAGTAACTACTAGTAACTACCAATAAATACCACCAACTACCAGTAACTACTAGTAACTACTAGTAACTACCAGCAACTACTAGCAACTACTAGTGAATACCAATAACTACCGATAACTACTAGTAACTACTAGTAACTACCAGCTACTACTAGTAACTACCAGTAACTACTAGTAAATACCGACAACAACTAGCAACTACTAGTAACTACTAGTAACTACCAGTAACTACTATTAACTACCACTAACTACCAGTAACTACTAGTAATTACCAATAAATACCACCAACTACCAGTAACTACTAGTAACTACCGGGAACTACTAATAACTACCAGTAACTACTAGTAACTACCAGCAACTACTAGCAACTACTAGTAAATACCAATAACTACCGATAACTACTCGTAACTACTAGTAACTACCAGCAACTACTAGCAACTACCAGTAGCTACTAGTAAATACCAATAACTACCAGTAACTACTGATAACTACCAGTAACTACTAGTAACTACCAATAAATACCACCAACTACCAGTAACTACTAGTAACTACCGATAACTACTAGTAACTACCAGGAACTACTAATAACTACCAGTAACTACTAACAACTACTTGTAACTACTAGTAACTACTTGTAACTACTAGTAACTACCGACAACTACTAGTAACTACCAGTAACTACTAATAACTACCACTAACTACTAGTAACTACCAATAAATACCAGCAACTACCAGTAACTACTAGTAACTACCGATAACTACTAGTAACTACCAGTAACTACTAATAATTACCAGTAACTACTAATAACTACTAGTAACTACTAGTAACTACTAGTAACTACCAGTAACTACTAATAACTACCACTAACTACTAGTAACTACCAATAAATACCACCAACTACCAGTAACTACTAGTAACTACCGATAACTACTAGTAACTACCAGGAACTACTAATAACTACCAGTAACTACTAACAACTACTTGTAACTACTAGTAACTACTTGTAACTACTAGTAACTACCGACAACTACTAGTAACTACCAGTAACTACTAATAACTACCACTAACTACTAGTAACTACCAATAAATACCAGCAACTACCAGTAACTACTAGTAACTACCGATAACTACTAGTAACTACCAGTAACTACTAATAATTACCAGTAACTACTAATAACTACTAGTAACTACTAGTAACTACTAGTAACTACCAGTAACTACTAATAACTACCACTAACTACTAGTAACTACCAATAAATACCACCAACTACCAGTAACTACTAGTAACTACCGATAACTACTAGTAACTACCAGGAACTACTAATAACTACCAGTAACTACTAATAACTACTAGTAACTACTAGTAACTACCAGGAACTACTAATAACTACCAGTAACTACTAGTAACTACCGACAACTGCTAGTAACTACCGACAACTACTAGTAACTACCAGTAACTACTAATAACTACCATTAACTACTAGTAACTACTAGTAACTACTAGTAACTACTAGTAACTACCAATAGCTATTGGGGAGAAGACACAATACTACATACTACACAGAGTGTATATTACCGGTGCACTTGTGGCTTTCCACCATGAAGTATATACCCATATGCCCTTATGTCACGCTATTTGCGTTGCGTGATCATGTAACACAGGGTGTCACGGGGTGGGATTGAAAGTAATTGTTTTCGTGTACACTTACAATGTTTGCTACGCTGCCCTTAGTTTTTTATTGAATTGGCCATGAATTTACCTTCACTTTTCCGAAGTTTCGATATTCAACGCAGTGACGGCCGCTCCTCACCAACGTTCCATATTTCCGTGGCCGGCCAGTGACTATCCCCACTACGTGTCAATCCTTACCCTATTCGTGATTGTTTGGGCCTTAACAATCGGATAAAGTGAAGAACGAGAAATATTCACTTTATTAAAAATATTTTCAGTACGCACCCCCTTGAAATTCATCAAAAGTTGTACATAGGCGCGAGTTTCAGCGTCCGTTTTTCGCTGGTAAACCATATCGACGTCAATTCTGGATATCGCAGCCCTCTTATTACGTCATCGCGTAATTCGAATTGGCCCTATAATTCGGTCGTGAATAAGTCTATGTCACCCCCACCACCAATAACGTAATTATGTCATTGATTCCTTTAATCTCAGTTAAAATCAGTGTCATACACGGCTCAACTTGTGTGCAGGAGCACAATTTTGCATTCAGACAATGAGGGACAAAAGTGTTGACACACTTCCGTAAAATGGCCCCTTTTTGCATAGTGGATATGCTTATCCCCTTCCCCTGTCTACCCCAACCCCTTCCCCCCAAAATCAATGTTGATTTTGGACCCTCAAGTCTTTTTTTTTTTTACTTCCGACAACATTGACTCGGGGGGTCGGGGGATTTACAGCCTTTAAAAGGAATGAAATAATAAGTGAATTAAATGTTTTTTAAAAGCACCCCTTTTCAACATGTGTGTCAACTACTTTTGTCCCTGATTGTAGTCGAGTGCACATATAAATTGGGTCACCTTGGCAGTGTAATTTCCATTTCTATCGTAGGTACGGCAGACAATGATAGCGACGAGGAAACGGTCTTTTCTGTAACTATATATGCTAGCTTTGCCAGGAGTGATGAGATCAACTGATCTGACAATTTTAAAACCTTCCTTCTTCCCTTGAAAGACCTGGGGCTAAAGAATCAATTTATAGAACTGAGATCTGATATTTCCGGTTTTGCGTGACCCTGTGAAGAATATGATATCACCAAAACATGATTGTAATGTTCTGTTTTAAGAGCTTGGGAAGATCTGTAAACCGTTCTGGACATTTTTTTTTTTCCAAATTCTGACCTGCAACCTGCAACCTGCAAATTACACCCCTCAAGTGGAACTATAACCATGGCCATGAAATATTTTTAGAGGCAATAAAGATGTCACCTAAAATTCCAATTTTCCCTAACCTGAGATCATACTCTGAGAACCGCTAAAATTGGACCTGATCTCAGGTTAAATTTTCCCATGGGCAACCAATCAAAAAAAGCAAAATATGTTGAATCGAAAATAATGATCTTTCTTAAATGCCCTCAAACTTACTCCATTTTCCATAAAGTATTTACTTTTTGTTATCTGCTATACCTGAACAAAGTGGGAAGAACCCACTCTGCAACATAAATATGTACACAATGCTATTTTCTGTCATGGACTTCTATCTGACAATGCAACAATCAAGTATAACAGATTTTAGTGAAAGGATACTGTTAAAAGTTTATTATTACAATAACACTAGAAATAACATGTTCATTGTAGTTTAGAGGAATAGAATGAAAGTCTCCAGCACAGGAAAATTAGTCTAAAGAAAGCCCTGTTTTAAGACAAGAATGCATTTCACAGGGGCGGATCCAGGGGGAGGGTGCAGGGGGTGCGCACCCCCCCCCCCCCCTGGGATGACCTGCGGCCGCTTTCTAATTAACACTGTGCAGTCGCTTGACAGACATACAAAATCTGCTCTCTCGTTTGATATGTATTCTCAGCAGTTCACATTATGTTATTTCCTAGTCAAAAGCCCTCTTCTTCCTATTCGCTTTTAAAATTTTTTACGTCATCAGTCAGTTAGTGGTGCACCCCCTCCTAACAAAAATCCTGGATCCGCCCCTGTTTCAGCTACAGCACATACATCACATATAGCATCAGGTATAGAAATAAAAATTTCTGCAAGTTTGTCTTGATTTTGAATAATAAACTACCAGAAGGTGTTAAACACATTTCAATAATTATGTTGGCATGATAATGACCTTGATACTGTATTTTTTGCCCACGATCAGAGAGAGATTTTCTTACAAAACTTTTTCCAACAAAATTAATGCGCAGAATATCACCCTCCCCCTCCAATCAAATTGAGTCTGGTATTTGGGTGTGTTTTGCAATTCAGAAACTCTTATGGCAGTGAGTAAAAGCAGATAGAAAAAGAAACTCTCTGGCAACATGTGATGTAAGGACTTCTTCTATGTTATTTTAGAATACACATTCAAGCCAAAACATGTTGATCAAGCTATGTCCTCTTTATGTCAGATATTTGACCTCTACTGGGCCTCTTATGACTTGTCATGCCCTCAAGAGAAAAAGAGAGAAAGAAAATAGTTACAGTGAGTTACTGTAATACATGTAACTGTTGACTTGGAATTGTTGAATATTTTATTTTAAGAGTTTGTTGAACAGAGCCAGAATTAAGGTGGCTTGACTGGATTTAGGGGGTATACCTCCCAAGTTTGAGCATTAACTATGCCAGCTTCTTATGATCTGGGTTTTATTGCAATCGGAGTCGCCATGGCAGTGTAATGACACCATTACATTTTTTATCTTTGTGTTTCTCTGTACCAGGAGTGTTTTTAAGAAATTGCTTAAGAGATTATGTACCTATCATAATTGCGTCAATTAAGGCATAATTGTTTCAATTAAGGATTTTGGGAAATACAGTGTATTTTTAAACAAAGTTTTCAGAATCATAAAAGCAGTGAAATAGCATGCTATCCACACAATTAGCTAATGTTGTAAGAAAATCATAGCAACTCTTTCTAAAAGTTGCTGTGATGTTATAACCCGAGTAAGATAATTAAGTATTACATCCTACATGATGAGCCTTGATGTTCACCGTTTCGACTCTCACTGCTATCCATGACACGGCAATTATTAGCATTTTCCGGATACTTCTTTGGAAAGTAATTTAGAGTTCTTTTAAATGTAAATTTATTTCTTTTGCTAATTGTACATGTGCATATGAAACTTGAAAACAATGCCACTGAATAATGAGGACGCTCACTAAGGGAAAATTTGGTTATACACGGTTGTCAAAAGTAGCAGGCTGCCGGTCAAAAGTGCCGCCTACTTAGTTAGTATCGGCCGGCTACTCTGCTTGGCATTTCTTTGCGGATGACGTTTTTTAAATAAAATATCCCTGGACTGGCTGCTTACTTTGACAACTCAGCTGTGTACTTCAAAACTTTCTGACAACCCTGGTTATATTGGAGGCCCTTTTTAAAAGCCTTCACGGTTTTCAATGTTCTTGAAACTTGAAGGGTATATTTATTAACGATTGACCTTGAGATTGGCAAGTTTACGAAAAAATTTATCGAGTGTTTTTTTGAATAATGCGAAATTTGTAGGCATGGACCAAATTATGTGCAAAAACTGTAACAAAAGCAGCTGAATGCAGGTTAATAAAATTCTTCTCACTCACGATCGCCCAGAGCAATTCCCCTCTTTCTTTTGCACACAGTTTTCAATGGAATCAAATCATTATGAGATGAAGCCATGTTTCGAAAGCTTAGTATTTTCTTAACATATTAGCTAATTGTGTGGATATATAGCATGCTATTTCACTGTTTTTATGATTCTAAAAACTTGTTTCAAAATATTTCCAAAATGCTCTCACAGAATTTGTTCAAACTTTGCCATAATTGAAGCAATTATGGTAGGTACATACTCCCTTAAGCCATTTGTAAAAAACACTCCTGGTACAGAGAAACACAAAAATAAAAAAAATAAAAACATAATGGCGTCATTAGGTTGCCACGGCGACTCCGTTTGCAATAAAACCCAGATAATAAGAAATTTTCATGTTTATATAATACAGTAATGTTGTGGTAGCCTTTTTCCCATATCTTTACTCATGCTGATGTAGTTAATGCTTAAACTTGGAAGGTACCCCCCTAGAATATCCAGTCAAGCCACCTTAAATAATTTTGTTTTCTCTGTCATACCTTTTTCTTGCAATCTTTCATAGGTAAAGAGAGATGAGGAAGTGAAGAAACCTATCAGGTCTGGTTCCCCCAATGACATTAGGAACCAGGAGGATATCTCAAAAAAGATCAGAAATCTCCCCTGTACCTGCTAAAGCTGTTACCCCACCACCTGAGAATAAAGATAACAAGTCAGGTCTTACTTGAAGAATGCGGCTATTCCTGAAGAAGGCACAGATGGTGACAGGTGAAAGAAGGGCAAAGGGACAGGCCTTGCTGGGAGCTTTGGAAAGGCCAGGCATCACTCAGCTCCAGGTGCGGGAGTTCTTAGAGCTGGCTGATGAAAACGGACAAGTGAGACCAGCCCCTTCAAAGCAGTCTGATAAACCTTTTTTCATTCCTGAGTCCCCTTTGTAATAGTTATCCTTTTAGTTCAGCTCGTTGTTGTTTTTGTTTTGCTTTTATCCCATTCCCCTCCTGGGAATTTTGCTGAAAAACGTGTTTTGAAGCTATTGGCTTCGTTTTCTAGTCACTGTCTGGCTTATGAGCTAAATCTTACCAAAAGACTGTTTAAAGGCCGTGTAGTTCACAGCGTTCAGTCAGGAGCACCCAACGGCAATTTTCGGGAAAATATCTGTTCGGAAGACGATTTGATATCTAGAATTTTCGGAGCATTTGTTGTAAAATTTCTTGCTTGCCTGCCTCTCCTAGGATTTTCGAACATCAACAAAATGGTATAATTACCCATTTTTAACGGATTTTGACCCTAAAAAAGGCCACCTAGAATTTTCGAGAGCCTTTTCCTGGCTAAAATTTTCGAGAAGGTAAGTTTTTATCCCTATAATTTTCGGATCACTAGACTTTCAGCTAGGAAATCCGAACAGATGAAAAGTTTTTAGGGGATAAAAATATGCCTATATCTACCGTTTGAATACTAAAATACGTTCAACAATGCTATGTTAAGTGGTTTTGAACTAAATCCTCGTTGGGTGCCCCTGTTCAGTTACAGATGCAAATTGAAAATATTATTTTCAAAAGTTGGGGCATGCATGCATAGAAAGCATGAGATGGTTTCTTGGTTTTAAAGTGACACAGCTGCAGTCACAATTTCGCTTTCCCTCCTCCCTTCTCTTTTGGCTTTTGTTGCTACCTTTTTTTCTTTCAATGGACACTGTTACTGGCTTCATTTGGGTAGGGAAATATTTCGCGAAAGCTTTTCAAATAGTAAGATAGAAGGAAGTGATTGGTTAAGTGGAACATAATTATTTTTGCAATTTTTAAATCAATGTTACATGTTTTTTTTGTCTTTTCCTCTGGCCCCCTGTACCGAATATTTGTGTTCACTCTTCCCTTTGCACAATTTAGATGACAAAGGTGTCTTTGACAAGGGCATTGATCCACATGGGCAATTGCACAATTCAGGGGAGGTGGGTTGAAGCAGTGCGGTGGCTATAAAGCTAATAAAATACTGTGCATGATACTATGGCAAAGAAAATTTTTTGTTAAGTACAGTTATGAGAGGAGAAGTAATAGTAAAGACTTCTACTAACACTCCCCAATGTAGGTCATGTTTGACAACATTTAGGGCATGGAAATCAAGCCTAGCCATGTGAGAGTGCTCCAGAGAATACTTTCTTTAAAATTGTGTATAAGTCACATCAATAATTTTTGGACACAAGACCTATAAATTTTAAGGTTATGATGGGTAAATTGTTGTGCGAACACCTCTTCATTCACACTGGGGGAAAGCAAAACACAAGCTAAAAGGAATTTACTCTCTCTTCTTAAGACGTAATACCACTGTCTAATATTCAGCATAAAAGCTACAATCCTGCATTGAAAGTCTTTGGAACAATGATTGAGTATTTGTAACTTATTTGTGCTACCCTTTTGAAAAATACCCTGTTCTAAATCTATCACGGTTTCCCCACACCCTTTACATATTGAAACTGCATGCATATATCCAACATATTTCCTGTAGGGTGCAGAATAGGGTTGGACATGCATGATTTTACATGAAAAACACAAATTAACTCTAACTTGTTATAAGAGTTTTGTCCATGCTTTTCGCAACAAAGGTATGATTAATAGCAATCCAACAGAGAAGGAAGGGTAAGCCTTGCTGGAAGCAGTGAAATATTGTTTCAACATGAGAAGAGAAATTTCATATCTCCGACCGGCCATGCAATATGTTCCATTTATTTTATACCACTGAAATACTTAACCATTTCACTTATTAAATAAATAATTTTTATACTGTGAAAGGTGTGATTTGTTATTTACCATAGCAATGGTGATCTTTTCACATGCAAAGATAACTTAGTTGTTATTGTGACATGTGAAGATATCATGTTTTCGAACACAAGCTCACCCAATGTTTCATTGGCGTTTATAAAAACATGATAAAAAGCATATTTCTTTCATTTTTCTGAACTGGGCCCTTATGGAACAGATCTGGAATCATCCAGCTTCAATTTCTGTAACAGCTGGTTGATGTGTAAAGTGAGCAGCACTGATTTATGTAATGTTTTATATAGCTTTTTATCACTTAATGTTTTTTAACAAGTATTTTACAAAACAAATAATAGTTCAATATTGCTCAGGTTTAAAACTTCAGCTGTTCAATAACTTCATACATTTTGTATCCATGTAATGTCAGTTTCAATGTTATGCCTACCAGTATGTTTCTTTTAATAATTCTACTCGAGTGTAGCTCATAGTATAGTTACCATTAGGTACAGTGATGTTTTAAAAATATCTCAAATATGGCTATGGATACATGTTGTAATATTAGCATAAATTCAGTAGGAGGCCAAGTGAACTGTAAAATATAGAACTGTAAGTATACTTGATCACGAGGTTACATTTCATTATGTTAATTATGAGTTTGGTTATAACGGTACTCAAGTATAATGTACTAGGAGAATTTGTTCCCACAAGAAAGTGAGAAATGCAAACCAGTGTTGTTGAGTATTTGCTAACTCAAATCAGGTTTGTTGGTATACTGAAAAGGAGGGCCTGATTGTTGGCCTCCAAGTGTTATATAACTTTGTTTGTGGTATGTTAATAAAATTTCCGGTACTAATGAACAGAGAGTTAATTTCTCAAGCAAATTCTAACAAAATGTTGGGTTAGATAAAGTAGTGTGCTCTTGTAAGCCTAATTTTCATTAAACCACTATCCTGGCTGCTCAGCTGATTGAAATACATGTATGGCCTGTGTGTAACATTGTTATTAGTTGTAACACTATCTTTTGCTGTAAAGAGACAAATACAAAAAGAATTTGGAGGTACCTTAACAAATCAATTCACAGGTGGCCCATGCAGGCTAAGTACTTTAGTGCTCACTTAAGAAACACAATCCATTATGACAACATGCTTACAATAATATGCAGTGAACGATATTATTAATGGACATCATTCAGAAGAATCACGGTCCTTTGGAAGTGACCCACATTCAGACTAGTGTATTTTTATTCATGTTGTCATAATGGATTGTGTTTTATTAGTGGGTGCTAAAGTGCTGAGCCCACAAGGCCCACCTGTGAAGTGATCATTGAAGCACGGTTATGATTCCAGAGATGATTTTATTAGTCCTATTGGAATCATAGCTATGATTAATAGAACTATAAATCATCGTTGTGATTCCAGAGATGATTTTAATGGTCCTTTTGGAATCATAGCTATGATTAACAGCACTGTAAACCATAGGTAAAATTCCAGAGATTATTTTACTAGTAGTCCTATAGTAATCATCATGATGATTAAGATTATGATAATTCAGGATCGAATATGCAGCCACATGATCGAGTTAACTTTGGTGGTCTTTGTTTCGCGAGTAGCGTGTTCTTGTCCCGTGCGAGTAGGGGCTTCTCTCTTAGCTCTGTTGTTCCCTTCATAGCTCATAGAGGAAGGCCTATACACCCATTTGCTAGGCTCTTGCTCCGATTCATGGTTCAAAGAACGAGGCATATAATTTGGACGTTCTTATTTTGCTGCGCTTTGTCTCGTTTCCTGGATTAAAGAACGATGCATATACTTGTGTACTGTCCTTGTTTCGGAGGGCTTTTGCCCCGTTTTATAGCTTTACCGTGCTTGTTTCGACTCGTGGCTTTGAGCGTGCCAGTCCGTCTCGAATAAAGGGTCCGGGGGACATAGGGTTTAAAGAACGAGTTATGTCACGTGTGTACGAGTTATGCCATTCGCGTAGCGTGCTCGTTTCGGAACATTGCTTTAAGAACAAGTTATGTTTCTTGTGTAGCGTGCTTGTTTTGACTCATCGCTTTAAGAACGACTTATGTGTACCGTGCTTGTTTCGACTCACGGCTTTAAGAACGAGTTCTGTTGCCTGTTAGGCTTGCCAATCTCGACTTAGGGCTTAAAGAACGAGTTATGTTACACGTGCAGTGTGCTTGTTTTGACTCATGGCACGACTAGACTTCCTGAGGTTCCATCGGAATCGATGTGTTTCCAATGGATCGGACGACTTTCCAACCCTCCTCTAAGTATTGTTTACACTTCCGGTTTCATCTTATGGCTAAACTTCCGGTAACTCAAGTGGACTAGCTCTACCGTTCTTCCGGTTTCATTTTTCGACTAGAATCCATCGGACGCCAGGTTTTGTCCACTGGAATCTGGTCGAGAGTAATGGACATGTGTGGTTCGTTCACCAAGGTTGTGCGTGCAAGGGAAACTTTCATATCTACTTATATTCCCTAACAAGAAACGAAGGAACTACCGATGACTCGGGAAAACATTTCGGATGCTATCAGCAGCAACATTCCAGTTTGCACCGTGAAACTTTCGTCGCGCCTTTTCTCTCGACCCGACTGACTGCCCCTGGGTCTCCGAGGATGATGAAGAAGAAGACATAAAGAAAGAATTAAGTAGGCTTCTTCTTCTTCTTCGCTGCTGGTTACCCATCCAGTTTCCTGACCCCGCACGACACAACTTAAGTTGAGTGGCGCTATTAAAAACCGAGTTTCGCGAGGGCTAATACGAGATACGTATTTCTAGTAATATAATTATCATTTCAGAAAAGTCCTAAAACTGAAACGGACGAGTTCAAAAAAATGAGAAGGAAAATTACAAAGAGAATAAAGTCATTAATGAAAAGACCGAAGTAAACTTTAGAAAAGGTGCCATGAAGCAGGGGGTTAATACCTGAGTCTGAAAGTATTTACATCCTTTCCAAACAAAGTAAAGTACCTGGATGTAAGTGTATCATCTTCGGTGTAATGGTTTGGGGTTATTACGACAGCCAGATATGAAAAAAAAAATTACGTATTTGGAATATTGTCTTACTTAGCAGAAAGCAAGGAGCCAGAATAAAACTAATTAGCAATGTAAAAGAAACTTGTTCTTTTGATAATAAAAAAAATTAGACGTTTTGAGCGTACCTAAATTAGTTCCTCCTTTGAAAACGTTATTACAAGCAGGTGTCTCCCGTTGGTAGCTAATTGACGAAGAACTCCTGCCAGTAGATCCATCTGTATTGTTTTGAAAATTGTCGCGTTAATTTAACCTTATTGCCTCTGTAATAACAATGAAATTTTGATCAAGCCGTTTGGCCCATTGATTGTCTTTTCGACTAGCTTTGCCATTTTAATTCAGTTACATTACTGTTCTATAAACACTAATCGTAATCCGTATATCTTAAAACTATTGTAAGTTGTGTTGTAATTTGGTTTTTTACCTGCTTACAGACATATAGGATCCAATAAAATTCAGCAATTAGATGCGGGGATTTTCTCAACCACGGCACAATTGAAATATTTGTAAGTGTTACCAATTTATCATTCTATTTGTCATTTTGTTCTTAATAATAATAATAATAACAATAATAATATTTAGTAATAATAATAAGAAGAATAATTTATAACATGTTATTGTCATTATTATGAGACGAAATAGTTATGTAGCAGATGACATGATGATCTTTTCTGTTAAGGTTATGAAATTATTAATTTGAAATTTACTTTAAAAATTGAATTCCAAAAGTTACCATGTTGTTAAGGAAAAAAGAATTATTTACGACGCCATATTGAAAACTCGTCACGAAAGGAATTCGAAGATTTTCTTCTTTTTTCTCAACATGTCTCGTGTTAATGAGAAGAGGGTTGGCGAGATGGTAGAAAACGTCATGTGAAAATTTCAAAAGTTGAATTTCGCTTCTTCTTTCTACCAATATTCTAACTCTTGTGAACAGTACTTTGACGGAGAAGAATTCAAGGTCGGAACATTTCTCAGTACCGTTCCCATACAAAAGAATTCTTGAATAGACCAATTTTGAACAAAATTTGCGACCTGTTCGGAAATGGTCTTTTATTTTCCGTGTATTATCTACAAAACCAAAGTCAGCAGTTTAAAGAACGGACGCGCTGTTGGCCATGTTTTGGCCATTCTTTTCTATGATCTAGCCTTTTGAGAAGCCATTTACGTTTATGGTTTGCCACACGGATGATTTCGGCCCATTGTGCTCGATGAACTCCTTTTTTACAAGAACACGATCTAATTTCTTTCTTCCAGTAACAGTCCTGTATAATTGGACTCCCGAAATAGGTTGATTGCTTTTTTTTATTAGTTTTTTACCTTCAAGAAAAAAGTGAAGTGAATTCAGCAGCAGCCTTCGTCTTTCTAACGTTGATATTTTTAGTGTATTCCTCTGCGACCTCCTGATTTTTACCCATCATGAGGTGTAAACCTTTAACCGAACTGTCAGCTTTCAGCTGCCAAACGCACTCTTTAATGAGATGGCTTTCCACTTCACTCCAATACCATCGCTTAAGCCATCTCTAAGAATGGATTCAGTATAAATTTTGTAAGATATAAAGGATAACGAAAGTAGCATATGGCGCACCGTTTAGTCTTTTTTAAAGTGAAATCTGGTTAGTGTGAAGTGGAATACATTAGTGCTTATGGGGTTATAGCCTTTTGTCTTACTCTCACGAATATAATGCGGGTAAAATTCCATTAAGATTAGGTCGTGTCCCATAAAGATCGATGATTTTTTTCAAAGTTTATTTTATGTTGTGTGCGTCAGGTCCTTATTTAGATCTGAAGTCACTGAACCGTTACTTGATTATGCACGTTCTATTCCCTGCCTCTTTCATTATCCATTGTTGAAAACTTAGGCCCTGTCCACTCGAATCAGAACATTTTTTAAATCGCATCATTTTTATCCGGAAGTACACGATAGTTACCATAATAGTTTTGAACCTCTTTTATATGAAGGAAGTGTCGATGTTAGAGAGGCGTTCGTTTTTAGGGGTCACAAAGGTGACTTTTATTTTAAGACTACACCGACAGTTTTTTATAAGTGTTCAGTAACTAAAAAGACGCTCACACTTGTCTTTTAAGTGCATGTGAACTGACTGATATACGGCATTGAGACACCGTCTACCAGTGGCGCATTTCTATCGTACCTCTGCTTACGGGCACTTCTCTAATACTGAAATCTCTCTATCTGCGACCTTTACGTTGCCCAAGATGTAATTTGTAAATTGAAAAAAGCTTATGTAAAATTGCACTGTGGGGAACTAGAAAGCCGTAGATTACGGTAAGCTTCGTCCTGACGAAATTCTTACATATTTTCTTTAAAAAGCTTTTGATAATACTGATAACGGACACTTAATCTTGGACCCAGAGAGCAAAGTCATGTAAACTTACTTCTTTGTGACGGACACTCCAGAGATCAGTTGATGACAACTTGCCAAGGTGTTTATGCTTACACCAATATCAACGTGTTATTTACTTATTCTCAACTTAAAGTTTGAAAATGAGATTAAAATACGTAACACGTGACCAAAGAGAAGAAATGAGAACGTGTTGTATGCAGCTGAGATGTACATTGTAGTAGTAGTATGCTACTGATAGAATGATAGTCTCAATAACGTACATTTATCAGTTTTGATACACCTACACCTACTGTAAAAGACAAGTGTGGGCCTGATTCAGTCACTGAAGAGTTTAATTAGTGGAGTCTGAAAATGACGATGTCATCGTGGTGACATCCCCTCTAATACGGACACTTTGATCTCTCCATTCGGTGACGGTGCACTGAGAAAGGTTTGACTGTACAAAATATAAACTAGGAGCAATCAGAGCTTAGCAGATAGAGTGCGTTCGATATGTTTGTTAGGCGTACAGGTAGCAGTTGAGGAAGAAGGGTGGATGGTATTTGCGATGGATAACTATGATTATGGCATATTTTGAACGTAATGGTTGTGTACAGCGAAACCTCTACTTGAAGGCTAGTTATCAGCGTGATATCGTATGGTTCTTCTCAAGTTCTTGTTATTTGAGGGGACGACACTGGCCAGAGTGCGTCGGGCGTGTCAAAAGAACTTTTGGGTTTACTGGTGCAATAGATGTTCTACAAGGAGCAGTTGTTCGAAGGCCGATCTTCGCTTAACCCGGGTTTCTTTTTCTTTTGTTGAAAGAGCAGAACTGTGCTTGGTTCTTATTAGTGCCTGGGTAGATTATGCTCAGAGTAGAAAGTTCAGCATTGCGCACCTAACAAGGAACGTATCCACTCCAGTTTTTAGAGGGAGTGTACGGAAACTCTGTGCGCACTTATTTACAAGAGTCCTCGAACTCTTCCATAAAAGGAAGTGCTTAAATTTTCACGCAATGCTATCCAAGAAAACACACCTCTAGCTTGAAGCAGAAGAGGATCGAAATACACACTCTGAAATTGGGTTCGTTCAGAAACCAATAGGAAAACAAGAATTTCGATCCGCCACGTGAGTATTTATGTTCAAGTTCAAAGCTCAATAGACAGAACGGCTTTACCGTTCTCGCCACAACAAAGTACAACTAAAGTTGCTGTTGCAAAAGCAACTAAGCACAAAACGAACCCGGCAACTGATGAGGTTCGTGTGGAGAACCGAAACCATGGTCTTGCCTGATCACAACTTGTCGCAATCACAAAATAGTTTAAAGACTGTTAGCTTATTCAGAGCTATTACCAAGGGAGGAACTACGCGCTCCAGTCAAAAGACTCACACTATCTTTAGAAAAACACTAAGCTGGAGTTTACTGAGTCACAATTCAATTCTCCATAGTACGTTTATGTAGCTTCAGTTTAAGCTGCAGTTCACTCTTATAATTTTGGATCTGTAAGTCACTATCCGTGATAATTTAACATTCTGCAAAGAAAACTGACGAGCTGGGCCCAGCGTGATACAGCATTGCAGAAAAACATTACACTCACGGACTAACGAAAATCGCTTGGTTATTCAGATCCAGAAGGCACTTTGGAGAAAATTGGAACCTTTATTCAGCCGTAATAAAAAAGCTTTACGCTTCAAAAGAGGTCAAAGAAAATGCGCTTGCATCAGAGGGCAAATCCTGCCGACCAGAAAACAATAACTACAGTCAATCGATATGTATGTCATGACCTCTCAGTGTGAAACATGCGGCTAAAATCACATTTGCTCAGTTTAAATGCAGATCCTTCCAGAGCATAATCTAACCAGCAGATAAAAACAATTCTATTGGAATACGGAGCATTTTGGCATGAGGTAAAAGTCGTGTAGGCCTACCACCCCCTTTTATTGCTATTTCTTTGAATAATTTTCTCTGTTATTTTCGAGAGCATCCAATCATCAACTGTTTGATAAAATGAAGCTTTCGCATCTGAATTCAAATTTCGTTCTAACCCTCCTCTCCTGCGTTATCTTAACCCAGCTTTGAACAACCCGGCCCAAGTACTCTTAAAAAGCAAACAGTTGACAAAGTTTTAGATGTAATCATTAATTTTATTTTTATTGGAAATTCCTCATGTAGACAATTACTGAAATTTACCATAAAATGAAACCGTTACTGGCACTCAATTTCACACGTTTCAAGGGAATCATCAAAGCCTTCAGTAGAATGTGTGTGCGGCTCACGTCAATAACCTTTCCAGTAATTTGGTCGATTGTATCGATTTCAGTGGCTTGAGTGGCACGACTGTGGGCTGGTCACGTTTTTCCGAATAAATAACATACAGCTGAAATGTTCGTTTGTCCAGTGCCGAAAATATCACAAGTCATGATGAAATGGCGCCGCCGAGCTTCACATCTCGGTAGATTTACTTTGTGGAACAACGGCCGCCGAGCTACACAACTCGGTAGATTTACTTTGTGGCACTACGGCCGCCTAGCTATACAACTCAGTAGATTTACTCTGCGGCACATCGAGCCCCGAGCTAAATAAACCGGTTTGATGCATGCACCAAGAGTCGCACGCATTTTCCAAATAAAAATATGAAGGCTTAATCCAAAGTAAAATTTTACTCAGGGTGTAAACTTTGAGCAAACTTTAGAAAGATGAGCGCTTTGGAAGATTCATTAAACACAGATCGATAGTAGACCTTCAGCAAACTCTTAAATACGTAAGCTTTGCGAAGATTCAGCACACTTTTAAAAGACGAACGCTTTACGAAGACAGAATAACAGACCACAGCAAACGTTTCAAAGATGAACGCCGAGGACACACGAATCACCACGTGAGTTAGAGCGTCTGAGTGAGGCAAAACGTAAGCAAGTGCCTCAAAACGAGGCGAATGTGTGTCGACACAAATACAATCTCAAAAAACCTCCCTTATTAATTGCACAGGTCCCCCAATAATGCACAGAACACCCAACAAAAATTAGGGGTTGCGTTCTCGAACCTCGAACGCAATTATAGGTAACGGCCTAATTCTATAACCTTAAAATATATATATCCTTTCCAAACAGATATCTTAGAAGCAACTTAATTCAAGACTTGCCTGAAGGAATATTCACCAACCTATCCGCTTTAACATTAATGAAAGGTGCATCATTTTTTATGTGTAATGGTTAAGAGTAACTAAAGCTCGAGCAAACGCTTCATTCTTAATAGCAAGGATCTGATGGAATCAAAGTGACATGAAGGATTTAGTCGGTAGTATCATGGGATATTTCAACGAGTCAGGGTTTTGTTTTGGGCTAGCCCGTAGGGCGAGTCAAAATACAAAACACGAGATAAAATATCCCACCACAGTACTCACTAAACCGTCCTATAAGAGGTTTATTATTCAACTCAAGGGGTATAAAATCAGCTCAGTAAATGTGGGCTCCTCTACATAACGATAATGTGTTACACACTAACGTGACTCCTTTCCAAGTCCAGTTTTTGCTTTATGCAACGTTGTTGCTCATTGGTTGGAAATGAAAACTTGTCAAACGGGTCTACTTATTACATAATTTTTTCGGGTTTTCGTTGGAGCTTCGAGGTTCTATCTTTCAATCATTTGCCTGGAAAACAAAGGTAGACTGACAGATAATAATGAGGCTTATGATGGTCTCTCGGTTTTTACGTAAAACCGACTTCAAGTAGAAAAAATTGTCTAAAGCAAATTGGGATAGAAAGAAGAAAAATATCCCACAAATGAAAGGAGTTTCATAGAGCTACTCGTAAACAAAGGACTTCAAAACTTATCGTCGCCACTTTGCTTTTTACTTATGGCAATTCGGCCACGAGAGCTTTGCTTTTGACGCTGGCGTAATCTATATACTACTTTAACAGTCACGTGATCGCGTTCTCTTTTTCCGTACAGCAGTAAGTATTACACCTTTTGCTGTTCATTACAGAAAATACGCATTTATTTGCGTGAAACGGAGACCAACAGCGCGAAGATACATTCATTAGCGCGAAAAACGAACATTGGCGCATAAATCAGATCCAATAACGATTTTTGCATTTTAATCAACATTCAATAACATTTTTGGGCATTCATTTGCGTCATTCGACATACAAAAAAGAAAAATATACTTTCATTAACGCCGAAATTCGAGTCATTAACATTATCTTGAAAATCATTAGAGACAATAGACAAACATTTAAGTGCAAACGCTATTCATTAACATTTTTATGACACTGTTTGCAATTCAACAGCAATTCTGGACAGCTTTAGAATGGATAAGACAAACATTAATGCGCTTGTACAATCAATTGAGTGTTCTTTACATTTAATATACAAAAATCTATTTTTAATTAAAGAATGTCAATTCCCTCCAAAATTGGCCTGAATTTGCTTAAAGAATCACGCCGTACTTCGCCACTGTGTGTTCGTCAACGGCTGCGGCTATACATTTACCCTTGACGGCTAGACGTCATGGTGGGGCGCGACAGGGAGTGGAGGGCGTACAGGTAAGTGTGCGTCCAACGAGGACGAAACTAGACAATGACCATGGCAATATCACCTATCAAATGTTTTCCTCGGCAGCTGCTGGAGTAATGAATACTGTATCGGGTTTTTTTCTGGCACGGGCGAGGAAAAATGGATCCCGAGAAGTCGGTGGTCTTTGCGTATGACGGGGTGCCAGCCCACCTAGATTTGGCCATTCCCGCCCCATACGTACACAGCTTATGCTTTCGCCCTAGACATCGTTGAAAAGGATTTAAGTTGTTTGAAAGCGATGCCAAAGGCCGACATCTCGAGTCCGGAAATTTAAAGATGTATAACAGGAATGAGGGCAAAGCCCTAGCAATCCCACTAGCGGAGTTCGGAAACAACAACTGCAGTGCTTGAAGATCCGCCAAGAAACATGACATTGTGACCGCAGCTAAATGTGCTAAGAGGTACCATTTCATGCAAACCTATCTCCCAAAATGTTTAAATAGCGAGGTTTTGGGGGGATATACACTTAACGGACTGAAATTTAGGCCAGATTTTTTTAAATTTCTATTGTTTAACTGAAAATCGATTTTTGTATATTAAATGTAAAGAACACTCAATTGATTGTACAAGCGCATTAATGTTTGTCTTATCCATCCTAAGGTTGTCCAGGAATGCTATTGAATTGCAAACAGTGTCATAAAAATGTTCATGAATAGTGTTTGCACCTTAAGGTATGTCAGTTGTCCCCATTGACTTTCAAGATGGTGTTCATGACTTTGATGTTGGCGTTAATGAAAGTATATTTTTCTCTTTTGTATACCCAATGACCCATATGAATGCCCAATAGTGTTATTAAATGTTGATTAGAATGCAAAAATCGTAATTGAATCTGATTTATCCGCACTTGTTCGTATTTTTTGCGCTAATGAATGTATCTTCGCACTACTGGTCGCCGTTTCACACAAATGATTGCGTATTTTCTCGTAATGAACAGCAAAAAGGTGTCCTTGGAAAGTCTTCGTATTAGGCCCAGTTGAAACGTCGAACTTTTCATGCACTAAATAGGTCGACCCAAATGATAACAGTTCGACTATTGACTCAATTCATTTCACGATGTACATGGTCTACAATGTTTACCAGTGAAAATAAGTTATAGTAATTTATGCATTAGGTTCGGCACCTGAAAGAAAAGTTCAACGTTTGAAACGAAGTCACTCCCTTGTCGAAATTCCCATGTGGGCCATTCGAACTTTAAATTCCTGGGTCTTCCATTAACTTAATTGAAGGATTAGGTTCGGTACATGAAAAGTTCGACGTTTGACCTGGGCCTTATCATGGATAATAGAAAGACTGGATAGGAAACTGGCTGACGTGACCGGTTCCAACATAGTGGAAAAATGTTTCGTCACATTATCGAGAGCCATTCAACCTCTACATCCGATGTTTTGCGCGTCTTATTTTTCCTCGCACATTTCACTATCCCTGTCCTCTACTATACAGATTGGCAATGTTTTGAAGTAAAGGATGAAGAGGATTTGCTCTTGGAGAAAACAGTTAGAGGGTACAAAACCGGTAGAGGCAAAAGACGGAGTAAATGATTGTGAAACTTGTGAGAGCGAAGAATGACTCCAGCGCCCGATAATTTTATGCACTAAACGGGAAGCCTAACTACATTAAAACTATACGAAAACCTACATGTATACAGCTCCAAAACACCTACAAAAAAAGGCACAGACTTATTTTCTACAAACCACAAGAAAGCCGGAAATAATTTTAATTATATTTATCACGGTTTTGACGATTTCTTTTCTGCTTTCGTCGACAAGCTCAGCGAGTTTCGAAGTTAACAACCTTGACAAAATGATTTTGTTAGCGGTAGAACTGTCGAGGCTTGATGTTTCAAATACCCAGCTCAAACGAGGGTTTAATTTTCCATTCAAATTTATTTACGGACAACTAGTGACAAGAGGCCGTATTTGAGAAATCTATAAAAAGCGGGGTTAAAAAGCTCGCAGCAGAAAAAGGAAATTTGCTTGCCGACCAGCGTAGAAACGCCGTTTCTAACTTTTTCAACTGAACTTTCAGAGTAAAGCAAGTTGTTTTGTTATTTTCAGGTATAAATGTACAATTACCCAAGGTACTTTCCAGTCAGGTCTTTAAAAAAAGCAAACTGCAACGCTTTTAAAAATGTTATGTAAAATGGCTAATTGTTAACTACTAGAATACAACTTGGAAGCAATCTTTCCTAGTTAATAGTAGAACTTTCACTTTTTTTCATGAGGACACACTTGTCTTCCATGAGGCTTAATAAAGCTTAGAAATATATTATCTTTGAAATACTGACCCTTTTTTAGGATGAAACAACCTTAAAGTTTTTGTATTGTAGTGGTAATGATATGGATAGGGAATACTGTAAATCACCTCTGAAATAAACATTAACACTGTTCCCAAAGCAAAACAGAATCTGATTATAAAAAAAAACAGTAACGTTCAGTTTTTTGTTTAGCCTGAGGTAAATTGGATAAGGGGTGGAAAAAAATATGACCGTCTGGTCACATAATCATGTTGTTAAAAACAAAATTCATACCCTAAACAAGTACAGGTATATGTTTTATTAATTTGATTTAGAATATACCTTGGTAAGGTTTATCATCTACAGGTACATCGTTGCTTTGGATCTCTAAAAACCGAATACAGTAATAGTGCTAATCAAGTCCATCTTTGGTTTGAAAAACAATGATTCAGATATAGAGCGCTTCAAAGAAGAACACTAACCAAATCTAAAACACATGAATCTGTAGCTAATACATGCAGACCCTGAAACACAGTAAATTTGTCCCAGCCAGAAAGAAGTAATAAATACACTTCAGAAGTGGTGAATAAAGCTTAAAGCAAGTTCTGATCATAAATAGATGCCACTTTCTGGCTCTCATGCATGACAAAAGCAACTTTGTTTCTGTTTGATACAGAAAGATTGATTGATTTGTGCAGTCTCAGAAGAATACTTGACCACAATTTTACTGTCTTCATTAACTAAATGCGTTCAGCAAATCCTACAAAAAAAAGCGAGCAAAAGGAAAACTAAAACACTGTTTAAAAAATAACAACAACACTTAGAAGCCTAAACGGAGGCCAGAAAATGTCAGTAGGTGCTTTCGCATTCATGCTACAATTATTAGTTGATGAAAGGGAAAAAAGTACAAAAATTATTCGAGTCTCTTCAGTGCCCTCGAATACAAGCTGTTAGGAGCGACGTGAGGCGATTGTATACCCTGGATATGTAATATAGTAGTTTTATTTTAACATTGAAAGATGAGCGAAATTAACATACTGCTTTACGAACAATTAGCAGGGTTAATGTAGGATATTACTTGAGCGAAACAGTTCTCAAGACAAACTAATCTGGCTATTGGAACTTTACACACCGTGTGCGAACACTTGCTCAGCGCCGAATGTAGTTAATTTCAGCCATTTTCAATCGAAGTGTATGGCTGGAACATAACAGCAGTGAGCACTCAGTCTGTAACTATGCCTATGCCACAATTCCTATAGAAACAAGAAGGAACCTTCATAATAAAGGCGTCCCAAAACAGTCGCCTAGTCTACTAAATATGGTTCTGCTAAGGTCCATTTTTGGGACGCAATTTTCTCAAAAACAAGGACAAATAATACAAAACAACAACAAGAGGTGCTTACCTCGAAGGTTCAAGTGTGGCTTTGAAGGGTCGCCATCGCAGTAAGACAACAAACGACGGCAAAAACATACACCAGAAATTAAAGCAGCACTAAAAACTCCGATAAAGAACAACATGCAGGCAAACAAACCCTACATTTCGACTGGTTTACGCCACATTTTTGCTATTGTTTCGTCACAAATTTCAACTATGATGGAACCATCCAACGCCATCTCAGAACACGAATTAACCAATCGGCGATAAGAAATGAGCCCATGTGACATAAGTTTCCTATCCAGTCTTTCTATTATCTATGGCCTTATTTACTATAACTATAGGGAAGTCAGGGAACTTTTCTCCTATTTTTGTCCTTTCGGCTGTTTTTCCATTTTTATTTAGGTAAATTACTTTACGTATTTTAAAATGTAAAAACACTGAACTGTATATCGTTTATAACTCATTAAAGAGAGTCTGTTGTAACCAGAAATGTTTCATTTCACAGCGATTTGTCGTCAAACAGAATCAAGAACATTACACGTGGTGTATTTTTCAACAATAAACGTCTTCGCTTCATGTAAGTTTATTTTACTTTTGTCATTTAAAAACGAAGTACTCAATTACCTTACCCGGAGTAACTACTCCAAACATTTCGGTAATCGAACTGTCGAACGATATCGGTGCTATTGAGTTTAGTAATCAATCATGATAATAGAAGAGTGTCCGACTTCGCCCGCTTACCGAAGGAAATCAAACCCAATCGAAATCTATAGGATCACTCGATGTAGACTAAGTTTTTAGAAATTCTTTCTAAACATTCAAGGGCAACAAAAAATTTAAACTGAAATGACCAAAAGAAAATTTTGTATAGATTCTTCACAATAAGGCCATGAAACTACCCGACTAAAATATAATGGGCTGAAACAAAGCTGATTCGATAGTACGATGTTGCTTTTCTCTACACAAACAATCTGGTCTTTGAACAAAAAGTAGTGCTGCGATTCGAGCTAACTAAACGAAGGCATCAAGGTCGCTAAAAAGAAGTTGAATAATCATGAAACAGTTTTCAAGAACATAAGCTTTAATTTCCGGGCTAATTCTAGACTTGCTACAAGTCGGTCTCTCTTAAGTTCTTAGTGAGGGAAGCGAGCGAGAAGAAGCGAGCGAAAAAAACGGTCGAAGCGAGCTTCAACGAGGTCGCACAGCAACCGAGCGAGCAATGAAGTCTCGAGGTCAGGGCGGATAAAGGTTGGGCGGTGAAACGAGCGCGTCCGAGCAAAAATGTGTGATGCAGTAGACTGGGACTCTGCTTAGAAATGTCGCTTGTTTTCGACTTCTGTCAGGGCTTGCGATGTGGTTTGTCCATTAGACACTGCCGCTGACACTGAATTATGGCGGCTTGATTTGTTTTCTTGCACTTCGTCCTCGTTCTTTGTGCTGGAACGCTGTCTCTGGGAGGCAAATGTTGCTGTTTTTTGCGGGAGGTTTAATTGGAGTAGACAAACATCTCTTTCAAAGACTCTACCAATGAATTATATTTTCGTTCTACTACTCGCCAATGTCGATGTTATTCCAAAACAAAAACAACTAAGTACTGTCTAAAACACGAAGGAAAATCTCATCCATGTCATCCATGGCAAAACTAAAAGACAGCAGATCGTTTTTCATAACTAGATGACGTGTATTTTATATGCGTGCAGCTCGTGCAAGGGGAAATTATGCTAATTTCTGATCTCCATCATCCTTCTTTTTAATTTTGAAAAAAAACATATCATACGTCTTTCTGTTTCTTAGAAACTTCAAAATTAGTTTCCCCTCAGTTTTTACTGTTTACCTTGTTTTGTTTTAGAGAGAAAAACGGAGAAAAAACCTTACAACTAACCTCAATAAATTTTGTTTACATGCCCTTGCCGGATTTGCGACGCATTGCGCCAATCGCCATGGCGCTTTGCACCCGAGAAGCAAAGTGTGAAGGAGTACAACGCCACTATATCAAAATATATCAATCTAATTTTTTGTTATGTTATATAAAATTTATCCCCCTTTAACATATGTAAAAATTGAGGTTAAGAAGTGTTAAGCTTTTGCAAACGAAACGGCGAAAGACGATTAGGTGATATCTAGTGGAAGGAGGAGGTATTCAACACTTTCAGATTAAACTCAAATTTTGGCATTATACGACCAACAAGTTTGACTTATAGGCATACAGACACAAACATATGAAACTGTTTATTGACATTGTTATGAAACAAATTTATCTATTTAACATTATAGCCTGAAATTGCAGAAAGAAAATAGGATTTCCGGTTTGCAAAAAGCAAAATTTCGCCGACTTTCGAGCGCACCGGAAGCGCGGAAAGAGCGCTCGTGCCAGTTCTACTCCGCATCACACATTAAATGAAGAGCGGAGCGCTCGTTTCACCGCCCAAAATTTATCCGCCCTGCTCGAGGTCGACTTGTTTCGCCTAAATGAATTTGAATCATAGTTAAAAAAAAAAAAAGTTAACGCGGGAAAAAATGACTGACATACGCTGTGTTGGGGGTGACGTCAAATATCAGACAAGTGCCGTTGTCTTTACGCGCAATAAACACACTACGGTCAGTCGAAGAATGGAGGCGGCAGGTTCTACTTCCACCAAGTCGTTTTCTAGATTATCTTTCATCCCAAAATCGAAGAAATCGATTTGCTTACTGTATGGAGAGTATATTGACAACACAGACAAGCGAAGAAAGCCTTTTGACGATGGAGTGAAGACACAGATCTGCATCAACCTTGATAGGATCTTCGCTCTCGGTTCACGTAACCTAAGATCAGGCCCAATTTTAGCAGCTTCCATATATTCTCTCTTACGTGGTCGCGCTCAAATTAGGCCTAATACAGTCTCTCACGTCAGTGCTGCTACGGCCAAATTTTGGCCGCAACGCTGATTAGTCGTTTGAACAATGCCAGGCGATCTGATTGGCTGTCAGAATCACAGGAAGTAGAAAGCAATAAAATCCTCGCTACTGGTCATAGAGGGTTAGAATTAAGCCCCGTTGGTGCCTTTCCCTGCCTTCCGTATGCCTTCATTTTATTAATATGTATGTGTCTTCCTGCATACTAATTAGAGGCTTTAAGATAGGTCACTACGGTAGACTGGGACGGTTGGATGCGTATACCGGCGGCCTGGGGCCATGACAGTAAGAAGCCACGAAAATTTTCAATTTAAGATCGGACAGAGGACGGTGAAGTCATGTGTGAAACTCGCTTGCAGAAGGCTCAATTACTGAAGAAGAGTTTCTTATTTTGTACGAAGAATACCAATCAGAAAAATAAGAGTACAAATTAAAGCTGTAGCTACTTTTTAAAACTAGTCGATGTTTATATTTGAACTTTCCTTTCCTAAGCCAACACCTGTTGAGTTAAAGAAATATATTCTTGATAAAAATACAGTTTTAAGTTATAAAAAAGACGGCCACAATCATCACTGTAAGGCCCAGTTGAAACGTTGAAATTCTCATGTGCTGAAACTAATGCACAAATTACTAAAATTTATTTTCACTTGTTTAAAGCATTCTAGACCATTTAACATCGTGAAAATGAATCGAGTTCGACTAATTAAGTTCGACGTCTGAATCAACCTCCAACCATTTGGGTCGACCTAAATAGGTATTAAGAGGCCCTGCGCCTAAGAAACGACCTATGATTTTCGGCTAAAAAATAAAATCGGCCGATTTTTATCTCTCAAGTAGAGGTTACCGAATACTATTCAAAAATGAATTTCTTTTGTTTCAGTTTCGCTTCAAACCAAAAATATCGAGCCGCAACCTTTTTCCGTCTGATAGCAGCAAAATCAGGCCTAAAATAAGCCCTCGCAATAAACGGTTCAGAAATCACTATCGCAACGCAAAATAATGAGAAAACTACACAGTGAAGAAGAAAAGGGCCTTTTAATGCAATATCATTCGATAAACATCGAAAAACTGCCGAAGCGAATAAGAAATAAATTTTCAAAAATTGCTTACTAAATTAGATAAAGCGTTGGAGCTGATTTTAGAATAATTATTTCTCAAAAGTCCAACGCTGTTGAAAGCAATCACAGTGGTGAATCAGACATTGCAGGGATATACATTACGATTCTGGAAAAACATTTTTCTGCCAAAGTATATTGATGTTGTACAAAGCGTTCAAAGTTATCGTGTTTACCGTTATCTTGCTACTTCGGCGAAACACCTCTCTGCTGCCTATACGGCCGTGGATAGCAAGGTAAGCGCCACTTTAATCCTTGCTGGGCGCTCAGAGACCATCCTAAGTAGAAGGACGTAGAATTGAAAGAGAAAGGAAGATGAAAAATAGGCAGAAAAAGAAAATACAGTCGACTCCGGATAACTCGAACCTTCAAGGGAAATCGAAAAAAGGTTTGAGTTATCGGGAGTTCGAAGAAAATAGCCGAGAGTATAGTAAAAAACAGTTTTTACTGCACAGTGAACATTTTAATCACATTTAATTGTAGAAATGTCAAGTGAAAATGAAAAGATACTTCTAGATTATAAATCAGAACGTAACGTAACAAAAGATAGCCTAAATAGAGCATGCGTTTTACTGTTTTGAGAAGAAAAGCTGCTTCACGTTAGCTTGTGACAATCAACATCAGCCTCCACTAGTAAACTATACTCCTACAACACGTCAATACGTCAACACGTTATTTTTCACAAGCGATGGTGACTTAAAAAGAAATAATTCCCGAACCGCTGCACGTTTTGGCCTCAGCGTGATCTGAGCGTTGTGGGGTCAAGAGTCGACGCTTCTGGCCAGCGGTCTATTGAAAGAATTCTGGATAGGTACGTGGTGTAAGCATCATCGAATTCTGGCCCAACGTTTTTTTTCGGGCGAGAATCATTCATAGATATTGGAGTACTGTCGCTCCCGAGAACTGAGTTCATTACGCCCAAAAATTAGTTGTTTTTTTTTTCCAAAAGACTAGTATCTGGCGCTATAACATATAGCTAACAGATTCAATTCTTAATAGCACAATGATTAGCCTCCCGTTTAGTGTTTTCTTGAACATCAAAATACGGGGGGTGGGGGGGGGGGGGGTGACGCTATTTGGCGGAATGGTGGACTGACGGAATGATGGAACGGAATGGTGGAATGCAAGGAAAATTCTAGAATACGGAATATGCGGTATACTCTAAAACGCAGAATAACAGAAAAATCGTTTAAAAACGATATACATTGATACAGTCGACTCCAATAACTCGAACCCCCGCTACTAACTCAAACCTCGTGCTGACTCGAAGTAATTCTAATTTTTGTTTCTCTTCAGATCATTTCTATATAATTTTACCCTCAATAACTCAAACCGTATTTTAAGCCGCGTGACAAGTAAAAAAAATTGACTTACCGTAATGATTCGATTTAGCGCCCAGGGCGCTTATTTACTTTTGGTGCCTGAAGGGAGGACGCTTATTCGGGATAGGGCGGTAATTTCTTTTTTGAGAAACAACCAAATGTTCAAAAAAAAACCGTTTAATATTTATTTAAAAACGAACGACATTTGAAACTGTAACAGTAACAAATGCTGACAGTGAATGCTCAGTTACCTTGAAACTTGTTGGACATTTCCTGATGGAACTTTCCTTCCTTATATTCACTTTTCTTAAAAAAAGCCTTTAGTGAGCACAACGTGGAAGTCAAGGTAATGGATCAAGGAGACTGGAAAACGGAGTTGTTGTCCCTGGATCCTTCCTCGCCAGAACGACCAGCCGAGCAATCGCCACAAAATTTGAAAAAGAGATCATTCGTTTGAAGACTTTATGCACCCACATGGAAATAAGACCACTGTTTTTGTAAAGTGGAAATACCGTTCGTTTATGAGCTATTAAATGAAGATGAACCTCGGTTGATACGTACCCGTACTCTCATATAATATTAGAATGGGGGCGCTTATTAGCAAAACACATTTGAAGGGGGCGCTTATTCGAAAGGGGGGCTTATTGGAAGGAGGGCGCGAAATCGAATCACGGTTTTGGAGGCCATCTTGACGGGTAAGCAACTGCGTGAAAATATACAGTGTTGTGTGCAATTTTCTTCCTTCTTGCCGACCAAAATTTCCCAAGAAATATTGCGGACAAATGTCTGGAAAATTTAAAGCAAGTGTAGGGAACAGTGTTGAACCCACACCCCACAGTTTAAAAATTGTCAACATTGTCATGTGATACGATTGCATCAGAAAATTAAAAGGACATGCATGTATGACCATGAGAAAAGGAAAGGTGTTTTTTTTTTTTTTTCAAGAATACAAAAAGAAACTGAACAAGACAATCCCTGCTTGTGGTTTCCTCTTTTCTTACTTCCACAAGAACCTGGCCGTTACATTTTGGCGACCCTGCCAGGACTTGTCAATGGGGGGATTTATTCGACCTTAAACATCCGCAAAAGATGTTTACATGTGTTAATAGAATATGAAAGCTTGGAATGTGCAGCTATCGCCCTCTCGTGGCCTCGACACTTGTGCGGATGCCTCATTCATTCTTGTGAGAACTGACTTGCATTTGGAATGGAAGTATTGTTCTGATGCGTGTTGCTCTCGCTGAGTTGTTTCAGTTTTTTCCGGAATTACTGAATTCAGGAGGGAGTAGGAGATATATTTTTGTCGAGTTTGCGAAGACGAAAGTCGAAGACTATGGCCGTGCAATCCGAAGTGGAAGAGCTCCAGCTTCAACTTGAATCGAAGTTTTGCAGCATTGATCTGAATGGTTTGGTGGAGCTGGTAGCGCATTTAAACGTGGAGTTTAAGAAATTAGCAAAACTTGCTCTGTCGAAAAAAATTCTTGAGTAAGTCGAAAATAGTTTGATCGAAACTGAAGATAAGAAAGTACATTTGGTCGGCCTTCTTGCCTTTGTAAATGGAAACCCACCGCCACTTGAGGGTGACGCAACTGCGAATAAAGAACAAGTGAAAGTAAAGCATGGGTCGCTTAATCAGTCAGGAACACTGAAGGAGAAAACTGAGACAAAGGAACTCAAGGTAAACCTGGATGTTAGTAAAGTTCTAAAGCGCGATTTCAAAATTCATAGCGTCGTAGTAGGAGATAATTTCAATGATGGACTTTCGTTTGTAAGTTTGTCCCGTCAAATAGATGCTGGTCTCAAAGCGGGCTACAAAAGAATTGAAACTATTGACGCGGTGATTCGAGCAGTAAGCCCCAGTTTACAGTTGAGGTCGTATCTGGTAATGATACGGGACTTAACTTTAACCCGTTTGCGTCTTATAATGAAAGCTCACTTTAAGCAAAAGTCGGGAACTGAACTGTATCAGGAATTGTCTAACCTACGCCAAGAGACAAATGAGACCCCTCAGGATTTCCTTGTGCGAGCTATGAGTTTGAGACAGCAGATTATATTTGTGTCCAGTGCAAGTGATAGTCCTATTAAGTATGAGCCTTCATTGGTACAGTCCTTGTTCCTGCAGGTGTTAGAGACCGGGTTATAGGATGAAGCTGTGAGGGCAAAACTACGTCCTTTACTTGAGAAGACTACTGTGAGTGATGAACAGTTGCTGGAGAAAATAAATCAGATCATGTCAGCAGAAATGGAACGCTACAGTAAAATGAGTTCAGGTGGTAAGAAGGGTTTGCGTGTTAATCAAGTGGGGACTTCCTGTGTATCCAGCAACCCTGCCCAGGGACAGCCAGGACAAACGCCTCAGAACGAAAGTGCTAAATCAGTGAAAAAGGAAGCTAAGCCAAACAGTTTGGTTACAGCACTTGAAGCTGTACAGTCTGACCTTACTTTACTAAAGCAGGCTTTTGACAAGGCCCACTCCTCCTCAGAGAGAACTGCAAATGAAAGATATGGATCGGCTAACCAGTCAAAGTTAGACGTCGCAAGTGTATTGCATGTTACTCGGCCAGTGTAGAGAGGTGTGACCACTGTTTCAAATGTGGCGATCACTTTGCAAAAGGATGCAGAAATTGGCGTGGTTCGGGAAACGAGAGGAGGCTGCACCCACGGGACAGGTTGTAGCCGGGAAAGCCATGTCCCATGCCTGTCGGTTCTGTGGGAAAACAGAGGGTGATATCCCTTTCAAACAGTGCAGTGGTTGCAAGGCTGTGAGATATTGTAGCAAAGCATGTCAAGCAGATCATTGGAAAGAACACAAGACACTTTGTCAAGCTATATCAACTTTGGAAGACCAAAATTATCGAGAAGACAGGGAGCGATTGCAGACATTTGTCAGTCATTTATCGCCGCAGGAACATGCACAAGTGACTCGTCTTGTTGGGCGGAAGTGTACAGTGAAGTGTCTTTTAAATGGGGTTGAAACCGAGGCCTTATGGGATACAGGAGCTCAAGTGTCAATCATCCCAAGTAACTGGGTGAGGAAATTTTATCCTGGAACTGATGTTCGAAATATCGCAGAACTACTGGGCATGGGTGGGCTTGACCTGAAGACAGCAAATGGAACTGACCTGCCCTACAAGGGTTGGGTAGAACTTACTTTTAGTCTTGCCGAGGAAAACTCACAATGTTCATTACAAGTACCGTTTTTAGTTGCCAAAGATTCACTTGACATGCCAATTGTTGGGTTTAATGTTATAGAGGAGATCACTAAACAGCCTGTAGATTGTGCATCAGCAGGGGTGGGAGAATCAGTGGTGGATGCCCTTAGCTCAAGTCTAACTTGTGTTGAAAACGAAAAGGTGGAGGCTCTTGTTAACCTCATTAAGACAGAGTCTGCACAAGAATTTTGCAGTATTAAGTCCAGGAAACAGGAAAAGTTGATCCCTAAAGGGCAGTCAGTTATTGTTTCATGTCGCGCAGCAATTGGTCCAGTTGGCAAGGTCCCAGTGTTATTTGAACTCCATCCAGACTCGTCCTACCCTTCTGATCTTGAAATACCAGAAACGCAATTAACTGTTACAGGCGCTTCAACATGTAGAGTTACTATTCGTGTAGACAATCCATCCAAGCATGCTGTTGTTTTGAAAGGTCGGACAGTGTTGGGACGCCTACAACAAGTAAAGTCGGTTACTCCTCTCGAAGTTAAGGTGAAGGAAACACCTTTTCCTACTGCTGATGGTCCTTCGACAGTTGATATGTCGAGTGAAAGTGGAAGTAGTAGCAACTGTTGTACAGAGCAGAGTAAAGAAGAGGGAGATTTTGAGATAAAAAAGCTGCCATGTAGTCACATCCATTGTGTTGACACTGAGAAACTTTCTGAAGAACAGAAAACCATTGTTACCATTGTTAGGAAAATGCTTGAGGAGGAAGAAGAGTCATTTTCACAGACAGATGATGATGTTGGACGCGCAGAGGAGTTGCAAGTGGACATCAACCTCACTGATTCAGTACCATTGCAGAAAAGATACGACTCCATTCCCCAACCACTTCATGCTGAGGTCAAACAGTATGTAGAAGATTTGCTGAATAGAGACTGGATTCAGAAGTCAAGATCAGCATATTCATCTCCAGTTGAGTGTGTTGGTAAGAGAGATCACTTATGTCCAGAAATGCATGCAATGGCGAAAATGGCGAAACTGGCGAAAAATCGCCAGCCGCTGGCGATTTGAATTGGATGCCAAAAGTGGCCCCTTGGAGGCTGGCGATTTTGGCAAAAATGGCGATTTTGGCGAAATTGGCGATTTTGGCAAAAATTGCCATGCATGCAATGGCGAAAATGGCGAAAAATCACCAGCCTCTGGCAATTTGAATTGGATGCCAAAAGTGGCCCCTTGGAGGCTGGCGATTTTGGTGAAAATGGCGATTTTGGCGAAATTGGCAATTTTGGCAAAAATCGCCATGCATGCAATGGCGAAAATGGCGAAACTGGCAAAAAATCACCAGCCTCTGGCGATTTGAATTGGATGCCAAAAGTGGCCCCTTGGAGGCTGGCGATTTTGGCGAAAATGGCGATTTTGGCGAAATTGGCAATTTTTTACAACTGAATCAAATATATGACAAAACAGCTTTACCTAACTGTCAAACAACATTATTTTATCCAATACAACTAAATCAAATATATCTGAAAACAACAAATGCAAGTCGTTTCAGTTAAGCTAATATGTATTTGTGCCATGTACTTCACAGGTTAAGTAAGTCGCTTGACTTACCAAAAGTGATGTGATGCGCTGAAATATCACACTAGCATCATTTGCTTTTGTATGGTTCATTCCTTTCAAAGACTTACAAGTCCACTAATTACTCTCGGAGAGAACTACCAAGTCCTTGAAATCATAATAATTCCTTGCCATGGACACTCTAACTTTTGAGGTTCGATGTAGACCTTAACAATCCTCACTGGTTACAATTCTCTTCACATTGGTTCCATTAAATTGTGAGGCAGCCTTAAATCAAAAGCGATTGCGAAACGCATGGTTCCTGGCTAAAAGATGCTTTCACGATAACCAGCTAGTGTGTGCCCTTCATTCTTTTTTGGTTCTCCACTATACACATTATCTTCTTCCGTCGTTTTAAACTCTTCACTTTCTTCTCGCACTTACTTGCTTTGCTCTTTAGAGAAACGGTCCCCTAAAAGTAACGAAAGCCGAAATGTCCAGCAGCTTGCGTGCGCCATTTTGAAATGTGTGATTTCGCTTATTTCCACTTTATGTAAACCTGCACGAAATGTCACTTGTGCCCAATACTTCACCGCATTTATTGAACATAAACATTGGATCAAAGCAATAACTTGTTTGTCTCTTTCATAAAACATATCCCATTCAAACTAATTCTGTATCTTTTCATCAACTAGATATATAAAAAGAGAGTGTACATGTTTGTCTCGTTCTTCAAAAATGTGTCCCATTATTGCTTTATGAGGTGGGGCCAGAAATTTAGAAAATGTATTGTTTTTTTGCGCTGAGACCACCAAACCAATTCTGAATACAATATGTTTCCATTAAATTGCTAATGCTAATGCTCGTCGAAACACGTCACCCGGCCTTTTTACCTTCTATTTTAACAATTGCCTGAGAGTCCCTGTGAACGACATTAATCGTTTTGCTTACATAGAGGAGCTATAAACATAGAGTGACCCCCAAAGTCGGCTGGGAATGACACTAATCGTTTCTACTTACATAGAGTAGTTATCCAAAATCGACTATTTCAACATGGTCGCCGCCTCTGTATAACAACTACTAAACCTTATACGTTCATGTTCTGTGAAACTGCAATGAACCAGCTCGTTTATATATACTTGTACGATTGAACGCCATTATAACAAACAGGATGGATATACAAGGCAATACGGACCATCTAAGTATCTGAATGCGTAGCCAAGAACCAACCTGGATTCCTCATAACATATAATGTTGAACTGTCGCTATTCAAACAATGCCTACAAGCCTGGAAAATTAAGGATACCTATCTTGGATTTTTTGGTAAGAAAGTTGCCATGAACATTACGAAGATTACCATTTACTGATAATTGAATACAACTCGTTGGCCATTCGATTTGTATTGAGCAAGAAATTAGTTATAAGTGGTAATTCCCGACCAAACACTCTTGTGTGGGACGAATTTCAAATCACAAGAGGTTATCAATTAAAGGTAAAAGCATTAAAAACAGATTAATGACACTTAGTGTCATTATTAGTATACAATTATACTATTGGAAACATTTTTATATTAATATGTGGTTAACTATTTGGCAATTAATAGCCATTTCAAGAGGGACCCTTTGCTATGTCATTTCAATTTGTCTTGACAAATTAGGTATTTCATCGAGTAATTGCCATTTCTGCCAAAACACGTTTTAAGAACGAGGCCAACATGCACTCTGTATTTTTTTTTTATTTGTGGTTGATGAAAAGATACAGAATTAGTGCACGCCATTTTCGCCAAAATCCTCACTTTCCAAAGGGCCCCTTTGCCATCTCATTTGAATTTTTGTTTACAGTTTGGCGATTAAGCGCCATTTCTGCCATTTTCGCCAAATACGCCATTTTCGCCGAAATCGCCACTTTCCAAAGGGCCCCTTTGCCATCTCATTTGAATTTTTGTTTACAGTTTGGCGATTTTGGCGATTAATTGCCATTTCTGCCATTTTCGCCAAATACGCCATTTTCGCTGAAATCGCCACTTTGCAAAGGGCCCCTTTGCCATCTCATTTGAATTTTTGTTGACAGTTTGGCGATTTGGTGATTAATTGCCATTTCTGCCATTTTCGCCAAATACGCCATTTTCGCCGAAATCGCCACTTTCCAAAGGGCCCCTTTGCCATCTCATTTGAATTTTTGTTTACAGTTTGGCGATTTTGGCGATTAATTGCCATTTCTGCCATTTTCGCCAAATACGCCATTTTCGCCGAAATAGCCACTTTCCAAAGGGCCCCTTTGCCATCTCATTTGAATTTTTGTTTATAGTTTGGCGATTAATTGCCATTTCTGCCATTTTCGCCAAATACGCCATTTTCGCCGAAATCGCCACTTTCCAAAGGACCCCTTTGCCATCTCATTTGAATTTCTGTTTACAGTTTGGCGATTTTGGCGATTAAGCGCCATTTCTGCCATTTTCGCCAAATACGCCATTTTCGCCGAAATCGCCACTTTGCAAAGGGCCCCTTTGCCATCTCATTTGAATTTTTGTTTATAGTTTGGCGATTTTGGCGATTAATTGCCATTTCTGCCATTTTCGCCAAATACGCCATTTTCGCCGAAATCGCCACTTTCCAAAGGGCCCGTTTGCCATCTCATTTAAATTTTTGTTTACAGTTTGGCAATTTTGGCGATTAATTGCCATTTCTGCCATTTTCGCCAAATACGCCATTTTCGCCGAAATCGCCACTTTGCAAAGGGCCCCTTTGCCATCTCATTTGAATTTTTGTTTATAGTTTGGCGATTAATTGCCATTTCTCCCATTTTCGCCAAATACGCCATTTTCGCCGAAATCGCCACTTTCCAAAGGACCCCTTTGCCATCTCATTTGAATTTCTGTTTACAGTTTGGCGATTTTGGCGATTAAGCGCCATTTCTGCCATTTTCGCCAAATACGCCATTTTCGCCGAAATCGCCACTTTGCAAAGGGCCCCTTTGCCATCTCATTTGAATTTTTGTTTATAGTTTGGCGATTTTGGCGATTAATTGCCATTTCTGCCATTTTCGCCAAATACGCCATTTTCGCCGAGATCGCCACTTTGCAAAGGGCCCCTTTGCCATCTCATTTGAATTTTTGTTTATAGTTTGGCGATTTTGGCGATTAATTGCCATTTCTGCCATTTTCGCCAATGCGTGCATTTCTGGACATATCTCAGAGAGATGGCACTTAAAGACTATGCATAGACTACCGCCAGTTGAATGCAAAAATAATCCGTGACAGCCATCCCCTACCCAGGGTGCAAGACACCTTACAGAGTTTGGGTGGAAATCAGTGGTTCTCCTTACTTGATCAATGGAAGGCTTATCATCAAGGTTTTGTAAGCACTGACAGTAGGCACAAGACAGCTTTTGTCACGCCCTGGGGACTTTACGAATGGGTTCGGTTCCCTATGGGTTTGAAAAATGCACCAGGGAAATTTCAGCGGTTTATGGAACATTGTCTTGATGGTCTTAGAGATGAAATGTGTATCCCGTATATTGACGACATCATTGTCTATAGCAAAACATTTAAAGAACACGTTGACCATATCCGACAAGTACTTCAACGACTGCGTGCACATGGGATAAAACTTAAGCCAAAGAAATGGAAACTCTTCAAACGAGAAGTGAACTACCTTGGACAGATAGTTTCAGCTTCAGGTTACCGGTCAGACCCCGCAAATGTTGAGGCAGTCTTATCTTTGAAAAAGAGTAATCCGAGTACTGTGGGTGAGGTGAGAAAATTGTTGGGTCGTCTGGGTTATTGCCGCAGGTACATCCAAAATTTTGCACGAATGGCGTATCCAATCTATCAGTTGTTGCAAGCAGACCCTGACAATGTGGCCAGAACAGTGCGCGGAAACAAACAGCACTCCAAACGTGGATCAGTACCTTCTTCAAATTCAGTTGTTTGGGGAGAACAACATCAGAAAGCTCTTGAGAAACTGTTAGATCACCTTACAAGTGCTCCAGTATTAGGGTATCCAGATTTTAGTCAACCATTCGTTTGTAATTTACAAGGACAGAGTACCAGAACCAAAAATCCAAGTAAACCACTTAACACGGTGCGCGACATAAAACGAACTCGACGAGAAGTGAAGGAAGTAACATGAACAGATTTATTGAACCAGGGATCAATGTTCCTAGCACAGAGGTCACAACTTGATACAGAAGAATCGACGGGGTCGATTGACAAGACAAAAGGTCCTTAAGTTGTGAAATAGGTACAAGTCGTACAAAGTCGGTTCGAACTGAAAACGATAAAATCGAACGAAAACTTAGCTAAGAATACATAGAGTGCAAATATATCTGACTAAAAACCAATGATACCAAATAGTGAACGAGAACTAAATAACACTAGAAAATACATTAAATCAGCCTATAAAGTTATTAAAGTAATACGGCGATAAAACTGCTGGTATCAATCACTCAGCATACTCATGTTGAAGAGTAGCGCATAAGAACCCTTAAAACCACTGTAGCTCAGTGATGACAAGACTAAATAGATTCCTCACATAAACAGAAAAGATTACAACAACGATGTTGCAAGTCGATAACCAAAACTAAGCTCTATTATTCCTATAATGACATCGATACTGAAAAAACTAAAAAGAAAAGGAAAACTATACTCACTTTGGTTTACACACACACCGGTGTTATCTTGAATCAAAAGCTAAGCTGAACTTGATGGTTGATGAGCACGAGTGTAGATAGAAATGAAGCCCCAATGGCTGACAGAAGTTAACACCATGAAGTCTACACTAGAACTGAACTAACTAAGATGAAAACGCTAAATTTGTAATAAAGAAAACGTGCTTGAAAACGATCTAGAAATTATTACGTATTTCCCAGGCGGACATAACAAAAAAGGGCTGGGAAAGTAGCCGTGGGCTTATCAATAAAAATCATCATTTATGTAGGCGATAGTCGATTTACAATAACTACCGCAAGCACGTTCATGCAGCAATAAGGGATAACGAAAGGAAATCACGTTTCAAAACCAACATCGTTCTACATACTAATGCATCTCAGGAGGGACTTGGGGCGGTCCTGTACCAGAGACAAGATGGCAAAATGCGTGTTATCGGCTTTTGGCCACGGTCACTTACCAAGGCAGAACGAAATTACCATCTGCACTCTGGCAAACTCGAGTTCTTGGCATTGAGGTGGGCAGTGTGTGAACATTTTAGAGACTATCTTTATTATGCTCCTCATTTTGTCATGTATACAGACAACAACCCCCTTACGTGCTGACGACGGCCTAATTGAACGACGCTGGTCATCGCTGGGTGTTAGAACTTGCAGATTTTTCATTCACCATAAAGTACAGACCTGGACATTCAAACAAGGACGCAGATGCACTGTCAAGAATGCCAGTGGACATTGGTTCCTATGAAAAGTTGCGTACTGAATGTCTTTTGCCTGCTGATATTATGGCAGTGTTTGTTGGATTAAGGGGACAACGGCATAGAGAAACAACTTGGGTGTCGGCAGTGAACCTTGGTGACAGTCTTTGAGACTTTGATAATGTGTCCGTAGTCACTGGTGGGAGCAGAATAAGCAAAACTACACTGCGGAATGCCCAAAGACAAGATCCCGCCATTGGAAAGGTTCTGAAGTTTAAGGAAAGTGGAAGGTGGCCTTCACCATGGGAGAGGAGAAGAGAATCGCCAGCAACAAGAGGATTACTGCGACAGCGCTCTAAGCTCTATCTGGGAAAAGATGGACTGTTGTACAGGAATAGCGGAACAAATGCACAGTTGTTGTTGCCCAAGTGTTTTCGTAGTACTGTCTTTAAAGAACTACACCAGGAAATGGGACATTTAGGTGCTGACCGTGTGATTCAATTGGCTCGTGAGCGCTTTTATTGGCCAAAGATGGTGAGTGATATTATCCACTTTGTGACTCAGGCTTGTCCATGTCTCAAGCAACGTCAACCTAACTTGAGTACCCGTGCACCACTTACCAGTGTTACCACTTCATCGCTTTTTGAACTAGTGCCAATCTAGAGCAGAGTTCTGGTGGATATGAGTACATCCTGGTCATTGTTGACCATTTTACCAGATTCGCACAAGCCTACCCAACTAAAAACAAATCAAGTCAAGCACTACTACTTCTGATCGCCTATATAATGACTTTTTTCTAGGATTTGGTTTCCCTGTAAGAATTCTCCATGATCAAGGTCGAGAGTTTGAGAACAAACTGTTCCAGAGATTACATCAACTAAGTGGAGTTACTCGTCTTCGCACTAAACCATACCATGCTCAAGGGAATGGAAAGGTGGAAAGATTCAATAGCACTTTGTTGTCCATGCTCAGGACTCTCCCAGAGAATCAGAAATCGAAATGGAAGGACTCATTGAACAAAGTTGTGCATGCTTACAATTGTACGAGAAATGATGTCACTGGGTTCTCGCCATTCTATTTGCTTTTCAGGCGGTCACCTCGTCGTCCAGTTGACTTGATGTTTGGTCTCTCACGGGATGAAGCTTGTGTAACTCATCGGGGGTATGCAGAGAAGTGGCAGATCGCCATGAATGAAGCCTATTCACTCTCCGCAGAGAATAATCTTCAATCTACAGTCGCTGGCAAGAAGCAGTATGATAAAAAGGTGCGGTTTTCAAGCTTGCAACCTGGAGATCGAGTACTAGTGCGCAGCTTGTCGGAGCGAGGCGGCCCAGGCAAACTCAGGTCTTATTGGGAGCAACAGATTCATGTTGTCATGTTGTGGTTGGGCGGAAAGGGAACCTTCCTGTATACAAGGTCAGGCCTGAAGGACAGACTGGAAAGCCTAGAGTGTTGCATAGGAATCTTTTACTGCCGTGTACTTTTTTTTCCACTTGACCCCCTAGAACCTCCCCTCTATTCCATTCGAGAAATAGTGAGTACCAGTCCTTCCGAGACAGTAGCTGGCAGGCCTCAGAATTATGAATTCGGCGCAAGTGAATCAGGAGACGAGGATGAACCCACTGGTTTGTTGCCTCCAGAGTTCGAGACACTGCAAATGTCTGCACCTACAGGAGACCCTGAACGGCTCGTGGCAGACCAGCCAGAGCAGGATACAAATGAAGTTATGACGGAAGACATAGAGACACCTCATCATGATGAAGTCACAGACGAACCTGCCTACCTGACTCTGAAGCTGAAGACGACCTCGTTACTGAGCAGGAGACGGAACAAAACCATTGCCGCCCTACGCGTGCCCGACGCCCACCAAATGTGCTGTGTTATGATCAGCTGGGAAATCCTAGCTATTACCCTTACAATGCCTCAAGTGTTCAAGTACCAACAGCCAAATTTGTTCCTGGTCAAGTGATGTACAGTCCACGTTGTCCGCCGTGGTTGGTTGCAACGCCATATTATTATGGATCACCAAGCCTGCAGAATTATGGGGGCCCATCCTGTTACGTTCCGGTCCATCCACACGCTGTGCCTTGGTACCCTTTGAATATGTTCTAGTGTATGCAGTTTCCAGTTTGCTGAGGATTTCGCAGGACGTTGTTAGACTTGAAACTTTGAGACTTAAGGATATTTTAATAGTTGGTTAAAAACAAAAAAAAGAAACTGGCTCAGTAAGCCATTGAGATACAATTGAAAAAAAAATCAGTGTTTTATCACATGAACATTGGCTTTATCAAAGAAGGACGTGAGATGAAACTTTATCTGTAGACCTGATCGCCCATGAAAATATTTGTTTAGAAACAGTCAAACTTCAGTTGGTTGTTAAGTATCAGTTTTTAAAGGATAGAAAGTCTTTGTTTCGATGTCCAGGAGGACATCTATTTTAGAGTGGGTGTATGTAGGGAACGGTGTTGAGCCCACCGCCCACAGTTTAAAAATTGTCAACATTGTCATGTGATACGATTGCATCAGAAAATTGAAAGGACATGCATGTATGACCATGAGGAAAGGGAAGGTGTTTTAATCAAGAATGCAAAAACAAACTGAACAAAACAATCCCTGCTTGTGGTTTCCTCTTTTCTTACTTCGCTTTCCACAAGAACCTGGCCGTTACACAAGCGACCGGACAAATTTAGGCACAAGTGCGGCCCCCAATAATTGTTAGTACAATCCTGTCAAGCTTAAGTTTACAATTCTTCTTTTTTGGAACAGCCGTTTTATGAAAATTATCCGACATTAGATTCCTGTGATACAAGACCCTTCACTCGTCAAGGTGGCTTTCAAAACCGTCAAAAGGTCTATAGTGTGGCCTACGGCAGTACGAAAATTGAAAGTTTTTAATATTTCAGAACAACCGAGTATTCTTTGCCTCTGCTTTTTTGACAGTCCAGTTGAAATCAAATACAGAATATTCTGTAAATTCTGTGTTTTAGAGTATTCCGTATATTCCGTATTTTACAATATTCCCTGCATTCCGCTATTCCACCGAATGGGGTCACCCAAATATAGGGGAGGACATGGCATAAAAAAGATAGGAGACCAGTAGGATTTTTAAATCGATGAAGGTGCCTCGCTCATTTTGCAACTTCATTTTATAAAATGCTTCACAATTTGTCTCCACAATAATATGTTTACGACATTTAGGTAATAACCAATGCACTAAGCACAACTTGTCATATAACAATGGACAGCATACCAGGCACTCAAGCTCTCGCACAGTAAAGTTACAGAATGAAATTATTTTTTGCTGCATTCACATTCCTTTACAAGTTCTGAAACCTTGGCTAAAAGGTCTCCAGCTTATTTTTAGATCCCTAGATTTGTAAGGTATTTCAAAATACCCGCACTGTCTTTCAACATGCTAACATTGAAAGATGAAAGCTTGTTGCTATAATAATATGACCAAGATTGTAAACATCAAATATAATTTGATGTTTTAAGCCCCAATTTTCAATCACCAATCACCTCTTCAACAGCATGGAGGGGGACACGGGGGCTTACGGTATTGTAGCGGCATTGAGCTTTTTTTCAAGCGGTATTTCAGTAATTTCTATTTTAAAGTGCGGTGTCATTTAGCCCTGCGGTACGTGGTTTTTCATCCTTTTGGTTAATGGTATTCAGTAAAAGAAGATCCTTTACAGTATTGCGGTACTGTTTATTGCGTTCTCCTGTCACCTGAATGCACGTCAGTAGATTAATGGTAATTCTGACAGATAATCTGTGATGAAATTGGTAGGGCATCCTTTTCGATCGTTGAACCGACTAAATTCGAGGTCGTCTCACGTTTCCTCGTAATGGCTGAGGTTGATTGCTGGTGCATAAATGCTTGAGATAAACAAACACGCGAAATGGATAAACCTTTAAGTAAGCGTGACCGAAAATAAATGCGGTATCGGTATTTCGTCGATATCTGACACGGTATTTCGGTATTTTGGCGTTTACCACGCTATCCTCGGCCATATTGGCAACAGAGAAGTGTTTCGCCGAAGTGGCAACATAACGGTAAATACGGTAACTTCGAACGATTTTTACAACGTCAGTATACTTTGGCCGAAAAATGTTTTTACGGAAACGTGATGTATATCCCTCCAATGTCTGATTCATCACTGTGGTTGCTTTCAACAGCGTTGGACTTTTGAGAAATAATTATTTTAAAATCAGCTCCAACCCTCTATCTAATTTAGTATGCAATATTTGAAAATTTATTTCTTATTCGCTTCGGCAGTTTTTCGATGCTTATCGAATGATATTGCATTAAAAGGCCTTTTTCTTCATCACTGTGTAGTTTTCTCATTATTTTGCGTTGCGACAGTGATTTCTGAACCGTTTTTTGCGAGGGCTTATTTTAGGCCTGATTTTGCTGCTGTCAGACGGAAAAATTTGGGGCTCGATATTTTTGGTTTAAAGAGAAAATGAAACAAAAGAAATTCATTTCTGAATAGTATTCGATAACCTCTACTTGGGAGATAAAAATCGGCCGATTTTATTTTTTAGCCGAAAATCATAGGTCGTTTCTTAGGCGCAGGGCCTCTTAAGTTCGGTACATGAAAAGATCAAGGTTTGAACTGGGCCTTACCTTTCCTTTCGGTAATTTTCCTCTGCCATGGCGGACGACGCAAGGTAGAAAACGCGAGCTAAGTTATGAATGAACTCAGACATTTTCGCTTTTTTTTTCATTTCACCGATAGGAAAATCAATGTAAACACAAGCCAACGCATATTTAACCCATTGGCTACTCAGTTTTAGAAGAAAAGTGACAATAAGTATGCATGAACTCTTATCGGATTCACCGTTGTCTGCACGACGAGAAACCCGGCGAAAACTTACCGTCCCAGAAGGACGACGGTAAAAGGTCACGCGTGTTTTGCGTGACGTGACATCTATCCAGCCGTTCCAGGCGACCGTAGTCCCTATTTAGTGCCTTCCTGCATACTAGCGTAGTGCCTTCCGTGTGCCTTCCTGCATACTAATTCGGTTTATTAAGGAGCGTCTCCCTTATACAATAGGCACAATTCCTTGCCCATGACTTGCTCGGTCTCTTTTAACCCCGATTCGCTCATGTAGTGTCTATTATGTCTTCAAAATAAAAGCACGCTCGCCGTTCAGCATTTTACTCTTGTAAGTTCAGTTTTCTCGGAAAAAAAGTCTTACTATCACCAATATTTTTTAAAACATCGCTCCAAACATGAAAGTCGAATCGAGCTCTACACCTCTGCTGACAGAAGATAAAGCGAGTTCCTTACCTGGTCAGTTCTGCCCGTTTCATTGCCGCTCATCGTTGGAATTGGTAGGAAAAGCTCAAGGATTTTGTTATTTATACTGCCCTGAGAAAATGTGCTTTATTTTTGCCCCTGCTTCAGAATGGAAAGAGGATATAGAGTGGATCGAGCATCATACACACTCTGGTGTAAAAAGACGTGCAACTTTGTTGGTATTTGATTGTTCTGACAAGCTAGTATTGAGAAAAAGTCAACAGCCTTAGAGCAAGACGTATGTTTCTGACATGCTACAAAAAAGAGTGTAACTTTTTCATGTGCATAAACCAGCCATTATCGAATGGTATCAAGGAGCAGCTATCGTATTCACCTCATCCACAGGTCGCAAGATTCCATCCTTATGGAGACGTAAAGGAGGTGCTGAGAAACGACACCAATAGGCTAAACAGAAAGCATCTATTCAACATCAGCGCCATACACGCGAAGACCACGAAGGGTTTTTAATTTGTGATACCGGTTGTAACAGTGTAGGAAGTCCTAACATCTTTCATGGGCTTAGATACAGGGAATGGATACGCGAAGTGTGGGAATCGTATAAGTTTTATGTCCAAAAAATGAAAGAGACTCTTCAGATGATCAGATCCTACACTTAGTTTAGAGAAAGACGATGTGCTGCGTTAGCCGTATTACAACTACGCAAGGGAGGACGGGCATCATCCCGAAAGTTACCGAGTGTTGAAGGATTTGTATGAAAGACACATGGAAGGCAAACACGTATCTTTTCAACGTTATGTCATCACCCCCTGAAGAACGTGAAGAGCTTGAAAACAAAGAAAGTTACCATCTTATTCTAGAGCTTTTGTACAAGATGCACGCGGATTAAAATGCATCAACGTGCTTTACAATATAAGGAACCCTAGGTTTTCTATTTAGTTCTGAATCAATGAAACAAGTTTGTTTGGAATAATAAATTTCATATAACATCCTGTATAGACAAAAGGTTGTAAAGAATGTGAAGTCAGCAATAAAACACACTTAAATTGTGGTTGTTTACAGTTTTTATTGAAACGTAACAATACAAAGGTCCAGAAAAAATGCATGACCACGATATTAAGTGCTCTGTTTCTTTTTGCGAAGACTTCGTTCCTTAGCTAGAGACTTCGCTTTCTTCGCTGTCTTCATAAATTCCAGCACCTTGTTGAAGAAAGTTGTCATGGCGGTTACTGTTCCACAATTTTTGTTTGAACCGCATGCGTTCTGATAGGAAACTAAACGTCAGAAAGTAACGTGTATCTTTTATAGAAAATTGGTGAAGGCGGGGTTACTAAGCGTTCTACTTTGTAAATGATAATCGATCTTACATCGACCCCACATGGACCCTATTCGACCCTACGTCGACCCCACATTGACCCTACATCGACCCCACAACGACTACACATCGACTCTACATCGACATCGACCAACACTCAACTCCTATTTCAACCCAGCTTCGTAGTAAAGCTATATTCCTCCCCCCCCCCCCCCCCCCCCACCCACCACCAGCACATTTCTATTCTTTTCTCTCCATCACCACTTCCTCATTTTCACTGTTTTTCTATCCGACAAGTTATTTAGAAGATCAGACGGCGGGCCAAAGCAAGGCTCAAAAAGCCAAATGAAGGCCAAACGAAGGTAAAAAGGGCCAAAAAAAGATCAAAACGGCCAAAACCAGGACAAAAGAGACGAAAAGGACTATCGGGCCAAGTTTCGTAATACTTTCTCTTCGGTCTATGTATCTTGAGGAAATTCTCTAGACGGTCCCGCCACACCTATACAACTGGGAAGACTGTACCCTTCTACGGTGTCTCCTGGTCTCTTGCTATCCAAGTAAAGACGACAATCTTAACAGAGCATTATATAACGAAGGCTATCGTTGTCCAGTCCAAAAGCTATACATTGATCTCTTAATTCTTCACATTCCTTTCCTTTCTGACAGAGTTGATGCCGCGTGGTTTCCAGTACCTCCTCTTTCTCTCTTAAAATCATGACCAAATCGCGTAAAACTAGAGAGGCTGCCATCAGTTAACCGTTTTTTGACCGTATTTTTTCTAACCTGGATGGAGTTGTTGTTGTTTAAGACTTTTATAGCGTTCTTCCCAACTTTCACATTGTTCTTTGCATTCCTCTTATACATACAACGGGCATACAACAGTTACGAGAAAAATAAGAAGTACTGAAAACAAATCGGTACAATTAAAAATCAAAAACTGTTAAAAAATATTGATAACCGACATCTCTGTTTTCAGTTGTAGCTAAAATAGGTTGTACAAATGTACAATTAAAAATCAAAACCTGTTAAAAATATTGCTAACCGATATCTCTGTTTTTAGTTGTAGCTAAAATAGGCTCGAAATGCATTTTATCAGTACAAAATTTTGCAAGACAGCGTTTAAATTCTTTCAGGGTTTTAGCCCTGGTTTCCTTGTTCGTGAAACTGTCCCATGCGATTGATTCTCTATAGCGTATGGATTTTCTGAAAAAATTCATTTCTGGTCTTGGAAGAATGATGTTTTCATTTCTTCTGCGGCCTCAATTCCTCTGTAAAAAAAATTCTTTAAATAATCTTTTATACATTTGAAGAAAAACTCCGTTAATCGCAATTTGTACATTGTTTCCAAACTGTCCCATCCAGTTCGCGTTACGACCTCTTCAGCCCTAGTGCCTCATGGCAACCCACAATTCGTCCAGCCCTTGCATGGACTTTCTCCAGGTTGTTTATGTGCGTCTTGCTGCACGATCCCACACTGTCAGACCGTATGTAACTGATGGCATTATCAATCTTGTGTAAAAGTCTTCTAATGGCTTCCGAGGGAGGAATCGCATGAGTCGGAGTAAACTTAACTTTGATGCGAACGACTTCGCTACATTTGCAGCATGATCTGACCAGGACAACTTGTTATCAGACTTGTTATCCTCCAAGGGGTCTTTCTGAGGTTGTCCACTTTATGATTTTGTTGCCAAAACGAATAGCTTGGATAAGGCCAGTAAATGTTGATTACCGCTGGATTATTATTGCTTTACATTTTTCTGGGTGTGGTACCACCAAATTTCTGTCGCACCATTCCTGGAGTTCAACCAGAACATTGTTTAGTGTGTTTGTTAGCAAATTCATCGTTTCTTCGATACAGTATATTGTTGTGTCGTCTGCATACAGATAAGTTTCCGCAGAGTGATTTTGAGAGGCCGTTTATAAGGAACGAGAGAAAGTGGGTCTGAGGACCGACCCTTGCGGCACTCCGTGAGTTATAATGTGTGTATCGGAGTCGTATCCGTTGATTCTGACAAATTATCTTCTTTCTGTGAGGTAGTTCTTTAACCACAGCCAGATATCTCTTCTGATTCCAAGGTCGTTCTTGTAGTAATAATAAGGTCGCTTTTGTAGTAATATATTGTGCGATACTGTGTTGAAAGCTTTAGTGAGATCGACAAACAGTATTCCCAAGAAAAGCCTCCTTGCTATTGCTTCTCTCCACCTATCTGTTAGGTGTTTTAAAAGCTGTTCTGTTGACTTTCCCTTGCTATAAGCCCATTGCCTGTCTTCAAGTACATTTTGCGTAGGATTCCATTAATTTACTGTTTTGGTATGCTGAGCATAAATAGTGGTCTGTAACATGTTCTGTCCTCCTCTCGTCATTTTTTGAACGCCGCACTGACGCTAGCAATTTTCCAATGGTCTGGTGACTTGCAGGCTTTAACACTGTGTTCAAACACGCTCGTGAGAGATGGGGCAATAGACACACCTTCATTCGACGCACGGATAGGCCATCTAGCCCCGTAGCTTTCTCCACTAGAACCATTCGTATTCACAGCCAGAACATCACTTCTAAAGGCAAGGTTGAACCTTCCATAACCCCTGCATTCAATTTCCGTTCCAGTTATAAGTTGACTTAGGAAGAATAATGGCAGGAAGACGGAGCACATGTCCTCCGCGATAATAGCCCTATGCTAATTAATGTTAGTTTTTTTTTTTGAGGGCCACGCTTATATTATCTGTGGATATCAAGTGAAACCCTCATTAAAAAAAGTATCTATCAATATATTTAGTAAATACTAAAACAGTGGATAGTGTTTTTCGCGCGTTCTGATTGGCTATTCAATCAGTGAGTATCCTGCATTAGTATATACACACTCAGTGATCTTGGTGATTTAAGCAATCTGATTGGTTCGCTATCTCGGACTATTCAACAATATTCACCTCCTAGCGAGTGGATAATGTGTGAGCTCAGTGTTTTTCCCATTTTTTTGGAGAACGATCTCTTAAAAGTCGGCAAAATCCTAGGGCTGACTTTTTTTAAGGCAAGAAAAGACTTGCAAGGATTCAATACGGCGTTTTTCAATTTACTGTAGCTGAGTTTTTTGGTCGATGGATTGTTTACAACTCCCGTGTATTCGCGTACAAGAAGCCGTTTCGTGAACTCAGCGTTTTCTAACAAGAAAATTTTGGCTCAAAAATCGAAGTCATTTATGACAAACAAATTTAAAAGGAAATGTTTGCAGAAATTCTACGTTTCAAGTAAACAGGAAAAAGATTGATACAGGAAGACGGCGTCTTTAATACCTCGAGCAACCGAGCCGCTATTTTTGTCGGCACTTCATGCGAAGAACGACACAACAAACCCTTTTGGCTATAAACTTGGCAAGTCAATAGAAAACAACAAAGGTCTACTTTTCTTCTCAGGTAAGGAAACAGTTCAAACTTTTAGCGGTTCCATTTAAGCCATTACGCTGTTGTTTGCGAAAAACTTGTGAATTGCCATGTTTGAAAATTCTCCAAAGATCTATTTTTAAACTTACGCGTGATTGATCTGTCAATCAGATCGTACTTTTAAATGGTTTCCTCTCTGATTTTGTTTGAGATCACTTCGTGTGTATATACTAAAACAATTATTCTTTTCAATCTTAGTGAATAGTGGCTTTGGGAATATTTAACTCGCCGCTTTCGCGGCTAGGTAAATATTTAGCCACTATTCACCTCGATTTCATAGAATAATTGTTAACTATTCACTAATTCACCTCCAGTTCCTCCGAGCGAGCGACGCCAAACTCGCGTAAGTTGCAAGCAAACTGCCTTTTTGGTTTGCTGCCGTAACAAAGAAAGAAATTTCACAACTAATCAGGCAAGCTGTTCCCGAAATACACGAAGAAGGTGACGAAGTTCGGTTTGGAAGTTTTAACAGGTAAAGCTTTGTCTTTTTGACTCGAATTTATCGATAAAACCGGTGAAAACGTTTTTTGTTTACAAATGCAAATTAAGCTTAAGTCTTGCGTTACTTTCTTTAGTTCACAGCTGGTCATAAATAAGCCTAAAGCTAAATTTAATTATCCTTTTTTACAGAATTATTTTAAATACAAAAAGAATTCACAACTCCTTTTGAAGAAATTTCCCCGCAAGAGCTAAACAAATGCCTTTAAAAGTTTTATTTGTCGGCAAGGAAAAGCGTTCGGTTATTACGCGCCAAAATTGTAATCGTTGGCAACAGTATTTGAGTTAAAAATCATCACTTTTGTCCACAATTATCTCACTGTATTAGTATATACTAAAACAATTATTCACCTCAGTGTCGGTGGTTAGTGGTGGAAATTTACATCGCGGCTTCGCAGCTCGGTAAATAGCTCGTTCAAAATAAGTTCGTGCTAACAGAAAATTATTTTGAATGTCTTATTTATATTTACCCTATTTACCCTCGGCAGTATTTATAGAACTAATGCTAGTGGGGCTGAGCAAATGCCTGAAACAAATAATCTAAATCAAACTTAAGAGGTTTAAGAATCCCAAGCGACTGGAGGCAAACTAGCTGGTTATTTACAAACGTGGCCCAGGATTTGAACTCGGAACGACCGAGAACAAATCCAACAAGTGGTCACAGCGAGTTTTTGAACTCGGGGCCTCCGAATTGCAAGCCCAGCGGTCTAAGACTCCTCTAACCTCTAACCACTCGTCCACAATGTGGCTTCGACAGCGCGCCCTCGTAGATAAACTATTAAATGCCATCATGATATTGCATTCTTTTTTCTGAATAATAGATTACTCAATGAGAATCGACTTCAGTCAATCAGTGATGAGGCTTTCCAAGCCCAGAGACAGCTTGATATATTGTAAGTATAGTCCGCTTTACTGAGAAGATGTTATGATGACGGACCCAAGAATAAAAACAGTAGTGACCTCGTATTGTTACAACTTCTATAAAGACGGAAAAGCCATTATGAATAAAATGAATAAAAGCCGCCATTTAACCAGTACATTTCTAATGGCCACTTATGAGAACCATTCTCGTAAGCGGCCAGCTCCAGTGACGGACATCTATTTCGTTCGTAAGGACACACAGATGAGTTTTAAAATACACCGTTATTTTAAGGGGTTATTAGGAGTTAAATTAGCCACACTAGAGGAGTTACTATAACTCCTTGAAAATTACTGTGTAAAATTAATTGAAAACATGAAAAATTAATGGTAGCTATAATTAAATAAGCCAATCATGAAAGAAAAAAAATCGTCCTCAAATAAAGACCAGAAACGAAAATCCAAAATGGTAAAAATTGTCGAGGCACGCAATGATCAAATTGACTCATCAAATAATAATCTGCGGCCAAAAGGGGAAAATTAAAAAGGTCAAACAAAAAAGGCCAGCAAAACAACATTTTCAAATACGTAAATCGTGATATCACGATACCAGTATTCTCCCAGTACTTAATGCAAGGTCAGAATTCATCCTAACATGCCACCGGTATTAAACAAAGAATTTTGAGCTGTGATTTGTTCTGTTTGCGTTATATGTAATAGGCAAGACTTGTTGAAGAAAAACACTTGGTAATAATCATTATAAATTTCAGTGTTCGTGTTCCTGTTCAGCAACTCCAAACGCTTGTTTTAGTCATTGTTTCACTACTGTTTTATATTCCTTTTTAATCGTGTTTGCAATCATACACGTTACCTGTTTCGTTGGCTGCTGTTTAGAACACTGCTTTTGAGCATAGCAAATTATGGATATACCAAAACATAACGTTAAAGATAATTGGCTTAAAGTTCCAATGGAGAAAAACAGCATTGAGCAATTTAAAATGCCATTAATTATTATTTTTTCAATCTTTAATTGCAAAACGACAACATTTGAGAAACAAACGGTACATCCCATTCCCCTCCAGCCTCAGCCCGCCACGAGCCTAAGTACTATTGCAATCGACCTCTGACAAAAAGCTCCAGTATACATTCTTTATTATCGTCTCTTTACAAGGAATTACAAGCAGTTCGTTTACATTACAGGCTCAACTGTCTTGTAAACTTCTACCAAGATCAACATTTACACATAATTACGGCATCCCACCCACATTGTAAACGCCTTTCGGCATCTTGGTTAGTTAGAAGAGTGTATTTCAACAACATCCAAGAAAGATGAGAGTCAGTGAATCAGAAACCGAGTGAAACCCTTTCCACCTCTCAAGAATTTTTGTAGTCCTCTGTATCGTTTTAAACCTTTCCACAAGGGGACTGCAACTTTGCTTGAATGATTGCTGACTATTGCTGTAACATAATTCACGTACAAAACAACAGTTACAACAGTTCTAGACGGAAACGAAGCTGGAGTTGACCTTGTTTTGATATAACCCTTCCTGCTTTCTTACAAATTATGTTGTTCTTATGCTAACGTTTCTTTTTCAAGCACAATTTCAATAACGAAACAAAGGAGGCTTGTATCCTGTAGGGAGGAGGTGTCTCCAAGGAAATCGGTGACTCAGTGCTCGTACCAATATGACGTCACGTCTCGCGTCAGTTACTTTGAAAATGGGGAACAAAGTGTTCGTCAACGAAATGGGTAAAAATTTCGCATATCTCACGAATATACTGCTCCATTCTCTTAGATTTGGCGATAATGAGATCCCTATTGTCAAACATTTATAGAAAACCAGTGTTTGAATATTTTTGGATGAAACGTCCAGTGACGTAATGACTTAAAGATTCCAGTCTATCGTCGGGCAAATTTTCCGAGCATTCATATCGACCGGTCACACTTTTGAGGGCCGGTGCACAGCGACATTGAGTAATTTAGACAAAGAAATAGGAGGATCAACAAATATAATAGGCTCTAAGTGTACGTAGTTTTAGCTCTTCACAGCCAATGGATCTCCGTATCAACCCATTCAAACTGCGCTTCGCCCACCGCAAACTTTAAATTACCATACACAACTGAATTTTAATAATTAAATCCAGAAAACTGTTTTTTTTTCAAAGGAACTACAAAGCAATTTTCAAAAATGTCTGCAAAACGCAACACCAGACGATGAAAACAGTAAAACAACTGTAGCAACAGCAGCAACAGCCAAGGTTTAAGCAGCAAGCAAAAATTTACCAATTAGGGGCAAATCAAAACTACCATACAATCAATTCTTCAAAAAGCCAATTAAACAGCGTAAAGCCCACAAATAAACCACATAACCACCTATTTCTAGGGAGTTTAGCTAAATGTCGTGAGTCGTGGGTAGTTGGTAGAGGTCGTGGGTCGTGGGTGTGGGTGTGGGTGTGTATAAATGTCGTGGGTAAAAAAAAGAATACAGTCGAACCTCTCTAATACGGACACCGAAGGGACAGAGCAAAGTGTCCGTATTAGAGAGTCCGTTGTATAGAGGTCATGAATATTACGTCACGTTAAAGGCTCCATTGATGGTATTAAGTGTTCTTTAAGTCAAAATTGGCCCAAACGGCAAATATGGCAAACTATAATACAGTTTCCGAACAGTAACATAATAGAACAGTAACAAGTGTAGCGAACACCAACATACAGTAGAGTATTTAATGAAAGTTCTTTGTTATTGATTTATTTTGCGTTAAAGAAGTCTGTAGATCCCATGTGAATATATTTTCACTGGACCGCACAAACTCATTGAGCGTTTGGAGAAGTGCTTGGATCTTACAGAAAACCCAGCTGCCCGTAAAGATAGTCTTTCAAGTGAAAATGTCGAAAAGAAAAGAGGTAGAAAAAGGAAAGCAACAACTGGAGAGTCTTCAAAGAATAAGAAATCTTGATGATAAATGGCAATGACATGTCGATAGTATAATTTTTACCGATTGAAAACATGATACTGTTATCGTATGAACAATGAGACAATTGATTACACTCTGATATGTAACGACAAACAGGAAATCGTGTTGAATAATAACTGTCATCATTGGAGTGTCCGTAATAAAGAGGTTCAGTTTGTATGAATTTTCTCTTTGGGGCCGAGATTTCGTGTCCGTTGTCCGTATTATAGAGGTTATTTTTACAAAGAATGTATGGGCATTTTCCCGGGACCTAGTGAACTGTCCGTATTAGAGAGGTGTCCGTAAGGAGAGGTTCGACTGTTGAAAAAAATATGATAAAGTAAAGTAATTGGAAAAAATAAATAGAAAAAAGTTGTAAAATATTCGAGAAACGAAAATCTCTAACTCCTTGATTGCCTTTTTCGTCACGGCTTCTTCTTAGTCCTCTTCCTGGTATTTTCTTAGCTACGTGAGACTTGGCTCCCCTTACACACGCATCACTGTATAAGAGACATTTTGCCGATGAAGATTTATCCATACCTGAGCTATCACCGCGAAATAAACGAAACAGACGTAAATTATACCTGCAATTTGCAGAAAGTATGGGACAGCTCTGACTCGCTGAATGGAAATAGCTGCTCACTATTTATCTTTATTCGGTCTACAATTCCAGTGATCAGTGGGGATTTTTTAACACGATGGAATGCGATCACCGTGGGAAAGGGGAGGGGAAAAGGACAATTTTTAGGTATTTCATATTTTTGGATAGAAGTTTTGGGTCTCATCTTACGAAGGAGCCATCTTCATTCCCAACCTTTCAAGTTAAGGCGAGACTGTTTGTAAATGTTATTGCCGTATGGGAATACAATTTGCTCAATTATTTTTTGTTTTGTTTTGTGTACAAACTTTTTGCTGTAACGATTCGAAATATCATTCCTTAAACTGAAAGGACGTTTCAGTCACAAATGTTGACATCTGTGAGAAAAAGCAGTTCAGTCTCCAGTTTTTCTATAGCCTGCCTCAGGTTTACATAGTGCACAGAGTTTCTTTTATTTTTCACTTAGATGTACTTTTAGTGGCAGTTTGTACTAGAGGATTCGCTTATTTACTTTTCTGACCGCGGGGAAGGGGAATAGGACTGGTACGTACGCGGAGATTTTCGTTTCATGAATTTTACAACTTTTTGCCTTTTTAATTTTTTAATTTTTATTTTTTCTGGAAGACTTTTTTTAACCCGCGACATTTACGCACACTCACACCCACGAACCACACCCACGACCCACGACCCACGACCTCTACCCACTACCCAAGACCGTCGACATTTATCTAAACTCTATCCCAAAAACCTCTCAACGCTGTAAAGGATCAGCACTAAGATTAAAGGGAAACAAGCCAAAGGGAAAAATTAGATTAAAAAACTAACACTAAGCAAAAAAAAATACAGCAAAAGAAAAGAAAACACTCCAGGAGCCGAACCTACTTCATTTGCACTAAAAGGCAACTCCCAGACCACTGCACCATGGTGCCACTCATTTTCTGATGAAGTAAGTTTGTTATATCAAAACCATTTTTCTCTACCACAGACGCTGTTTGAAGGTAGTAGAGCTGTATTTTTGATGAATTCAAAGATACAGGCCCGGTTCAGACGCTGATCTTTTCACGAGCCGAACCTGATACATTGAATTAAGTACATGAAAAAGTTCGGCGTCTGAATCAATTAGGAACACCTATTTCAATTTCCAACGGCTCAGCCTTTCTTCACGCCTTGCCCGGCCGGGAATTTCAATTGAACCACTTTGGAACGGTTTTGATTCAGACACCGAACTTTTCATGTACCGAACCTAATGCATAAATTATAATAACGTATTTTGCAAGCAGTTTGACCAAAATGAGCATTTTTTTCCTTTAGAATTTAGTTCGGCTGAGATTAAGAACGGCGTCTGAATCAGTTCAGGTGGTCTAAATAGTTTGGGTCGCCCTTAATTCGAATTAGGTTCGGCTCATGAAAAATTCGGCGTCTGTACTGGGTCAAATTTAAGGAAAATTAGCTTAATATCGTATTTCAAAGCTATTTCTTATTATTTCGCGTTCAACAGGACGATCTATTTAGATAATCGATCAAACTAGCTGTACTGAATCTGGTGGAGAATTAAGAATCAACAGAGACCCACACTGGAACGGATTGATATGAAGAACGGTTGGTTTGCTCAGCGAAAGTATATATGGAATGTAAAAGACTGTGACCTCTGAATCGAACCTCCTATTCTGGAGACTAGACGTTGCCTTTTTTAGAGAAAAAAATAACTAATTTTTGATGACCTTGGTGGTCCCGTAAAGAAGATGGCGATCCCGCAACACGACCTGCGACACAAATTAACAAAATTACACAATTACGGACACAAAATACCAAGACGGTTTGCACAAGCAGATAAAGACGACAATAAAGCTCACCCACTTATGATAAAATTGGCGATGTATAGCAATATTTGTCTAGCTTTTTATCTTTTCCTTGACCTCTCTTGTTCGAATGACTATGGTGTCCCCAGCAAATTTGCACAAGCGACCCGAAGTTCTCGCCCGTTACTATGTGACGCCACACTGGAAGTGATTAATCGGTCACAGACAAACACTTGAAAACAACAGAGCTGGTCCCTCCCTCCTGTTTGTATTAAAACAAGGTCACACTCAGAACTTAGAACTTAGAATAAATACTCCCAAAATGATAAAGATTCCTTTAATACTGGGAGGGTACCGGTCAGCGGTTACAGCCTGCGCAGATGTGAAAGCACATTAAGTTATCTAATGGCAGGCAAAGCACACTGCCTAAAACAGCTTAATGTAGAAGATGACATAACTCCATAAGGGAGCAGATTCCAGACTCTAATACCCTTGGGAAAAAAGGAATAATTGAAAACTGAGACATTTGCCTGTAATTGGCAATAGGTAAGTTGGTGAGATGTAGTAGACCTGATTTGGTCGGTAGATTTAACTGGACTAGGAGGTTGACAGTTTGCTAAATTATGAATTTTATAAAAAAAAAAGCGCTGATTGGTTGAACAAACGCCTGTGTTCGAGAGTATCCCTGCCTAAGGGCTTAACAAGGCTAGAAGTACTTGTTGCGATGTTATGGTCGTTGCATACAAAGAGAGCCGCATTCTTCTGAATTTGTGCAAGGCGTTTTATGTCAGTGTCAGCCTAAGGATTCCACGAAAAGGATGCATACTCAAGCGTAGGTCTAACCAGTGTCATATAAGCTCTCTCTTTAACCTCTGCTCGGCATGGTTTCAGTGATATTCTAATAACACCAAGGGACTTATTTGCCTTTGCAGCTATCTTAGAGCAGTGAGCACCCCAGCGAAGGGTTTCGGTACACGTAACTCCCAGATAGTCACATTCAGGTACTCTTGTTAATGCCTCAGAATTTGCAGTATATGTGAAGTTGGGGGGTTTCCGTTTCTTTGTAATACAAAGTAGACGGCACTTAGTTATGTTAAAGTCCATCTGCCAATCAGAAGCCCACTTAATCTTCTTAGAGCACTTGATGGTCATGTAGGGAATTAATGGTCTTGTAAAGCACAGCGTCATCAGCGAAAAGACGTAATTGTGAATTTGTTACTTGGGTGATATCAATTATGAACAATAGGAAGAGAGTCGGACCCAAAACGGAGCCCTGTGGAACACCAGAGGGAACAGGAGTAGTGGTTGAATGAGTGCCGCTTACGACCACAAATTGGGTACGATTATGGAAAAAAGCAGCAATCCAAGCAAGCATCTTTCCATAAATGCTGCAGTGGGCTAACTTGTGTTGTAATTTAATATGGGAGATTTGTAGAAAGCCTTCGAGAAATCCAACAGAAGGGCGTCAACTTGTCCATGCTGATTTAAGGTGTTGGCCCAGTCATGAAACGTCAGAGCTAGCTGGGTTTCACAGGACAAATTAGCTTGGAAGCCATGTTGTAGAGGAGACAAGAGATATTTTTCAGACAGATGTTTATTCAAGTTGTTAAGAACAATATGCTCCATCACCTTACAGCAGAGGCACGTAAGGGATACTGGTCGATAATTAGCTGGGTTTTCCTTGCTTGATTTCTTGTGGACAGGAACGACCATAGTTGTTAACCAGTGGTTTGGTAAGGTGCCTGCGTCATAGCCTTGTTGGAAAATGAGTGTCAACATGCTTGAAATCTCAGCGGATAGGTCACGTAGGAAGCGTGGTGAGATACCATCTGGGCCAGCTGACTTTAATGGATTTAATGAGGCAAGCTGTTTGAGAACACCATTGGGGGAAAACACTATGTCCCGCATCTTATTAATATAAGCAGGAATGGATGGGGAGAAGGCAGGAAGCAAGCCGTTGTCTTTGGTGAACACACTTTGGAAATAGTCATTTAAGGCCTCGGCCTTATCTCCTTCGGAGATAAATATTGAGTCTCCTTGGCGCAACGTAGGTATAAAAAAGTTCTCAGACCGCAAGCGCTTGATATAGCTCCAAACTCGTTTGGGATTTTCCTCTAGGCTACCCCGAATCACAATATTAAGATAGTCATTGCGGGCGGTCTTTAGTAATTTCACCACTCTGTTTCTTTGGCAGCGATATTCAAGCCACGCTGGTGAGCGTTTGTCACCCGTGCGCCTTGCCCTTTTTAAGACGGCGGTCCCTTTTACCCATTTGACGCTTAATTTATCTTGTAATCCTGGGGAGCGAAATTCTTGAACTTGTCATTTTTGAGGGGACATGCTTATCAACTGCTACAGTCAATGTGGTCTTGAAGAATGAACAGTTGTCCTCCAGATGACTAAGGGTACAGCGAGTGAAACATTCTGAAGCACCTTTTGAGACATCTTGACGAAGTTTGTCGAAATTAGCCTTATCATATTGGTATACCTAGAGCGGAAGACGTGACGTCCTATTGTATTTAGATCGAATATTGAACAAGAAAATATCATGGTGTTTCATGCCTGGTATGACCCGTGCAAAAGAAACCAAGGAAGGACATGAAGATAAGACTAAGTCTCGAGTGTTAAGCGATGCAGGGCGGGTGGGAGTAGTAATATATTGTATAAGAGCGTGGTAAGTATCACGTTCCCTCGAAGGCTAGGGTACTAAGCCCGCAACTGTAAAATGGGAGAGTTGATGAAGAATATGTTGAGGTACCTCTTGCGTGGCCAACCACTATATGATCGGACCATTATATGAGTGCCTACCCCAAGCAGTTACCCTTTTTTTCCTTCATTCCTTCATTCTGCCTGTTACAATCTGGATTCCAACTTACGCTTTAGCACTGAAAATGACTACTGCACCTAATGTCTTCATTCAGTGACGGGCACAGGATGGATAAAGGCTGACTATCCTTGGTGTTTCTGTGACCTGCCACACTGCAGTGTAGAGGCATTGGTGCACTGTACTAAAAGTGATGACAGGCTGAGCGATCTCGTATGTTTTTTTTACGGCTAGCGTTTATTTCCCTTGTAATAGCGACTATACGTCAAGTAAACTTAAGATTTTACTGTCCATTGTTTAACACATTTTTATCTAAGGTGCTTGGTAATTCGTGATACTGATTAGACTAGAAACAACTCGACTCATAAAAACTCTTTAACACTTGCACATTAATATAACTATTTTCAGTGCTTACAAGTTTAAGCTGGTACTTCGTTTAACAGGCACAATGAAGATAAGAAAGTCTACTTGGTTTTGAAGGTGAATTGTATTTTCACTAATTTTAGAAAGTTTTCTTTTCAACTTCAGAAGTAGATGACAACTGGCTTTTAGCGAAAATAAAGAATGCGATTGTACAGCCTCAGCCAGCAATCAATCCTGCAAACATGCATTTCTGAAATACCCTTGGAGAAAAGAATAAAAAGATACATTTCTGCAAACATGTTTGGGGGAGCGGAAAATGGATATTTACTTTGTACTGAACTATCAGGTCCTAGCTGAAGATCCCTTCCTCTAATTTATGTTTAAGATTTTACGAACTAGTCCAAGAGAGAGAATAATTGGACCTGTCCAATTATTTTCTTCCCTAGTAATCTTCTCAAGTTGCTCACAAACTCAGGGAAAGTTTCTCCTCTTACAATGCATTGGAAGGGCTGATTGGTCACTTGATTACTGGCGTTTCGACTAGCAGCCTTTTATATACTAACACTTACGCAATTCATACCTGTAGAGTGCTTTCAGATAATCCTATCAAGACTATTGGGCATCGAGCTTTCAGTATCCCAGGTGAACAGGTTTTAATGTAAGTAAGACGATTCGTATTATTTACGCTCACTTGTAAACACAAAATCTGGGGGGTATGGCTGGTTCATAACTTACGCCCAACTACTAGTAGCAAAACTTTATTTGAAATCGGATTGAAGAGTAGCACAAGCGCTAGTATCTCCTAGCGATACCTGGAATATCAATTTAATTACACAGAATAATCTTAAATTATAAAAAAATATTATATGTATATAGATGCTAATAAAAAAGTAAGAATAAGTAATCAAGCTATGGTTCACAAAGTTCAGACAAACGAACATTGTTTGTAAAGTGAGCAATATGCTAGGGTTAGCTCTAAGATCATGAAGATGATGTGAACTTCGGAAATACAAATTTTGAATGAAGATGTGATCGTCGCAGTGGTTATTGCAATTTAAGCTATTGCAAATAAACCCGAAAAAATTTTTCGGGACTTCAACAGGATTCGAACCCATGGCCTCTGCGTTAGCGCTGCAGTGCTCTACCATTTGAGCTATGAAGATCCACACATTGGGAGCAGGCCAATTTGTTGAGTTCATCTTATCTAAGATGATATGAACTGCGGAAATACAAATTTTGAATGAAGATATGATCGTCGCAATGAAGATAAGATCATCATCTTAATTCTAAACTATTTTATAATTTGGGTGCTAAAAATTTCAAAGAAGGTGTGCGTTGAAAGATGGTATTGACCCGTGCTTTCTCTAAACTGTTTTTACCTCTAAGCTAAGTCCTAGTTCTGGGTACAAGTAGTGCTGATATGTAGGAAAGTGTGTCAGCTTGAAAGGAAGAATTAACATTAAGTAATAATCATGGGTACAAAGTAGTGTAAAAAGATAATACCAACGAACGTAAAAGGTAATAAAAAACTTTTCAGTTAACTTTTCGCAATTCCTTTCTTTGCAGCTTCATGATTCGCACTCAGTTAAAAGCAGTGAGCCTCGGAATCTTCTCTTTTCTCGATTTTCAAAACCTAACTTCTGTCATGTAAGTACGATTCGTATATTACCAGAACTGTTGTAGAAAATGGCCAATATATATTAGAGGGGCCTTTTAAGTACGTATAAGATAAACATATGCACTCGCAGCCTTTTTATCAGGCATCACACTCGTTCACTACGCTCACTTGTTCAATTTCGGATACGTTAACAGCTAGTGCAACACTCGTACGCGCGCGCTTTTCATGAAGTATTATATATAAAAGTCAATTGGTGTCCCGCTTATCAGTTGCTACGCTCCTAGGGAATCGGGCTTTGATATCAGTAAGAAAGACTTAACAATCCAATTTTCGTTTCCTTTTGTAGAACCATGAATGATGGCAAAATTGGTACCATGAAAGTTTTGGATTCATTTCAACAAGAACGCAGCACTATTTATCTGTTCGTAAATTTCTTTTATACCGTAATGCAATGTTCTAATATGCGGTTGCATTGTCTTTTACCTTCATTTACTGGGTTACTATAGCTTCATGCGTCACCTCAATGTAAACAACACTGAAGAGATTTCTCAACTCTCACTGTGAGGTGTAGGTGAATCTGTATTTTTGTCCCTTTTCTGCCTCTGTCATTTTCATATACTTGTTATTCTCACCTGTCTTGACGTTGAAAGAGCATTGCAATACAAGTCGAACCTCTCGTAAGCAACCACCCAAAAAGCCAAGCTGTAGTGGTCGCTTTCGGAGGAGGTCGCTAACGAGAATCGAATCAAAAGTGGTCTCTTCTGAAAACAGGGTGGACACGTCTACCTTTTGGAAGAGAATTTTCCTACAGGCAACTTCTAAGGTACGATGAGTGTTCTCCCATTTGATTCAAGTTCTTATTGTTCAGATCACGTGTATGATTTTAGACCAAATTGCAGTTCATTCAGTTCCATTATTAACTTAGTAGGGAAACGAAAATCCCGTAAAGAGTAACAGCTTTAAGAAAGCTCATGAAGGGATTTCGAAACGATGACTTGCTTGCTGAATCTACGATACTAGAGGAATCTTAAAAAAAGTGAATGCCTGGAACTCTTTGGAAAATACACGTCTTAACACCAAATGCAAATGTGTGGCAGTATGGACCCACAGAGATCCATGCAACGTTTCACAGAGTGGGTGTTTTCGCTTAAGAGAGCAGGTCGCCCATGATGGTCGACTTTATTAAATTACTTATCTTTGAGCCCAATATATCGAATAACTCGTTAACTCATTTGCCCCCTCCCCCACCCCCCCCCCCCCCCCTTCTTCAGCAATTTTGCAGATTTTGATGACTGCTATTCCCTTGCATATTACGTAGATATTGCTCGCAAAAACTTGACAATTCCATAAATTGCCGGCTACGTTTAGCAACCTCGGCTTTAAACTTACTGACTGACTCAATCTAGATATATCTTCTTTCTTCATTATTTCATATAATGAAAAGTGAAGTTTAATAGTACAAACCATCAAATGATACAAAACACGTCCGATAAATACCATGTACCAATCCTTTTAGCAACCTTAATGTCAATTTGTTACATTTTATAAACGTTTTTTGACTGAAACATTTATATCTTTCAATTTAGCGGCTTGGGCCAAGATAGCTCTGCTTCCATTGACCTTCGGAAATACTTTTCGGAAACCGATGGAGATGTACTCGATTCATTTAAGCGAGCTGGTTTTGCGAATGCAACCCTTGGTGACTACAATTTACTGCCATGTTCACTTGGTACTTTTGTAAATGCAAGTCGTCTAGAATGCGTCGAATGTCCTGCAGGTAAAATATATGTTGTGTTACATGATTATTATTAAAACTTGTACTTGTCCTATGGGTGATGATTAATTCAAATCACAAACAGCAGTAGTGGAATTCGAGTGCGAATTAAACGCTAATAATTTTAAAATTGATAAAACACTTGCTGTAAGATTTTTAAACATCTTCAAAAACTTCCCCGAATTACATTATTTTATTTCTATTGTATTCCTACTTTTTAAAAAAACTGTTGTGAAAAATTGTGAGCTGAATTTCTCAGTTTAAGGGTCTGCTTGCCTTTGAATTGCCCAAAAAGAATGTCAACAAGATGGCTGTATATTAATTAGCACTGCTCTTTCTCTCTGGTGTTTTATTGACTTCGACAGTAGAGAGGTTAAGCATTACGTTCACGTCTAACGGCAAACGCGAATTTGTACCACGTGGCCAAGTTTTCCATCAGCTGGGCCGAGCGTCATGGCGGAAGGCCACGCGGTGTGAAGAGCAACCTCAAGAAGAGAAAACCTCAGTTATTTTGAATCAGAATTATGACTAAATCCAAGAAGGGGGAAAGAGGCTCCAGCTCTAGTTCTGTTTCATCCAACACCGAATTAAAAAAAGCGAGGATGAACGAAGAAGAATAGGAAACAAATTCACTCAGCGACTTAATTCAAAACTTAACGGCGAATATGGAAGCAACTTTTCTAAGCTGCACGAAGAATTATGTAGCCTGAGGCAGGAAATGAAGGAAGAAATTGACACGTTGAAGAGCAATATTAAAGGCGTGGAAAAAAGTGTAGATGAAATATAGGCGACCATTGAAGATATGAAGGAGGCAACCAAAGCACTGAAAGACTCTAAAACGGTACAGGGGGAAGAGATGTAAGAACTGCGAGCACTTCTTACAAAAAATAAAGCAGAGCTAAAGGAGGAGAGAGACAAAGTTATAGAGCTGAAACATTATACTCGGCACGAAAATCTAAAATTTCACAATATCTTAGAATCAGAAGAAGAAGGTGTTAACCACTCGCCGAAACAAGTTATTTTCAGCATTTTGCAAAAGGAGTTCCAAATGGACACTGCACAAATTCGATTTCACCGGCGCAGTTCATCGAATTGGCAAGCGAAAAGAAAACAAACACAGACCGATCATTGCTCGCTTCGTTTGCCGAAAAGACAGAGATCAGATTTTTCCAGGAAGAAGGGAATTAAAGAGAGCACAAGGTTCATGGACGCTTACATAACTGCGGATTATGCAAAAGCTATACAAGATGAACGAGGGAAGCTAATAAAGGCGATGTTCAAGGCAAAGGAGCAAGGTTCAGAGGCCAAAGTGGTTGGTAGATATCTGTACATAGGAGAACTAAAGTATGATGTAACAAATATCCCTGAAGATTTTAAATAGATCAAAGAACGAACATAGATCTGTTCAACTAATTTACGGTACTACTGGAGCAATACAACAATTCAACA
>OZ037775.1:38263818-38321318 GCA_964035525.1 Porites cylindrica | reverse complement strand
CTTATCCCTAAATACATTTACTTTTGTTCGATCCTTCCAACTCCCAAGGAATTGATAAAAGAATTGAATAAAATACTGTTTAAATTTCTCTGGAAAGGTGTAGATAAGGTAACAAGAGCTTCAGTTATAAACGAATACGAAGAGGGAGGGCTAAGAATGGCAGATCTCGAGTGCATGGTTAAATCATTGAGATTAGCTTGGTTAAAAAGTTTTTTTCAGTGGGACTAATGGAACGTGGAAAAGCTACCTGAACACATAGTGAACTCCGTTGGGGATTGTTCTTTTTTAACTGCAACTACAATATCTCGGATTACACAATTCCTTCTCAATTTTATCTGGAACTTTTGTTTTGGTGGTCGAAATTTCGTGAAACGTTTGCCACTGAAGAAGATTGGAAAACCATAATATGGAATAACAAAGAAATAAAAGAAGAAAACAAGCCGGTTTATTATAAACATTATGTTAATGCCAGAGTCATTTGCATTCAAGATTTTTTATTTAGTCTGAACAGTACCGATTCTTATAATCAACTGTCTAAAAAAATATGCAAAACAAATATTTTAGAGTGGTCTGGCTTACGTAGGTCCATGCCATTATCGCTAAGAAGTTATGACAGGTATCCTTCCATAAATTATCCAACATTTGTGGTAAGTGAAAACATTTTTGATGTTACGAAAGGGAAATCAAAGGATTACTAGAACCTACTTATCAGAGAAAAAGCTAAACCGCCCAATATTATTCAAAAATTACAGTGTAACTTTCATTTTAACAGCGACCATCTGAGGCAAATATTTAAATTACGCTGCCACACTCTATCGTTGTCCAATCGTATGTTAAAGCCTTCCAGTACAAAGTAATCAACTCAATTCTTTACACAAGTACAAATAAAAGTTGTATAAACTAGATTTTAGAACAAATGATTTAATGTCCTTTCTGTGACAATTAACCCGAATCATTAACCCATTTGTTCTATCACTGCTCACGTTCTAAACAGTTTTGGATTGAATTTGAATTCTATTGGTGCCTCATTTCGAATCGACGAATTCGTCTCTGCTTGGAAAATGTGCTCTTTGGAATTTGACAGAAAATGCTTGCCCTTTACTTCAATTGCTGAACTATTTTATAGTTATTGTAGTTATTGAAAAACTCTATTTGTGGGACCGTAGGAGCAAACAAATCCTTCCAAACATTTATGGATTTAAGGGGAAGATCATCACTAAATATGAAACAGAAGGAAAAATCAGCAAAAAAGAATTCTCCAAAAGAAAGTGGATACTGACACCTTATTCAACTGTCCTAACTCCGTTTTATTTCATTGCCTCGTTGTACTTTTGTACTAATTTCTTTTAGCCCTGTAATATTTTAACAATTCATTTTGCTTTACTCTGTTTATGTCTATTGTTTAAATGCTTTTTTGTAGTATTGTAAAAATACAAAATACAACTACAATGAAAACTAAAAAATATACATCAAGATTCTGAAAAGATACAATGTTAAATGAATTTGCATTAGTTATCTCTAGGTAAATTGACTACAGCATTTAAAACATAAAATCGTTAAAAACATTTTAAATCTTGGTAGTACCTGGGCAGCGACTGGACCGACTGTGCGCTTAAAATCAAGTTCCTTAAAATAAGAGTCCTTCTTCACTTTGCTATTAAATACAGTAAACTGGCCTGTAAAATTAGTCGAGACTGCGTTCCAAAGAATAGCGCCTCTATAGCTGATAGATTTTTTAAGTTGTACGCAGTGCAAGGTTTATTTGTCGGGTATGAAAGACCCGCAGGTGCTACACCTATAAACACGCTATGGGGTAGTTTAATTAATTAATAGTCTTAATTAATTAATAATTTTATAATAGAAGGTTATAGTAATCCAATTCCAATTTCGGTATACTTCATCAGTAGGCACATCGCGGGGCAAGTTGTATATTACTCTGACTGCCCTACAATCAAGTACTTCCAGGGAATGTAGAAGTTTCACATTAGGGCATCCGCCCCAAAACAACCAAGTCCATACAGAAATGATGGTAATATAATCTTGGAGTACAAGTCCAATAGGGCTTTTCTGCACAAAAACGAACTCCTTTTCAGGAGGTTCAGTTTGTTAACAAAATTCTTTTTTACATCTGTAAGGTAGTGTGACCAGGAAAGCCTGCTGTCATCGATAGTAACGCCCAAAAGATGAGTGTGTTTCACCCACTCGATCTGATCCTCTCCAATAGACATAGAATTTAGCCGCCCGAAGTGCGGGTTTCTCATCAATAGCATAACTTCGCACTTTGCCGAGTGAGGAGTTAAAGAGTTCTCTAAGCACCAACTGTTCAGTTCCGATAAAGCTTAATTTAAAGAAGTGACAGTGTTATCAACAGTGTCCCCAAATGATAAACGATGGTGTCATCCGCTTACATAAAGACAGAGCCAGAGGTAACAGCACTTGGTAGGTCATTGATGTACAAGGCGAACAACGTTGGGCCCAGTACTTCAACTTTAATTGTCGTTTACTTTTCATTATTTCAACACATAAATTAGTAGTTTCATGCAATTTTTTATCCATAAGAATTGTTTTGAGCTGTTTTTATCTGTTCATTTTCTATTTTGAGAAATTCTCAACTTGAATCTGACGTTTGCCGTTTGCCGTACACGTGATGTTCAAACTCTCTTTTGTCTCGATTCATAAAAACGCAAGAAATGGGAACTAACTTTACCGGTATCAAGCCAGCCACATTTATTGGACTCTTAATACGACCAGATGCTAGCTTTTTTTTCTTTTGCCATGCAATAGTAAATTCCGTTCACAGAAACCAATCATATTACGGGAATTCTACGTTATTTGTAGGTCATGGAATTTAAAAAGGAACGTCGGACCAAAAACCAAGGATTTTGTAACCAGGCAATTTTACCCCAAACTAACTACTTTTTGCCACCTCTGCAGGTCCATTTTAGTCTTATTTTGGGACTACAAAATTAAATTTATTTCAAGGACACTTTCACTCTGATTACACTTTCTTATAGGAGGCTTCTATTCGGATACCATAGCGTTTGTCAATGACGGTTGCCTCAGATGTCCAAATGGAACTTTTGTCCCATACAGTAAGGCGCCTGGCACAAGCGCCAGTGAGTGCATTGCTTGCCCACAAGGTAAGCATATTTTATAGTAAAACCCAGTCAAACATAGACCACACAGATTATAGCGGGGCTCCCGCGCGCGCGAAGCGCGCGTGGGACAGAGCCCCATACCCATGGAATATGGTCAACCTCTTTTCGTTTGGTTGTCACGTGATTGACCGAGCGTACGTACGTACGTACGTACGTACGCGTCTACAGATTGTATGGGTGGGGTAGGGGAGACTATCAAAAGGAAGGGAGGGGTGTCTCAGGCGTGTCTTGGCAAGTCCACATCTTTAATATAGGACATTAACAATATGGTCAATTGACAGCTGTCCAAACAGGATAGCCACTGACCAGTATCCCATGACCATATCGCGGGCTCATGTTTCAACTCATCGAGGTGACGTGATTTATTTGGAAGCTGTCCGCTGACCAGTTAACTGTTTTACTAGATCGCGAACAGGGGGGGGTGGTGAACTTGGTAGTTTGTTTGTCCTGACGATCTTGGCCATCGTGACGTCACGAAGAGAGAAGCGCGCAACTTCGAGGAGTTTTCGAAAATGGCGCCGTTGTCATTTCCAAATGCTACTTTTAAAGTTGGTTTTCCTGGATATTGACGCTCCAAAATGGTTTTTGTCACGGTAGGATAGTGCAGTTCCAACATCTCTTTTCGAAAAGGTGAGTGAAATGTGTATTAATCCGAAAAATAACGCGTATGAGAGCTGTAAACAGTTTCGGTCAATTTCCTCGAGTGGAATAATGTGCCGCAAAAGTTTGCATGTTCGCACAGTAATATCGCATTTTCTCGAAATCGGTGAGGTGTTGAACATCGAAACTTGGCATAAGGGTGGGTTACTTCTATTGGAAAACATTGTCTCTGAAGTTAATTGAGATAAACTTGCAGAAAAAATGATCAGTCCATTCGAGTGTGCCAGCGTAACCTCTAAGCTGATGCAATGGTATTCATTACTTTGCTGTTATCTCCAATAATGCCAATAGTATCACCTATTCAAACTGTCTTTTTGGGATAAGTAAATTTTAAAGTAGCTTCTGATAGAGGGAAAGTATAGTTGCAACAGCTCTTTCCGAGAAGGAGAGTTAATTGTATTATATTCTGCTGATAATTACCTCGTAAACAGTCTAAACAGTTTAAGCCAATTTTTTCAAGTGGAATATTTGTCGCAGAAATTTGCATGATCGCATATTAACATCGCATGTCTTAGAAAATCGGTTTGGTGTGGAAATTCGAAACTTGGCAGAAGGGTAGATCAGCAATAGTGGAAAACATTGTCCTTGATGTTTAATGGGAGAAATTAGCAGTAAAAATGATCAGTCCATTCGAGTGCGCTTAATATTGATATAAAGAGATGACCTCCACTCGATTACCCCGGCACAATGTAAGTCAATTATTTTTCGGTTTTAAGAAAAAGTAAACCAAAGACTTCCCTCAACACTATGTATCTATAATAATTACACCAGGAATAGATATATTTTTAACACTTGAAGGTTGTACCATATTGTTGAAGCAAAGGATATTTCTCTGTAATACCTATAAGCTTACATTAAGTTTTCACAAATAGCAAAAAAAATTAATAAGATTTACATACAACTCCAAACATGTACATCTGTTATGCATGAAGCAATTTCATATCGTTCAATATCAATAGTTAGTGCAAATGGAGTCAAACATGTACAGCGAAACTTGTATAATGTAAGCGGACACCGCAGAGAATGCTGTAGTGCCCACTTAATACAAAGTTTCTTCCTACTACATACAGGTTTCGATAGAAAATGTCATATGAGGCAGACCTGCCAACTCTCACAATTCTGCCATTAGTCTCACGATTTTTTAACTTTTCTCACGATCTCACGACAAGACTCCCAATCTCATGGTTTTCTGGGAAATATTCTAAATTGAAATATTACCTTGTTGAATAAAAACATAAATTTTGTGGGGAAATTCTTGTGCCTGGATAAGCTTTGACTATTTTAGCCATGAAGTTGTCTTAGCCCAAAGAAATGACTCTGCTGTATGTTTCGTCACAGTGATAACCTATTTTCTGGCCTCTTCAAGACATCAAAGAAAAAGCGGCATCTAATTTGTTACATAAGGGACCACACTAAAGAAAGGTTATATTAAAATAAACAGTTGATTCCACTAATGGAAAATGGGTAGTTTAATTTTGATCAGGGAAAAATAGAATCTCACTACTTTTTGTAGAATCTCCCGATTTTTTTTCATGAGTCTACAGATTTTCCTTATTAGGGGTTGGCAGGTCTGTATGGGGAGCTAAGTACCATTCAAATAAAAGGCGGAAACATTTGGAATACTTCCAGAGATATGATGATATACATTTGCATTAATATCTTTATTTGTGTGGAGCAATTAATTAAACCTAGATTGTACCTCAAATTTTAAGATATCAAATGAGTGAAACAAGCTTTATACAAACAAAAATGAAATGAGAAAGTACTGTAACTCATTTACATAATTTACAGAAGTCCCCTGGTGACGCCAGCCAAGTGCTGATAGGGCAAGACTCCCAATCTCATGGTTTTCTGGGAAAGCAAAAGGCATCTTAAAATAACAAAAGGCACATAGGGCTCAGCCGAATGGTACCATAATGACGTCAACACGTATGGAAACAGGCCTTTTCTCCGAAACCTGCCCCATTCCCCTATGGCTATTTTTATTTGCGTTTACCCTACCTCACCTCCCCTCCCCATGCCTGATGAAACAAGGCTTTCAACAGTTTGTTGAGATAGGATGCTTTTTGTTTTAAAGGATGAGCTCACCATATTTTATTATCGTAGAGATGGGGGTAAGATAAGTTAACAATAATAGACAGATTATTATAGGTGGGTTACTCATTTTTACAGCTATCCCTGGAAGACGAAATGGAAGTAAGGAGCTGACTGGCAGCCACTGAGATTGAGCTGAGGAGAAAGGAAATTGAAAGAGAAGAGAAAGAGTTGAAAAGAAAAGAAGAAAGGTTAAAACAAAAAGCAAAAGAAATTAAAAACACAGTAATAGAGGTGAAGCGCCGGGTAGCTGCCCAACTGCAACGAATGGCAGGGCAGTTAGACTGCTTGGCTAACCAAATTCTAGAAGAGACCAAAAATTAACGAAGAAGTAAAAGAAAAACACCAGTGTAAGAAAATTTTATTGATAACAAACCATTTCTTTTAATCAAAGTCAATGTGCAAAGTTTTTAAATGTAAACAAGTCTAAGTCAGACCTGTTATGCAAGAAAGAAAACACATTTGTTCAGTATATAAAAAATAAAAGGAAACTGGTTCTTCTAATTTCTTGTATCCTGTATGGTCTCTTCTTGCTCCATGGAATCCACTCCATCTAACATCCTCCACTTCCCACACCGCACGACTCTCTTCGTGGAATCTATTATACTAGATCTTTACAGACATCCAGTAAGCAGCACCTCCCCCATCATACACTGCTTGTTTTTTCTCATCATCTACAGAGTATTCCCAACGAAGGAAGCACCTAATTATAAAATCAGTCGGATAAAAAGAGATTATTTATATATACAAAAGTCAAAACAAAATAAATAAAGGCAATATTATCACTTAAAATCCCTAATTATTTGTTAAGCATCTCTTAAATCAGATGTTATAATGGTTTTCCTCACCTACTCCCTAAACTTCACATTAATATAGGTGAGTTAAACCACAAACACCACCCCCGCCCCCCCCCCCCCCCCCAAGCAATGGTAAAAAAATATGTCTCCCTTGAATTATAAATTTTTGTAACTTCAAGCAACCTATCAGGATAATCCAAAGACTGATTTCTAATCTTAAACTAATAGCTAAAAGGCAAGGCTATGTGAAATATATCAGCAGAGGCAGTACAACAGCAAATTTTAAAGAGGGGCTTTAGCACAGGAAACTTTTTGAAATTCCCAGTATAGAGCTATTATAATGGACCACCTATAGTCATGGAACGATTGGGTCTTTACTAAGTTACGCCTACTAAGAAATTACCACAAAGCTACATCAGCTGGGTGATAAAACTGTACGAGCTGGGTGATAAAACTGTACGAGCAGGCCCTGAAGATTGTTGGAACTAGACAGTGTCACTTGATGTAACTGACAATAGCATAAAAAGCATCAATGATTGAAAATTAAACTGATGCCCCTGCACTCCCACTCCCAGTAGATCCCCTGCCTTGACAATACCTAATAAACATACATTGATACTCGTGTCATTTTCTGAACTCGTGTAGTTATTGAACTATATTGTCATTCTTGAACTTTGGTGTCTTTATTGAACTACACAAAAAAGAAAACCGAAAAAATGTATCTTTAAAGAAGTCTCTTTTTATATTGTAAAAGTGTGAGAAGGATGATGATATTCATCGCATGAAAATCCTGCAATTTTTTATATCCTTAGAAGTTTTTTTCCCCACCTCATTTTTAATATGCGGACGCCCGAGGAAACAGATTTTCAATATTACACCATTGAAACGCTTACCAGTGTCCGTTTTCTTGGCTTTTTCTAGTTTTTTTTTTTCTATTAACTCTGTAAAGAGATTAAGGCAAAGCTACATACCCATCCTTTCTGCGGATTCTCCTCCTGGACTCTCTGCATAAAGCCCTAAAAATGTTGATGTTGATCAAAAAGTTTAGCTCACGGCACTTTACCCCAGTGATAGATTCTGTTTGACTATTTACAGGATAAAAACCATGTTTTCCTTTGTTTGTGGGGCGAAGAAGCAAAGAGAAAGGCAATGTTCCATCATGAGCAATGAATGTTTCGACAAAAAGATCGTAATTTATAGTGAAAAGTTGCAATACAATAAGCTATAATAATATCCTTGGTTATCGCCCGACGATTTGATTCAATACGCTTTATTAACATTTTGATACGTTTGACTCAAACAGGAAATCCTTTCAAAACCCTTGAAGATTATAGCCCATATTCTATAAAAAAAAAACACTTGCTTCTTACATTTGTTTAGTTTTAATGAATTGTTTACACAATTTGATAGTGTAGTATTAACATCATGACGCTATGTTTCGTGACCTGTCCACGCCACTTTCGCAATTTTTGTAAACATCCCTGTGGTTTGCGACTTTTATCCCACTGATCATTTTTGCTAACTTATTAGATGACTCACTTCTATCACTAATTGAGAGACCCATACCATATTAACGTCATTTGTTTTTCTCGAGACTAAATTCTGCTGGGCTCTTTAGTTATGCGTCTCTAAAGACGCGCCGGTATGAGTTGTACCATCTGGTCGATCTCGGGAAGTTCTTGATTTTTTACGATGGAAATGCTCTTTCCTAGAATATATTGCAATTTTACTATATAGCATTAATAGATAAACACATACCTTCGGTCGTTTCATCGCAACGTCTCGACTTTTACCTCTTGAAACCACGAAACAATTTCGCTCGCTGAATCCATTCAAAGTTCCCGGGATAAATTTCTCGTGACGTCACGATGGCCAAGATCATCCGCCGCGCGATCCCTATAGGAGCGATTGACGAGTTCATCACCCCCCCCCCCTGATCGCGAACAACGTTCAATCTCATACTTTTACTAGTTTGGGAGCACAGGAAAACTGATAATGCACGCATATTGGACATCAATGTTTTGATCAATTGACAGCTGTCAAAACAGAGTACCCGCTGACCAGTATCACTTGACCGTATCGCGGGCTCAGGTGTCGACCCGTCGAGGTCAAGTATTTTTTGAAGTTATCCGCTGACAAGTAAACTAGTTTTCAAATGATCGCAGGCTCAAGTTCAATTTTTTTTCTAAATTCATATGAAATATGTTGTGTTTATGTGCTGCACAATTAAAATTTTGATTGCAAACTGACCTCGGACGTGAAAATTCAGCCAGCTGTTACAGGCAGGGAAGACAGTTGCTTTTGTTTTTTCTCACAATGGTCACGCGTTGGTCACGCTCTACGTCCAATTTTTATGCTCTGATTGGTCAAAATTTGACAGGTGAGTTCATGCGCAAAATTTATGCAGCATCTTGAATCTTGTTTACTTTAACAGCTGAAGCTGACAGAGTTTTGTGTCAACTTGTGATGTTTTTAACTGTCTTTTTCCACTGGATGTACAAAATGAAATTCAGCTGCTATCAGGAGTCTTCTCTTACTCATGGCTAGTTTGTTTATTGGGTTTTTGGTTGAGAAATACGTCGCTTGTCAAAGTCGGAAATCCGATTTCGGATGGCATCGTTTTCGTTTTCACCTTGCTTGATGCGTAAGAGGATTGCAAAGTCTGAAGCGATACTGGCTTTACCTGATAACTTTCAGGAGCTGCATCTCGAATGGTAAGCCAGAGAAATTATTGTATTTCATGTTTGCTTTTTGTATCTAATTTAATGAAGTGGAGCGTAGTTTATGCGGGAATTTAGTTTATGCGCGTTTGTAAGATTTGAGACAACGATCTAACCGAGTATCTGGTTTGATATAATCTTACAGAACTTTAAAAAGCCTTTAGACAGTTTCTCACCGCAAATAGAAAGAAAATGTTCCAAAGAATCTTTAGTTATAATTCTGGCCGGAAAAGAAAGCTTTGAGCGATTTTCTTGCCTCGAGTTCGTCTTTGAAAAAACAAACACCGGGAAGCCGGCTTAAAACATAAACTTAAGCAAACTTAAGCTTGAAGCTTTAAGACTCAGGATATTTAGGGACACTTTAATATTTGTCTTCCTGAATGAAAATTGTTGTCTCTGTTTATGTTTCACCGAATTATATTTCTTTTATTGATTGTTAGTAGTCTCTCTTGCAATTTTAATCGCTATGCCGATTGTTTTCAGTCGTTCAGTGAACATCGCGTGCAGGAGTTCTCAAAATGCCGCGCGTTAAACCATCAAATAAAAAATAAACATGATAGATTCTTTATTATCTTGGAGCGTAACTCTGTTAATGTTCATTCAAACACTCGCTACAGCTCGCACTACAAAAGTGAGAACCGGATGGCCGTATAGGTGATTTTGGAAAATTTTTTTAACAGTCTATGAATATTTAATGAGAGCAATTTGTATTGTGAAATACTGCTTTCTGTCCATGGTATAAAAGGTTGGTTTACACACACCCAGATTTGTTGGCAAGATTTTGCAAAGTAAACTTGTCGAACGCCAAAACGTTGGCCTGATTTTTTTTCTAAGCCTAATTGATCTACGGTGATCAATAGCCATTACGGCTCTTAAATGTGATAAAAGATGATTACCAGTTTTTGAGTGTACATATGAGGCTATCAACTCGATGTAAGATTTGGTTCACTCTTGGGCTGTTTGCAAATTATTTTTCTCTAAAATCAGGTAGCCTTTCCCTCAAAAGTCACATAAATGTGCTCTAAAGTTAACTGAATTGTGGAATTCGAATACAAGTTTATTGTTTAATTTAAATTATAAATTTACTAATGGGAGCCTCGCTTTTAGCCCTGGCTAAATCTATATATTATTGATAGTGGCAGGGGTATCAAATTCAAATCTGTATGCTTGCATGCTCAATGGGCAGTGAATTTCGCGCTGCAGATTGTCAGCATTCTATCAGATCAAGAGAAATCGTCTTCGATAGCTTTTGAATAAAATTCTTTCTCAAACTCAAGAAGAAAACAAGATAATTTTAACTATCTGCTAGTGATCTTACTGCTCATTGGATGCTAGTAAGAATGATAAGAATCACCACAAGACTTCGAAATGTCACCTATTATATGGCTACAAAAGTACGAGTGTTCTGATTGGCTTCTAAGCTGGCAAACGTTTCTTGTAATGACCGGACGTTATTCGCTAGGTGTCCAAGGCATGTACAATCTGTGTTTAACTTGATAGTGGACATTCCATGTTATGGTCAATTGACAGCTGTGAAAAAGGTATCCGCTGACCAGTGTCACGTGTCTGTTTTGCGGGCTCAAGTGTACAACTCATTGAGGTGACTTGTTTTGTTAAAGCTATGTACCGACCAGTTATTGGTTTTAATTGATCGCAGGCTCAATTACTAGCGGTGTTATACATTTAGAGCGCTAAATGGCCACTTATTAACCTCGTCTGTTCGGTCATTACAGGGATTTCCCTGTAATGACCTCACTCTCGGTTAATAAGTTGTATATGAATTCACCATTAGAATCTATGGTGGGACGCTTGACCTGATTTGGTTGTAATTAGGAATTTAAGAAGAAGGAGAATTCAAACACCAGAAAGCTCAGAAAAATTTTCCGAGCTCCAGGTGAGAATCAAACTCACGACCTAGTTAGAAGATGGAATCTAAAAAGTGACTGCGTTATCCCTGTTACCCTGATCGAAGTTTCTGATGACGTCAGTGAAGTTCAGATAAAACTGGTCAGAAAATAAAGGTAGAAAGAAACGATATTCTGCTTTGGCAATGACACTTATGCTTGGTTAAGGCAGACGAGCAAATTTTACCACTAAGCCTCGTTTGTAAGCAAACTTCTTCTCACTTCCAATTAATGAGCGTGGATATTCTTTTCAACTCTACTCTCATTGGAATTCATTTATGCAAAATTCTGTAACTTTCAAAATTTCAAAATGAGCCTTGGTGGTAAAATTTGACGTAAACATGGATAAGGACTATATATATCGGTTTTGAATTGAGAATTTATTTACACATATCCCTAGGACTTTGCCTCTACTTTGATTGTTTGCTCGGCATGGTAATGCCGTCAATTATCGTATGTCCTTGTAATTTAAGGCGGTGAAACTTTCTTATGAAGTAGCTTTGTTGTATTTAAACCCATTTGACAATGAAGTCTACAACTGTCAAAACCCGCAAGTTTTCAAACTTTATTTATGTGTTTTTTAAAAAACGCAAAAAAGCCAATTATTTGCCTAATTGAAATACAATTAATTCAGCTAACAGACTTTTGCTTTTTGTAGGCACAGATACTTCCACATTTGCTGGGTTTAGAGCTTGTAGCTGTTTGAAAGGATTTCATCGTACCCATCTTTTTGAAGGCTGCACACAATGCGATGAAGAAGGATTACAATGTGTGGATGACCATGTTAAGCTGAAGAGGGGTTACTGGTGGAAATGGGAGAATCAGACCCACAAACAATTTTATGAATCATTTGCACGTAATCTCTTGGATTCAAAGAACTCTTCCTCAACTAATGCTTCCCTCATCGAGTTCCCATACACTGTTCCTACGTCGCACAAATGTCCACAACAAGAGGCTTGCTATGGTGGTTTCAATTCTTCTTGCGCTGACGGCTATCAAGGACCGCTGTGTGAAATTTGTAGTGATGGCTACTATAAACAGTTTCAAACGTGCAAAACGTGCCCAACGAAGAAATGGATGATCGGACAACTGTCGATCGTGGTGGCAGTTATCCTGGTCATTATTTTAGTTATCCTATGGTCAAGTAAAAAGAAGCAAGAGAATGAGAAAAAAGGAAGATCCACAGTGGATATGATACTTGGAAGGCTGAAAATTGTCATTGGCTTTTACCAAGTCACTGATGGACTGTTACAGACATTTTCGTACGTCAAATGGCCAGATTCTCTTTCTGTCATTGGAAAATATTCGGAGATGATACAGCTTAATGTATTTCAGATTGCCCCTCTTCACTGCATCTTTCCTGAATTAAAGGTGAATGCTTTTAAGAGCTTGTTTGCAATCCTTGCAATGAATGGCACAGCCATCATCGTTGCGATTCTCATTTATTGTTTACGAAAGCTTCTACTCGAACGGAGTGCTTCCTCCAGAGAAGAAAAGTTGAGGAGATCTTCTCAAACGAAAGAGCTGATCTTGAGAAACCTGTTTTTCTTCCTGTACGTGACATATCTCAGTACCTGCTCCAAAACAGCTGGTGTGCTTCCCCCAACTTGCCGTCTGCTTTGTTCGGATAAAACGAAAACCCACTGTCAAAAGTTTCTTAAGACTGACTACAGTATCGACTGTGAGAGTACAAACTACAGTCGATCAGTCATCGTTGCCTACTTTGCAGTCGCTTACATACTACTTCTTCCCACAGCATCACTTATAGCTCTCTGGAAAGCGCGATTGACCGTTACAAGTCAGAATAAAATGGAAGACGAGCATCAAAATCCTGATATCAAAGTGAAAAGCAACGAAGTCACCACAGGCTTGCGATTCCTTTTCGAAAACTACCATCCGCGCTCGTGGTACTGGGAACTGGTAGACACAGTACGGAAGGTGGTCCTCACGTCAGGTCTGATCTTGGTTGGTGGTGAAAGCAGGGCATATGTCGGACTGGCGTGCGTCATGTCAGGACTCTATGGAATGTTTTTTGCCTATGTCAGCCCCATTGTGGACCCATTCGAGAACAGACTAATGCTGATATCTCTTGCTGTGACCTTTTTAAACTTGGGAATAGGAGCTGTAAGTAAAATTAACAGCGAGAACATTCCTTCCTCAATCGATCCTTATGTGGATAACATCATGTTCAAGGTTCTGGTGTTTGGAGCAAATTCTTTGGTAATCGGTCTTCTCATAGGTGCGTCAAGTGTAAAACTACTTCGGTTATTAATTTACCCTTCAATAGTATAATATTCAACCCTGGGTATTGTTATTAATGACATTATAGGGGAATCAATCTGACCTGGGACAAGCCCAAGATAGACTAATTTGAATATAGGTAATCTGGAACCCGACTTACTCGCAGGGGTGGGCGGCTGAGTCGCCAATCGCCCTTCGTGTCAACAAAGTGAAGTGAATGGGACAAAATGTACCAGAATTTCCCATTGTATATACTCATTTGCATATCATTAATTAATCCCCAGGGATGATATTTACAATTCAAATGGTACGTGAACAGGAAGCCTAAGCAACCATGACGACGAAAACGTCAACGTCAAAAAAGAAAAAACAGAAACGTTGCCTACATTTGACAAATTGAGGGGTCCAAATAGACGTCGTCTTTTCCGTCGTCTTTGCTTAAGTTCCCCAATCACAAGTAGGACGATGCTGTTGGTTTTCGGCCAAAACTTAGTTCACGATGTAAATCGTTTAAGGTTCAACCTCCATTCTAACTGTAATTGTATTACTGTAACATGTGCCTTAATTGAGCAGCTGCAAACTTTGAGATTTTTCGCGTCCTTGCAATAATTGCACAGTTCACAATTCATCGCGTTTCTCACAGTCAGTGATCTTTACAAGTAGTTATAAGTATTAAAGTAAATAAGTAAGTGTGTATGTAAGTACTGCTAAGTCAGTCCAGTGGCGTATCCAGGAGAGGAGCCCGGGGGCGCGCCCCCCCCCCCCCCCCCCTTATTTTTCCACCAAAATGAGGCCTGAAGGGCCGAAAATAATTTTGGGGTACCGGGCCCTCTTTCCCTTATCTCAGGGTCTGAATTACAGTCCCCCCCTATCTGAAGGTCTGGATCCGCCCCTGCAGTCAGTCAGTATAAGTAAGTAATATAGAAGCCAAAATATTCATAGAGAAGAGTTAAGACACTACAAGAGAGGACTCCGCCTTATAAAACGTCAAGTCAACGTGTACGTTTTAAGAAGGTGTTTTTGAAAGGGAGAGATGACTTCTGACAGTCCTAAGTATACGTAACTATGACTTTTGTTTCTTTACAGTTCAGTATATTGTATACATCTATCACTTTATAAAAGAATGGCTCAAGAATCCCAAGTGCTCTTTCTCTTGCTGTCTGGCCTTGCTACTGCCTTTGAATGAATTGCAGGGAGAACTACGTGGATTTGCTGGAAGGAATGTTTTTAAGAGCCAACTGCAAACAGGAAAAATGAATATGCCGTCAATTTCAACCTCTTTCCAAGATACTGGTGCTATTAACTTTAGTTTGGAAGAAGATCAACCCAGCCAGGCAGGTGAAAGGTATTCTGATCATGAGGAAACACCTGGAAACAAGAGCGACAAACAAACCCAGACTCGAGAAAGCGGGAAAGAATCCATCTTTACCAAAATTTCAGTTCATGAAGTTCCAGAAATGACATACGATACGTCTTTTTAAAGGCGTTCAGTTAATTCTGCCATTTTTCGCACTATTTATGTCAAAGACTAAACGCATAGTTTGGTGAAAGGTTTTCATGTGTTGGGACTGAAAAGGCGGATTCATTGTGACGTCATGTTTACATTTTAGCTCATTAGCATCAATTTAACCCATAGAAGATGAAGGAAGATGTAGCCGTATATACCAATTAGGTTCAAAAATTAAAAGAGCGCAGTAAATTTATAGAGTTTGTGCAAGTTTCAGCTCCTTGCAGTCATGCAATCAGTAAGAAAGAAAATAGCAGCAGTTAAAAACTGCAAAATTACTTGATAAGCTCATACATTCTTTGTAAATTTTGGGCTTTTTTAAAGAGAGTTTCCTTGAAATTATCTGGTATATCGGGTCCAATTTATCAGAGATAACTGAAAATGTTATGGTCTTTCAATATTCAGAAATTTCATGTTATTAGCTTCATCCGATGATGATGAGCCTATGCTAATGAGGCAAAAAATGTCAACAAGGATTCACCTATACAGTAGAACCACGGTAACTCGAACTCTGAGAAGGGAGACTAAAAACAGTTAACCTGAGGCCCGGCTCTATTTTCGTTTCTCTTTGTAAATAACATTCCGGCGGGTAAGGCGAAACGAATTTTAGCGCGACTACGTAGGAGAGATTGTATAAGAACTGCTCAAATCGGGCCTGATCTCCCGAGGTTAAAAACAGTTCGAGCGGGCGTTCGAGTTATCGGGGTCGATTGTATCTTCAATTCCCATGGTAATAGTGATAGTTTATTGATATTTCAGCACTTTTAATAGTATATAGCAGAGGGCACATTTAACTTATCTCATCAGAAATTTTAACACGATTATGCGTTTTCATGATGAATACCGGGAAACGACTGTCAAATACATGACGTGTTCGTTGCCCATCTTAAGAAGCAGTAAAAAACAAATCGCTGTAGTGTTAGTTTCAGGGGTTGTTCCTCAGTTTCCAAGACAAGGAAAAGCTAATAGGATGGCATTCATGGTGAGTTCTGTGAACCAGAATTCGAGTTAACGAAGGAAATTCGGATCAAGGGAAACGAAATTTAGTTCCGGAGTTAGCGGGGAATTCGAGTTATCCGAGTAAACGTGGCTGAAAAGTAGGATCAAATCCTAGGGAAATGGGACTTAGTTCGAGTCATCCAATTTCGAGTTAAACCGGGGTCCTAATGTAGATTCAAATCAATGTAAGCCGCTTTGCTCGTGTTTTTGTCATGTTTTAGATGGCTTTGAGGCTATCGTCAATTCCATCAACTATTTATCGGGGGTTATATTCTTTACCCCAGTTATTATAAGTACTAAGCTGCTAATTTATCGGCCATATTTACTCAAGTTAAAATTTGAGGGGTTTAAAAAACAAAATACAAAAAAATACAAAAATTTACAAATGAAAACCACAAAAAAATACAAACATATTTACTCATAAAACCATTAGCTACTTCAAGGCAATAGTCAAAGCAAACCGAGCTTATCAATTTTAAAGCAATAGATTGAATATGAGCAATTTACGTGACACCGTGAAGTCCAAGGGGACGATTAAGCTCACACGTTCGGAGGCCTTTTGCTGTCGCCTTTTCATCGTAGCTCAACTTACATTTAATTCAGTATTTATCTTTTATTTCGGCTTTGCTTGTTTAAAATAATATTCCGCTCGCTGTATTTATTATTGAGGAAAGTACTGACAAGAGAGTAAGAAAGTTATTCCTAGAAACCAGATTCTGCGGTTAAAAACATCGTGCCTTTTATTGCGTAATTAGCTATGAATTACCGCAAAACAAACGAACATAAACGATTAAACTTTCTTGTCGGTTCTCCTCTCATATATCATATTTTAACCATATATACATATATCCTTGGTGTTGGAATATCCTATATAATCCACATATATAACCTCCTTAGTCGTACTTTTCAGGTCCGTTAAGAAATGTATTTACATGACACCATTACTCTTTGTCAAGATCACATACGTGACTCTAATTGTGAGGAAGCAGATGACGTGCTTTTGTCCACTTCCCGCTGCGCGCATTGCGGCCAAAAAAGATCGGAATTCCTAGACATAGAGTTTTGCACCGACCTTTTATTCTATTTTGGTGTTTGGGTTTCAAGTTATTTTAAAAACAGTAGTTGGACGGTTTGGTTTGATATTTGCTCAAATTTAGCTCGTAAGCTGACCTTGATAGTTAAGTTTTAATTAACTTTGAGACACACCTCTTCAAGCTTATTTCACAAACACAAAAACAAGGTCGTTAGATAGAAATAATTACTTTGCTTTGCAGGTGTTTTTAGCTGTGGAAAGGAAACTATTAAGCAATTTTCGAAACGAAGTCCGTTTGCTTAAAACTGAAATTAGTTCTCACTTTTGCTTCCAAACTGGAATAATAATCAGCCTTACATACCTCATTAAATGTAGCTTAGTGCCACGTGACCCAACACCTTTTGAGTTCTTTGTTCTCAGTTGGGCCATTTTCAGCTAAATTTTACTTACTTTCCTAATTTCAAACTAGACGTTCTTTCGACAGAATCTTAGGAAAATTAGGTTTCTTTCAAACCATTGTTTTAGTTTCTTGTATAGGAATTTAGATATAGAGATATCTCCAATTTTGCCCACTTTTTCCACTCGCAGCTGAATTCAACTAAATTTCGGTTTCTTTTATTCTATCAGGTCTAGCACCTCCTAAGGCCGATTTAGACGGTACGATTTTTGGTTACGAATATCGTACGCGACTAGTATACGTCATCACTTTTGACCATCCACACGCGCACAATTTTCACTTATGACATCCACATGTGTCGTACGAATGTTGTGTGCATGAACACAACACGATCTGTCGTGAAGTCATGACGTATGCTAGTCGCGCACGATAGTCTTAAGCAAAAATCGTGCCGTGTAAAGCGGCCTTGCTTTAACACCTACTTTCTGCATATGAATACTACGTAGCCTTGCTAAAAACCGATTAACTGTATTGTTCAGATCAGTATAAATACAACCGCTTTGTAAGCTAAACTTGATTCACTTAAGGATCTCATCTGAAGACTCAACTAGTAGAGTTCTACGAGCTGTAAAGAAGCAATAAATAAACCGCGTTCAACTCAACTTCTTGTGTTCCTTAACATCTCTCAAAATCTGTAAGATTCCACCCTTTAGGTCCCGAAAGTGATCAACATCAAGTTTCTTCTAACAATATCAAAACAAAATGGAAAGATGCGTTGATCTTGTATCAAATTATCACAACTTATTTTTTAAGGAAATGTGTTGAGATCAGTACAAATAAATTGAATGTGGATATTGGGGCTTTAAGGGTTATATGTGTTATTAACTAAAGGGGAGCAAGGAAATTCTAACACGGCAGACGGCAAATTGTTGTTACTTGAAATATCTATAAGTCGTAACTGTTCTTCAGTAAAATGCCAAAATGTGTGCAATTCCACAATTGGTTTCGCCTTCATTAACTGCTGCATACCAATCATTGTAGAACATTTTACGAGGAGCCACCCACAATTTCAGTACAATTACCGACAATGTGTATGAGTAGGAAAACAACCCAAAGCAAATGTAATGCGTTCAATAACGAACTAAATGCACACGTCAATTAAATAAGTAAAGGTGCGTAAAAACGGGCAACAAAAAACGCGCAACTTGTCTTGCAACATTGCTGTACAACATGTTGAATAGCGATATCGTGCGTTTTGCCACCCACATCAAACCTGTCTTGCAACAAATTAGGCTGTTAACAGGTTTGAACGTGGGTGGTAAACTGAGCAACATCGCTTTTTAACTTCAGTTGTTTTAACTTGTGAGCGCGCGCTCATTAAGATTGCGCGCCCACACAACCGACACTTCCTGAAAAGGTACTAAGACGACTGAATTAACAAAGGATGCGAAATCCTTAACATATGGAAAAGTGAGGGGTAGTAGGAGGACAGAGCGTTTATTAGGGATAGACTGCTTATTTGCAAGATTTACCGACGGGGGTGGGCGCCAATTTGGAGAAAGGAGCGTGTTTTAGCTCAATGGGCGTGGCCGTGGGGTGCCTTAACACGAGTCGACCAAACAGACCTGGCTCGTCCCCAGTCGTCTCTTATTATTTGTAAGGGACCAAGGAACGGTTGCGGGAGACTATTACGGCATCCGGTGCGAAGAGGACCATGGCATAGTTGCTTCCCTTGACCGCGCTTCTCTCGTTAATATTAGGGAGCTCAAGCGACAACGACGGAACAAAAGAAAGTGTTTACATAAGAAAAGAGTTCAACTCCCACAGGATTTGTTTGGAACTCCAACATGGCCACCATTTCATTGTATGGCCGCCGTGACGTCGTGTGAAAACGTTCCTTGGAGACTGAGGGGCAACTGGGGTCGAGTCAACAAACAGACGGTCAAGAGGGTCACCAATATGATACAATTTAACACCTTAATTTATTTATTTATTTATTTATTTATGACAATATTTAGCTTAGAGTTTAGTAAGCAAAATGTTAAGTTACTTGTTAAGCGGGCTGCATGTGGCAGCCTGCGTTAAAGTTTAGGCCAAACGCCGTTTTTATTGTTTGTCCAAATGGCACTATTAACCCAAGCTGGGTGCATATTAAATTTAATGCATGTTTTGATACTGTACTTGTTACGAACGAGTGAATCACTTTGTATAACTGTCAAAATACTAAATAAAGGCATAGATGTAGAAATAAACTCGGCCTACCTTAAACTGGATTTTTTTTTATTGCTTTATCTCTGCAACCTTAGCTCACTTCATGGCCATTTTCTATAATTTTGCGGCTCATTGGTTGTTCGTCGAAATCCATTTTGTAATTACCGAAAAATAAAAATCTTAGTATATAAGAGAGATTAATTTTTTTAAATCTAAAATCACTGGTCCGTTTTTACAGAGATTCGCTCTTAAAAAAAAGACGTTTTGGCTGCCATAGTCGTTTAACTCCGGCCAGATTACAAAAAATCAGCGGTGATTGCACCGTTTTTGCACTGGATGGGGACAGACGCCAATTCCCTTGAGACACAAAAAAACAGTTAACTTTGAGTTATCTTCAAGGGAAGTTATGTATTGTCCATACTATGAAGAGAAAAAAAATTAAATCTTTCTGTTAAGGGTTTATCAAGACGTTCACAACGCGAAAAACAGTAATAAAATTGAATGTGTATGAATTAAGACAGAAACAGTATTCCGCTTTTTCGAACGAAATTTCTGATTCAACAAAAAAATTACGGAATCACTTGCCTTGGCAAGTGAGAGAACTTAAGAACAAAGATATTTCTTTTCTAAAAAGTGGGTATTTATTTGTTGCTCATGGATTAGCTGAACTCCAGATAACTTACATCAGCTTTACAATTTCATCTCAGCCCCTCTTTCCCACGGGCGAAAAAAGAAAAAGATTTAATTCACATCGAATATTCAAACCAACAGCAATAAAATATTTTATAACTGTACAAATGACCGATTATTTGGATAATTTTGACTTGGTTGACAGGACTTGCTAACAATGTTCGGTTCTACGGTAATCAAGCTCACGTGTCATGCAGCACGTTTTTAACAGGAACTATAACTAGAACCAGTCAAGCAAGTGTTTCGGTTTTCCTAGGACAGCATTAAAATTAGTCCAAACAAATCACATCAGGATCTTTGTCCTTAGTGGTATCCCCAGTTTTCACAGTATGCGACTGGCTGGGTTCCTCCTGAGGGGCCTGGGGAGTAGTTTGACCTTGTCCTGGCGAAGCTGCTGGCGTTTCCGAGGGAGAACTGAGGCCAGATGAGGTATCTGGCTTAATAAGACCCATTGCTGAAGCCTTGCTACGTATTATGGAAGTGATCTGATTTTCCACCAGAGCTGTGGCAGACTTGCTCAGCATTTTACCAATTCCACCTTGGATAACGGGGGGTGTACCGCTGCGGGGAGACTCGGTTCCGGTTTGGCCAGTGCTCAAACTGTAAACGCTATTGATGACCGGAGTAAGAACGGCTCCAGAGCTGGCAGGAGCCGATACTGTTTGTGGTACAGCGGATGCTGCAGTCACAGCGGGCTTGGTAAGAAGAGTAGTGACGTACTGTGTGGGGGTGGGTGAGTTTACGTGATGACTGATCATCGGAGAGCCTGGTTTAGGTATATTCTGCACGAACCCGGGCTTGGCCTGACTTGATGTGGCAGTGGAGGCCGAAAGCAATAGAGTAGTTGGTGGAGGCGGCTGGACTGTGATGGTTGCATTGCTGCCTGTCACGGGTGGAGCGCGGTACACAGAGCTTGTAGTGTAGTGCAGGGGCCCTGCTCTGATTTGTACAGGGGGCATGATAGTGCCACCGCCCAACACTAAGGGCTGGACCTTTGGCTGGATAGTAACTGAACCCATTCCTGGAACGGGAGGGGGATGGATGGTGTTTCCAGGTATGGTGACATTGGGTGGTGGTCCCTCACCACGTTTCGTTAGACGGCTGAGGATTCCTCTCTCCGACATGTTAAGCCGAGCAGTGACGGGAGGCATTCGAACTAGTGTCGAAGGAAGACGGTTGACGTCCGACTTCATGTCTGATAGCAACTCCTCCAGCTGATTAAGTACTGCAAACATAAACAAGAACGATAGATGTCCGTCTGTTACATCCTAGAGGTTAAGAAGATGGCAAGTCCTATCCACTGGATAAATAACTATTCAGAGGATATCACAATCGGTTTCACTAACAAGTACCTACTGCCTGGTTAGTAATGGTAACAGGGCTGAGTGGAGTCCACTTCGGTCTGTAATCATACGAGTGATTAACAAAATCGGACGACCACGTAGCGGGAATCCGATTTGTTTAATCACGAGTATGATTACAGACCGAATTGGACGACACGAAGTTCTGTTACCAATTAATCATAACTTTAACAAAATTAGTGATGTAATAGACTATTTTTTAAATCAAAACACAAGAAATTCGAAGTTTTGTTTTGCTACCAGTGAAAAAAAAAAGCCACTTAAGCGCGCGCGTGATGGCGCGTACTGTCCAATTACTTAGGCATGACGCGTACTGTCCTATTAAACTGTCCAATTAAGGCTGAAATCAGGGCAGTTGATAGCCGATCAGATTTAACAATTTTGTTATAGTTATGATTAGCGATTTATCCTGTCGATAGCACTATAGGTCCATATACAGCTTTTGAACAATTGAGGACTGGTGATATAGTGATTTTTTGTCTTTTAATCATGCAACAGGGTTACTATGTTAAATAAAGTTTTTATCACCACGAGCGAAAGGCAGATAAAATTCATTTTCACAAGAAAGGTTTAAAACCGGGCCTAACATTTTTCTAGTTTTTCTCACAAAACGTCCAAAAGAGGGGAGCGATGAAAGGCGACAATATTCACAGGCTTATAGTCCGAACGACGCTACTTTAATTGTGATGAATAGGTCCAAACGCTTTAACGTGTGTAGCAAGAAGTACCTCTAATGGTTCCCATTTTTCCACCCTCCCCTTACAGACAGCCAACTCACAGGCTATTGAAGCCATAAGCTACTAAACGTTCTGTGTGGAAGGTTACCTTTATGAAGTACAGCATTGGCAGGTTTGTTTCCTGCTAACGACTCCTTGGACAAATGCTGGTGACTTTCTGCTAAGCACTCCAGTTCCGCAAATCTACCGAACAAACACAAAAAATGACTGTACATCGTATCTCAGTTCTCAAAAAAGGTGCTAAAACACCGTTCCTGCAGATTGATTTGATTCTTACCTTGCATTTAAAGCCATGGCAGGGTGGTTGGCATCTTGCCTGAGTTTCATGGTATCGGCTCGTCTCAGCTGTTCTTCTATTACAAGCGCTTGTTCTAATAACTTGAAACAAAACAGCACATAATTCACAAGGGTGCAATTCACGGAAATCAACTGCGAAATGCTCAAACCAACACAAGGTGTGAACTATGCCAACACAAGAAAAGCACACTAGTGCGCTACAATAACGTCAATAAACTTGCTGTGAACTGTGACGGTATTACTTAGTGCGCGCACTGTCTTCTTCTGTCGAACCAGTCTATGAGCTTAATTCAGGTTTTCTTTTAATTCCTTAACTGAATTTCTAGTTTCAATTATAACCATACCACAGTGCTTGAAGTAGGATAAAAAAGATGTACAGGGGGAAACAATGAAGCAATGCCACGGGAAGGGGGCTAAATTTGATGGTTTAAAACTCAAACTTAAGACTGAGGATTTGGGGATATCGCTGACTCAAGAAAGGTTGCTTTGGGCATAAGGCATAAGGAAGCTATTGTTTGGCGGTACCTCAAGCAAATCATTGCAGCGAGTTCCGTATGCCTGAGTGATCAATACTTAATTGCCTATGACCAATTGTCAAAGCAATCTTGGTTAATAAGGTACAGATACTTAATATCGCACAGTCATTGGCCATTTATTCCTGAAACCCAAAGAAATTTAAGATGAAAACCTATTTGATGTCTAAACACAAAACTGGGAACAATATCAGCAGAACAAACCTTAAAGCGTCGCGCAATAAAGCGGTTCTTGTACTCCAGAGAAACTGAAATAGAAACAAACCAAGGTATAAGATATGCAAAAGAAGTCTGGACTGGGTTGATAAGTTCCCGTTTGAGTGGTAATGTTAGCGTGGTCTAAATTGAAATTACCTTAGACTTTCTCAACGTACGATGCTCGCGCGTCCCCTCGCGCCTTCGGCAATCACGCAGTCGACTTGTTTCTAAACTTACAACTTCGCCGCTCTCGTTCGCTTGCTTTGCTCGCGCCTTCCTCACTCACGCAGTCGACTTGCTGCAAGTCCATTCCTTAACTATTACTAGTACACAATCAGGGATGTCACTAAGATTTCAAGTTGCCGGATAAATACAATAAGTAGTAGGCAAGGAATCAAACAGCTAGGGATTTCTTTTGGTTCTGTTTTTCTTCTATTTACCTACGCGACTAGCCGGGGGCCGCGTTCATAACAGCCGGGGGGAGTCCCCGGTTCCCGGCTCTTAATGACAGCCCTGCACCTTACCACTTAAAATTAAAGGCACGCGAGTTTTGATAACTCTTGGCTGCTTACCATTTTTGAACGGATCATTGACCACCCCAAACTTGCGATCGTTAGCGATATCCTGCCACCTGCCATAACCGTGACTGAAAGAGAGATAATGTCAAGGAGAAACAAAATACCCTATTCTCACCAATTTTCGCAATCTCACAAAAGTAGAGAAATTTTATACAACATTCTATTATAAAACAATTAAAATTTTAAGTCGCAGTTCGGATGGTTGTAGTTTTAGATAAAATGACTTTGTCTCCGCTGGATTTTTTTCAGCAATTTTTTGTTTTTCGCTCTACTCTATAAACTGCACCTTCTATTGAAAAGCCAACGTTCGATATATCAGAATTCTAATATGACTAAGAGGCTTTCCGAAAAAAAAAACTGCAAAATGTTTACGATTTTATTGTCTGGTAATTCCCAAAGGAGGCCTGACCACAAAGAAAACCAAACCAGAAAGCACTGGAGTTGATATATCGAACGTAGGGTATTGTCAGCTGAGGAACAAGGCTGGCGCACGCACACTGGTGAGAGCACTCGAGTGCCACTAATGTGGCCCAGGTTTGAATCCGGGCGTCAACGTCATATGTGGGTTGAGTTCGTTGTTGGTTCTCTCGCTTGTTCCGAGAGGTTTTTCTCCGGGTGCTCCGGTTTTCTCCTCTCCTTAAAAACCAACACTTCCAAGTTCTAATTCGATTTGGAACGCGCGTAAACGTTCTACGAGTTCTTAAGAACTCCTAAGTGCTTTGAGGGTAAACAAACAACAAATAACAAAACAAGTAAGTCCAAACAGCGCATACCCTTCAATCAGACGCCAGTTGTTCAAAAGATGGATAGCGCCATCCACTGGATAAATCTCTGTCCACCGGCTGACGCATTTGGCTCCCCTAATACTTTTCCGCTAAAAATTGGTTCATGCGGCGGATAGCGCTGTCCAACGTTTGAACAACTGGGGCCAGGCTATTTCGGGTCCAGGGTTAGGCGAGGGAAAGAGCTGATTTTTTTAAACCCTGACCGTTCACACACTGCAGAGCCATGGGGAAGGAATGGGTAAAGGTTACTTAAAATACCGCGGAATGAAAATTTCTAAGACGCGCCTGAGAGAACGTTCTCTTCTATCCCCCCTCCACAGAGATCTATAACTAGAGAGGTTAAAAGCATCACGTTTACGCCAAAGGCGAATTTGTACCACGTGACCAAGTTTCCCCTTTACTTGTGGTTTACTGTTAATTATTTCTACATATAAATTAGTGTTTCGCGCAATTTCTCATCCATAAGAACTATATTTGAGCTGCTCATTTTCTATTTTGAGAAATTCTCAACTTAAAATCTGACGTTTGCCGTTTGCTGTATACGTGAAAACACCTCGAACGGCAAGTAGCAGACAAACGCTTTGATATCAATGATCAAATGTCATGTAGATTCGACAAACATTTTAAATCTGGATACCCAATACATAACTTAGACCACAAAATCGGATAGGAAGGAATAAAAGGAATAATACAGTAACTACTTCAATAACTGTGTTCAGGATAAATAACAACTCCAGCCAGAAGCCAGTAATCATGGCATCTCCACCAGATGTCATCGCATTTCCTTTTCTCCTCTACTTCCCACAGAGTATGCAGCTCAGTAAATCCACCATCGGCAATGTTAAACATGAACCGCTGCTGTTCATTAGCTGCACTGGCAGGCTTACTCAGTCCAGCCGATTTCTCAGTAGATTTCTCCTGTTTAGGGACTGCTGCTGGATCAGTTTTAATAGGGGCCTGCTCTGTTTTCGCAGGCGATTCGGTCTTTTCTGCTGTATTGTCAGTTGCCTTTTTATCTGATTCTACAGCATCTCCAGCCGGTTTGCCCTCCTTTTGATCAGAGTCTATTTTCTCTGAAGGTTTATCATTAGTTTTATCGGTTTCTAACTCTTCTTCTTTTTTCTCGCTCTCTCCGCTTTTCTCTTCTGGTGCTTTATCTGTTCGATCCGAATGCCTCTTACCGTCAGCCTCATCAGAAGAATTTTCAACTGACTCAACTTCCTTTTTTCCTTCATTTTCCTTTTTATCAACCACGTCACCTTGCTCTACATTTTCACTCTCACCACTCTCTGTTTCCTTAGTCGTGTCCTTTTCCTCTTTTTCTTCTCCTTTTCCTGAATTATCATTTTTCTTATCAGCTGTGTTAACAGTTTTATCATCGTCTTTCTCCTCCGCTTCAAACACTGGTTTCTCTTGTTCGCCATCCTTGCCATCTTCAGAAGACTTTTCTCCAGTTTCTTGAACATCCATTGGCTCTGTTTCGTCAGATTTATTAACGTTATTTTCTTTGCCTTCACTGTCCTTCTCAGGATCCTCTTTTTCCCTAGGAACATCAACATCCATTTTGGTGCCTGTATCAGTCTTTGGATCTGCTAATAGTAAGTGAAAAGTTAAAACAAAATACGGCGTTTCTTGATGTTGTGGATGGGTCTCTCTCTGCACGGGTGAGCCGCTCATGGGGGTTCCCAGTGGTGCCAATAGTCGACCGTTGCGGTCCTGTGCCAAAGTAAGAATTTCGTGAGGAAGGGGGAGATTTTCAGGATTGATTAGTTTTGCAGCATATTCGTGGAATAGAATTTTACGTCCACAAGTCGTCTGTGGATGGGTGTAATCAACGAATGACGTTGGATCATTATACGTTTCGGGAAAACTGCCCACCTAGCCCTCCCTCAAGCCAACATCAACACTTACTTCTCACTTGGAGAAAAATGTTGGCTTAGGGGAGGGGTAGGTGGGCAACGTATAATGATCCACGACGTTATACTTAACAATTATCTACCATCTGATATCCAACAAGCCGCGCGAGTGGAATAATTGTTTTATTACAAACGCCCACAAAATATCGAGAATTCGTCTCGACTTCATTTGTAAAAAACAACCGATTTTTCCGCTTGTTTTTAATTTTGAGCAGACCCGTACAGTTACCATTTATGGAGAGCATGGTATAATGGCTCATATACTATGATGGCTAAGCCAATCAGGGCTCCAATATTGCATTATGCAATGATTCAGTTTTTAATAAAAAAGACTACACCACCGAAAAATACCCACACAACGACACACAAGCGAACCAACAATATACTACGCAGCACCATGAGACACCCAGCAAAATAGTTTACATCATTACACTAATTCCTAAAAATACGCATAACCAATGTCCTTCGTTCTTAGGGCGCGCGCCCTGCGAGAGACGCACAATAATACCCGCAACTCTTGCTCTTACGATGCACTTTTTCCAAAGGAATTTTTTTACGGTTATTATTTAAATATTTTGGGTTTTCTTTAACTCCAATAAAAGCGTTTTGTTAAGCACAAGCTGATCTCGCGGGTAGCAAGTTTCCTAAAGCGTCTAAACCAAACCAGTCATTCCTCCAGGCTTTACAAATGGACAAAAGGCGACCAGATATTGGATAGCGCTATTAGCTAGCCCAGTTTACATAGGGTGGAGATAACACCATTCCCTGCAATCGACCCTTTTAACAATCAAATCAGCAGGGTCACTAATCTGGAGGACAAAGTTAAGCACTTGGGTCTGGATTTAGAAAGACCTTATGAGTTAAGATTTGTATCAACACTAGTTCCTCAACAATGATCAACAAGTCCTTTGTAGCTGGTCAGTCACGTGGTACAAAAGGGACGCACTGGGACCATTGTCAATTTTTGTCTTGTCCCAGTGCATCTGGCCTTGATCTACAGCATGGCAGTTTTTGTACCACGTGAATGACCCGCTGCAAAGGGCTTTTAGTTACGAAAATATCTTAACTGATGGCTTCGTGAATCCGGCCTGATAGTAGAGAAGCAGTGAGGAAGATTCTTCTAATGTACTTATAAGGGACAATAGGGAGCTTAAACAAAGGCGTTTTTGAGCGACGCACGTCAACCGGAAGTTAGGTCTTTTTCATTTGAACCCTTTAAGCCCCGATATCCACATACAAATTCTCCAAACTGATCTCTATACATTTCTTTAAAGAATAAGTTGAGAGAATTTGATAAAAGATCAAAGTATTTTCTCTGGGGTGATCATTTTATTAAATTTCATAACCTCATCTCATGACAATGTATTGATATCGTTAGGAGAAAATTGCTGTTGGTCACTGTTGGGACTTAAAGGGTTAAAGCAACTTGACGCTGCGAAATTTGTATTTCCAAGTGTCTTTACTATCATAGAGACTATTTGTCCAAACATTTGAGCAAAACTATTGTCCAAAATTGAAAAACCACTTCCGGTTGACGTGCGTCGATCAAAAACATGCCTAAACTCCCTAGTAACTTCTCTTAACTCACCTTTGATGCTGTCGTCCTCTTTGTGTTCATCGGTCACTTCCTTCTTGTTTTCTTCACTGTCTGCAGCAGGTTTAGCTTCTTCACCTTTTTTCTGTTTAGCACTATCATTATCTTCCTCATTAGCCTTCTCTTTAGCTGCAAACGAGACACGAGGGGTTCTATAACATTACACGTTCTCATACCATTAACCCATTCATTAAAATATTTTGCATAACCGATTAGCCAACCAGTGGATGTAGTGTATTGGCGTTGATAGTGTAGTTTTCGCCTTAGAACCACCACCATCCCTAGAGTGCTTGTCATACCCCCACCCCTGGAACTTCCGTATTTTACCTACTTGGTTGGGTACCCCATGGAAAGAATATTTCCGTCAAAAATGCGGTTGTACTATACTATTTTGTGAAAGATAATCTTTTTTTCAATGAAGAGAGAAAACTCCTATGATTAATGTTAGTACAGCGTCTAATAATCTCGGGTCTCTCACAGTTAATAATTAACGGTAAGTCACCGAGAAACATGGAGGCGATACGTTACTCGACACAAATGATGCCAGCTGTAAAAGAACCAGTTACATTCACATTAAACACCGAATGAACCTCAGTTACTTCCTTTCAGTTAAAAACATGTTAGAAGTTTTACAACATGATCATATTACGGTAAATACCACAACATATTGTGTTATACAGCAATTGCTATTCATGAGCAGATGACAATTGGTTGGCTGGGAACTAAGATTTACTTTCCGTTTGAAACAAGAAAGCTAGCTTTAGACGCCGGCTAACCCCTTGTTTGGTATATTTCCTTCAGTTAAACGGCTATTTACTTTAAAGGTAGTTTGCATGCACAGAGCTTAAGTTGACTCTGTGGAATACAAAAGAATCACTAGCGAGATAACAACTGCGTACATCTCAGAGGTGCTATTCCATGTTAAGGGGCACTGGGTTATTAGTTCTAAACCTTTCTCCTATTACGCGCTAGTGAGCGCACACAATGAAACGACGTTGAGGCTTGGATGGACAAATCACTTTTATATCCCAAGCCTCGCATTGGTGCCACTGTTCACTGGAATGCAGGTACAGTGTATCAAATAGTCCCCCGGGGGGTACTCCGCCCTGCGGTCCCACCCCTTAACCTTTTTTAATATACCTTTTGAGAGAGAAAAGCTAACCCTTTCTTATATCTTCTATTGACAAACAGCACCGCTTTCAAAAAGCTAGTAAGAACACTCCATCGTTTTTACCTACTGTAATTTCACCGTGTTTTTAATACGAATAAATCACGAAACCAGGAATTTTTCTTGTCCTTTCACAGCCCAAGATGCGTCTGTTAGCCCTTTCAACTTCTTCAACAGACCGACATGACAAGTTTACATACCCTTACCTTTCATTTACAGTAGAACCCCGGCAACTCGAACTCGAAAGGGAAACAAAAAACAGTTCAAGTAAACGGCGATCGATTGCAAAATTCAATTGGACATGTTAAAAATTGATATTTACTGATTTTTCAGCACTTCAGTGTCTAGTTCAGTGCAAATTTAACTTATTTAATCGGAACGGTAACATAATTAGCCATTTTTTTATGATAAAAGGTGATCTCGTTGCACTAATTAATAAATTGATATTTAGTTCGCCAGTGTTAGTTTTAGTGTTTTTACCGATTATACAAAAGGAAGAGCTAACGGGATGGCATCTGGGTTCTGTGGGTAAATTTCAGTGAATTTTTGATCAAGGGAAATGAAATTTAGTTAGAGTTAACCGAGTAAAAATGACTGAAAAGTGGGGTGAAATCCAAGGGAAATTGGACTTAGTTTGAGTTGGCGGGGAGTTTAGGTTATCCGAGGTCGAGTTATAGGGGTTCTGCTATACCTGAAGCCAGAAAAAGAAACCGCTTTCGGGTGGAGCCTTCCCATATGGGCCATAATAGTGAGTACCCCCCTGCGGGAAAATAGTCTGTCAGTCAACTGATCCGTACCTCCTTCGTCTTTGTCAGTTTCCATTGGTTCAGATTTCTGTTGCTCCTCTTCCTTCTTCTCAGGTGTTGCCTCCTTTTCTTCCTTTTTAACTGGCTCCTGTTCAACCTTTTTGCTGTCGACAATCTCTGTTACTGGTGTGGAGACACGTGAGGAGGTTTTACTTGAAGGTTTTTCTGTTGAAGGTTCTTCATCAGGACAAGCTTCCCATCCATTTATATGAGCAAACTCTTCAACCTGAACAAAAGGCCAATAACCACAACAATCATCGTCACTAGCTAGTCGTTTTAGGCCCCTCACACATTAGCCTGCGAACGGCAGACGTATTTTCGGTCGTCGCTTCTATCCCTGCGAAAAATAACGGAGAGAGAGAAGCGACGACCGGAAAAACGTCTGCGGTTCGCAGGCTACCCACACATACCCATTAGCCAATTCCTAGAAAGTGCCCCCTCGCCCCCTCCCCACCCCCCTCCATTTCGGAGTTCAGTCTTTGGTTTCACTGCCTCATAACGTTGAAAGAACCCTGTTTAGTAAAATGAACCGTGCCAAAGGAAAATACTTCTTGCCGGCTTTCACACCACCTTTAGAATTAACTCTAGAAGCTTAACCCTTTAAGCCCTAAGAGTGATTAGCATCAAATTTCTCCTTGTAATATCAATGCTTTCTTAAACAGAGTGGTCATGAGAATTACGAACATGATCACACAAGATGAATTTGCTTGATATTTTATCAACTTCTCCTCACTGCTTCTGTAGGAAATGAATAGGGGCAACAAATGAGAATTCAAATTTGATCTTAGGGTTTAAAGCGTTAATACTAACACATTTAGACTTGGTTTTCAAGATTTCTTTTAGTAAACCCACCCACCTTCTTTCTTATGAGGCTCATGATACCAATCCGGGTCAGCACTTGAGTTCTTTGAAGTCCTTCACGAGGTACTCCATCATTAAACATTTCCTTGTTGTCTGTTCCAGGCTCACACAAGTGGCGCAGAAACATAGCTACATATGCTCTGCAGGTCAAAAACAATTTACACCTCGTTACGTTAAAATGTTTTTTCACAACATCAAACTTTACCAGCCTCATCAAAAATACTCAACAACGTGTCGCTATTTTCAACTCTGTTCACAATAATGTATTTGATATGTGATGAAACATAACCAGCATGGACGCAGATGTTCTAGCAACAAGTAGTCATTTACCGTGTTTTAACATCACGGAGGAAAACAAAGGAAATGCGGAAAAGCACAGAGTGATGCAGGTGGGTGACAGATATCATTCATCATGGTTACTTCTCAAGGAAAAAGATAATCTTCCGAGAGCCTTCCTAAACGCAACTTCAGCTAATCAATTCCAATACAGCAAAGTGCTTCTTAGGAAACCAGCAGGGTATGGACCGAAACCTCGCTCAAATGATAAGTTTGTTGAATTATGTGGGAATTTCCACAAACAATTTTTACGTTCAAACTAAAACTTAGCTGTATTCATGATGACGAAAATATTTTACACGTAAAGTTACCATATATCAATTACTTACTGGAAGGCTTTCTCGGATTTCCCCCGGAGGTCTCTTGCGAACCTAGAACGGAATAGTGTAACCGGGAAGTCAGAGAGAAATGAATTCTCTCAAAGTTTTCAAGCTCAAATCTATTAAACAAATTTCAATGTTAATACCATTGCGGACTACTAGGGGAGCCCGCAGTCCTTATCACCAGGTTGCTATTACGTATGCCCAACACGTATGTAGCCAGCAATCGTTTGGACTTCCACTGAGAATAAATGGCCCATTTGAATGCATAGAACACAAAGCTTACAGCGTTGGAGCAATGCTTTGACTTTTGACCTCGCCCGCACCTCCTAAACTTTCGTTACTATTACTACGTATGCTGAAACAATGACCTGAAAAAGGTCTACTTTTACAGAAGAAGTTCTTTTCAACAAGGCATCCATCTTACCATTGTGATCGACGAGACCCTTCAGGAGAAGGCAGACCATACCTCATCACCGCATTCAGGAACGATTTACGCTGTCGCAAGTTGAAACCAAAAACCTGGATAACATAATAAAATACACTTTAAACTTTCAGTTCACTTCAACGGAACCTAAACAGTCTTGAAGGGGCGTATAAGTAGTTTACTTTTTTCCTCATTAACTGAAACACTCAAACTCGATAGACTGTAACTGACGCTTGGCCATTAGTTGCCTAAACTACGAGGAAAAGACCGAAATGTACAACTTTGTCCAAGTAATGCTTATTTGGAGTAAGATTGATTTACCTTTCAAAATCGTTACACAAATCCCACCGACCAGTTCAGTACAGACATAAGTTTCTTTCACAAACAATGCCGAATGACCTCAGCTCTGTTCTAAGGGTCCACAGATCTTGTCGAGTAACATTTTTGTATATGTTAAATTAAGTAACATACCTCCAAGTTGCCATGCACTTTAGCCAGCATAGGAGGAGTGATTTCCCTGTCAGTAGCAGATCGAGTACCTCTCCGCTGACGACCTGCCATTAAAAGCAAACAAAAAAAATAATTATTACAAACATTATCGGCAGCTATCGATGCACCTTTATAAAATCTTTTTTATAAAGGTTTTCAAGTACATTTATATTCAAAGAAATCTTTCTACGGTGCCCAGTTTAGTTATTCCTTCCGATGCGGTAACTCAGTTCAGAAATTTTGTACAGCTACAATGGCGGCAAACTTACTCATAATTCTTGAGACAGAACAAAGGGAATAAGAACTTCGAACTTTTCCTGAGACGAACCAAGGTCTCATTTGGGTCGACCTAAATTAAATTAAGATCGTCCGTTGGGTCAGAAGTCGAACTTAGGACGCGTCGAACCAATCAACTGAATCAGATCAGCAATAAATTTTCTCCCGAACGAGGCTAAATATACATTATTTATACATAATTCTAATTTACTAGTTTAGTTCGTCGCATGTGAAGATCAACGTTTGTCCCGGAGACGATCTTCAAAAGGATAGAACGTGTTGGACGATCCAAATTAATTCATACGAGCTTAACTGAGCCAAATGTAGAACTTTTCATGAACGTAACTCACTAAGTTTGGTTCGTCTCATGAAACGTTTGACGTTTGGCCTGGGCCTAACTCTGGTAAAGGAGGTCAGACAGGGTGCAAAGAAAACCATTTTAACAGCTTGCCTTTCGGGCAAGCTGAAGCTAGAGTTTACTAGCCCAGACGTCATTTCAAATGGCCCCAAACCTTTTTGACGAGCAGAATTGATTTCACAGTTCTTCTGTTATTCAAATTCCTCAAAAAACATCACTTGCCCGTCAGGCAAGTTAAAAACAGAATTCACTTGCCCGATAGCAAAATCCACTAGCCCTGGGCTATCGGACACTACTTTCTTTGCACACTGTCAGAGTATCGGATCTTGATAACCATAAACCTTCCGCAAACTTAGACTTATCCAGACACCTGAAAGTCATGCAGTCTTTACACATCAACTACACCAGCGATATGTTTACCAAGCTTATTGCCGGAGCCAGATAATTTACCATCCGGCTGCAACTGTTACTTATACCTTCTGCCTTTTGATTGAACTCCTCATCTGATTCCTCTTCATCAACGTCACTGTAACCGTCATCTTCATAGTCCGACAAGTTATTAGTCCATGCTGTAAACACAATCAGTCTACATTAGATACCATGCACTCTGTAACAACTTACTGATATCTTCGTTCCGCACAAAAACAATAGCTACTTGAACAAGACACCTTTTTTCAGTGGTTATCTCCAAAATAACTTGATTTTGCCTAAGTGATATTGAATGGTTATTTTTTCCAGTAAATACTTCGTTCCACTTTTGCCCTTAAAATGCAGGCGTAAATATTGTGCATCAATTTCAACTTGGTTTAATTAAGAATTTGTTCATGCTTAGCGTGCGTATATATAGTTATGGATGCACGTGGGAAGTTTGGAGAGCACGATAGAAGCCCAACTCTAGCTTCTTGAATTTTATAGACGTCTGCATACGTCATCTTATTTACGCATGCCCGAGCGTAAATAAAGATTTTGACCCTATATGGATCATTATACGTTTCTGGGAAACTGCCCACCTACTCCTCCCCTAAGCCAACATTTTGCCCTAAGTGGGAAGTGAGGGTTAATGTTAGCTCAGGGAGGGGTGGGGAGGCAGGCAAACACGCGCGCTACGTTATAAAGCTCGTGATCATTTGCTTTTGCCTCTGGTAATTTGTGATGATGATTTCGAAACTAAGGAAAGTATTTTGGGCGCGAGAGAAGCGTGCAGGGCGCGAGAGGAAGGAGCTCTTCCTCGCGCGGGGTCTCGCGCCCACATTTTCTTCCCCTTCCCTTTCGAACGCTGGTTAACGTAAAACCAGTTAACGGCCTTTAATGAGTTAGTGAGCGAGTAAGTGTTCTCGCTACCGAGAGTTCGTAGTAGCGGCCGAGAGTTCATTTCAGAAGACGGTAATTCTCACTTTTTTTCTCGGGGATTTCGCTCCTACCCGTATCATCAGAGTGTCCGTTATAGCCAGGTGTCCTCAAGACGAGTTCACCGTTAAGGGACTTGAATGTATTTCAAATGAATCGCAGACTGAGCGGGGGTTAAGGAGCATAGTGCAGTAGTAACTACTCGATTAGCCCTCCCCAAACAGTTTATGGATGCAAAAAGCCAAATTACCTGATTCTTCCTGATCTTCCACGCCTCCATCAACATAGCTCACCTGGAGATACACACAGAAGCAGTTTAGAGATAAGTGACCATACTACGTAGCCTTCTAAATACCCAAATTTCAACTGGTTTCCATGTAATCGCAACAATCGGTTAGTAAACGTTTAGCGAGCACAGCGAACATTGTCAGTTCTGTTTCAGGATGGCTTAAACGTTATCGTAAAGATGGCTACACTCTTTTTCAGCGGATCGAACCAATCATATGAATCGATGAACAGGCAGTTTTCTTTGGAAATATTAATTGTAACACGTCATGTTGCGCTTTGAACATCATCACCATCACCAGACAATATTTACTAGAAAATGGGCGCTATTCCAGGCGAGAAAATCCAGTGACTACACCGCCCCGAAGGAAAAATCACACCAAGTTGTTCAATAGTCAAAAATAAAAATTTAATTTGTGCCGTTAAGTGCTCATGCTTCGACTATTATGTAAGAGTTATTTATGTGTCCTGTGTCCTTTCAGATTAGAGGCTGCCTTTAGGCTCTAGAAGTGTTCAGCATCAAATTTCTCATAATATAAATACTTTATAATACAGAGTGGTTGCGAAAATTAAGGACGTGATCACACAAGATCAATTTAACTGACACTTTAAAAACTTTTCCCCACCACTTCTAGACGAAATGAGAAATTAAATTTTGATCCTACAATTTAAGTAAAGTTACAGTTACCTGTTTTCTGATTCTTTTTCCCTTTCCAAGATGTCGCGCCTCGTCTTCTTGGAACTGTTCGTAATGATGGCGTAAAAGTTTCTCCCAGTAGTCAGGGTCTGCTTTCTCTGCATCTTGCTGTTGATAAAGAATAGCAGTAGAATAGAACTTTTTCAGGTTTCTTGTTATTAATGCTCATGATAATTGACTCCAAGCCTCGCTAGCAAGTTCAAACAACAAAAGAATTTTCTATCCAAATCGATACTAAGAGGTAAATTAAGATGAAAATAAAGGAAAAATAATAACATGGAAAAGGTCCAGCTTGTGGGAACATGCTCGGATTTGTTCAGGAAAATACCACAGAAGAAGTGAAAAGTTGAGAACTGTTTTTTGCGGAAGGTACATCATCGCGAAAGACGTTAATCAACTATTTAAGCCGTAAAAAAGATGGCGATTTTTTTGCTACCTTGAGAACTTCTACATCATCATCTTTCTGCTTCACTACATAGCTTGCGACCTGCAAAGAAAGCCACAAACACCAAAGTGTTAACAGGATATACTGAAAATAATAACTAAAAAAACTTGGATGGCATAAGGTCGTACATTTGGTAATAAAAAACACTTGTAACTCAATGGCTTTGAGAAAGGTTCACACACAAACCACAAACTGATAAGCGCAAACTGAATGATACGGTATCACTATTCAAGTTGGTATTTTTCATTAATTGAATGTTTCCAAACTTTGGTGTGGCTAGGTTATAAGTCACTTTATCTTTTAAATCTGTAATGAAATCCTATGGTGTTCTGTATGCATGTCTAAATGCAACATCAGTTACACTTGACTACAGTGCAGGGAATAATTCACTACTATCATGGAGGGAGACATTAACATGTCTGAGCGATATACTACTCCAGTAGCCTAATGCTAAGGCTCCAGGCCCTGCTCACTCATGTTTAATATCGCATGTCATAGAAGTGGTGTGTATACATGTAGATTACAATCACCTAAAGTGAGAGAAGTCATCAACAAGACACAGCAAAAAAATGCTGTCATCCTGTTCCTTCTCTTTTGACATGCTTTAGCCAAAAAGCTGGCTCTGCTATTCAACTATAAACCATTGGAAAAAGGACGACACATAAAACTAAAAGAAATCCCAGCCGTTTGATTCCCCGCCCACTTTTTGTATTTAAGCCCGGTTCTTATATGCCGCTGATGCACCTGCGACATGGCCGCCGGTACTGCCTGGGATACTGTTCCAATATGAGAACAGAAGTAGCCAGCAACATTGGTCATCCCAGTCTTTACCGCTGGCATGCCTGCGAAGCTGACTCGAGTTCATCTTCGCAGGCATGACGGCGGTAAAGCTTTGTGATGGCTCTAGTTGCCGGCGGCGCATGTTCTCATTTGTCCAAGAAGTAGCCCAGGTGTTACCAGCAGCGTTGTACATACATCAGCGGCATATGAGAGCCAGGCTGGCCTAGGGTAGCTAGGGTAGGCAAGTGACCCTTCTACACCCGGTACGACTTTTCTCCATATAAACAGGGCCTGAGTCTTACCTTGAAAGAAGCGAGGTATTCATTAGCCAACATGTCTTTCTCTTCATCAGGAGCATCATCGTGGCTACTGGTACGGTCCAACAGTGACATGATGGCTTTTTCATCATAATCTATGCGGCCTGAGTCACCCGAGTCTGACAATAAAAGAAAATCAATTTAGAAAGTATATTACAGCATCCTTAAGAAATAAGGTCTCGCTATCTCCTGTTTTTTCCAATTCTTTATTTTTCTTAGCAGCAGAAAAACGTGGCAGGGCGTGGAAGATGGCTCACTCATGTTTTACTCCTTTTGACACCCCAGGGAAAAAAAACTCATATTCTAGACTTCAGCTCCTTTCACCAACTGATACATATCTTGTCACCAGTTATAAACCATTTAGGAGTTATCAATAGCGTCTGCAAAGTCATATGTCTTCAACGTACCAGCACTTGTTTTTTAGTAAGTTAAAAAAGAGAAACATAATTACAACATATATTTTGAATTAGAAAAACGCAAATGCCGCTGATAATGTACAGCGTATCCTCGGTCTTGTTTAAATGATCATTTTTCTGGAAGTTCTCTTTGTTTGTCTTCATTTAAGTGTAACGTAGCTTAACAGGGGCACTAAACGACGGTTTCCTCGTACATGCATGGAACACACTTCTAAGGCTACTCAGAGTACTTTTAGATCTCTAGAAATGTATGCTAAGTGGCGCTAATGAGTCTTTTTTAAAATTACAAGGGCTTCAAAATTATTTTCCTGAAAAAGTAAGCTGTAATTTAAAGTTATACGAAAGTGGGAATTTTTCTGATTTCTCTCTGCATCGCATTCCCGGTTGCGAAAATTTAGGTTTCCTTTCTCTATGAAAAAATAGCTTAACCTGGGTAGTAAAATGGGAAAAGTTAAACTTCAGAAAATCGTAAGGAATTTAATAGATAAGCTTCGAAAATTGTACATGAATGGTCATCTCGAACGTTTTAGCCTTCCTCAAGCTATAGAAAATTCTTGGCAATTGTTGATTCTCCGAACAGACATTTCACAGAAAACAGTCACTGGGTGCCCCTGGCTTAAGGTAGCGTCAGGAATGTTTTGATTCTCTAAAGAAAGGTGTGTCAGTAGAAGGCTAACCTCCATCTTTAGCATTGTCATCCTTGAAGAGTTCTTGCGTTCCAAATTTGAGAATATCATTTAGCTCACTCTTAGACATGACAGCAGTTTTGCTGGATCCCAAGCCGGGTCTAACCACAAGATGAGTCAGCATCATCTTCTTCTTGGCAACCTTTCAAGCAAAGATCAAAGTCATCAAAGCTTAAGGGGTCATATTATACATCTTCAGAAAAAAAGGCGCTTTTAAAGAAGTTGTTTGTTTCACACTGATAGGGGAAGTAAATTAGTCGAGATTGAGGTTTCTCAATAAACAACGATCAAATAATTACAATTTTTTACCACAAAATTTTCAGAACTGGGATGCAACTATACACAAAAGTAGCTATTCTTCAATGTTTTGTTTCCACAGAGCACCGTAGTTTGATAAGGTCTCTTTAATAGAGTCAACGCTAATATAGTCAATTGGGCTCAGGTGAACAAAGCAATATTGGATTGAATGTTCATTCACTGCAACCGTTTCCTTGATTTGGAAGGAATTTCTCATGTTTTTTCCATTTTGGGTTATTCCAGCCTTAACGTCTCCTTAAAAAACCCTAAAACATGCCGATTATGCTTATTATCATTTATTTTGCCCGATATTTTTTTATAGTTAATATAAGAAGCTGTCAGTGTGACACAATTATCAGCATCATCAGAGACCGCACTTCCCTACTAGCAGAGGTCTCTCACGATACCTCTGCTAGCAGGGAAAGACTGCACCAGCAAACCTCTAAATTAAAACCACCAAGGAAGGAGCCATAAACGTGTTCCATTAATGTGTAGTAAGAATCCAAACAATTATTGTTTAGACTGTGTTTGCAATGAATAGCAGGAACTAACTATACTTTGTTTAGTCGCATAAAATAAATATTTCCCGTAACATTTGTTATAATGTACAGCACTACGTACCTGTGTGATCCGCTCTTCCACACTGGCCCTGGTAACAAAGCGATAGATCATAACCTAACAAGAAGACCGAAACTCATAATGTAATTTTGATATTCAACATGTACTGAAAAGTAACGTCTAAATTGACGCTCCATGAGGGGGACATAAGAAGTCTGAAGACAATGACGCCTCTCTCAAGTGCACTGGAGGGTGAATTAAGAAAAGTCTCTGAATACAGGGCTAAACTGTACAGAACAACACGAATGAATGGGACGAAATGAAATGAATGGATGAAATGAATGAAGAGTTACGGAAGAGAGAACATCAGACGTGTTCTCTTACTGTACATTATATATTAACAGACACGCTAAGGTCTAAAATCAAAGATTGTTTGATGGTCTGGCCTGGGTTTGAACCCATGACCTCCTGCTTGGAGGACTGGGGCCCATTTCTCGAAAGTCCCAGTAACTTTCCAGGCTCGAAATCAAATATTCAAATAAAAATGTAAAGAATAAAATCGCGCGAGTCCTAGCCAACAAACCCGTCCATTTTGTTTTCTTAACTGATAATTTTATCACGCTGTCTGCAAAAGTACCGAAACCTCTATCTTGGTTCTCTCCCTTCCTCCGAGAAGTTTTTCTCCGGGTACTCCGGTTTTCCCCTCTCCTTAAAAACCAACACTTTCAATTTCCAATTCGATCTGGAACGCACCGACAGGTTTCAACGAGTTCTTATGAACTCCTTAGCCCTCCGTGGGTAAACAAATTACAGTTTACAATTTACAATTTACAAATCTTGAATGTACACAACAAAAGCTTTCTGGGCCCCGTAACTATCAAGACTTTCGAGAAACAGGACCCAGGTCCTTATCCAACTGAACTAACTAGGATAAATAAAGACTTTATACAATAAAATACACAAGGCACTGAGGAGCACCACTTTGTTAATTAAATACCTTATTGTTTTGACCAATTCTATGAGCTCTGCTGAACGCCTGTGAGGAAAGACAAGAAGGGAAGAGAAGCAACACACATGTACAACATCTTATTAGGTTGGCTTATTTTTAAGTTGCTACGTACGCTCTAGTGGATAAAAAAATCTTGTAATTTCTTTTTCCACTCCAGGGTGAAGCAGGTCACAGCTTTGTAACTGTTAACATAAAACCTAAGTATAAGGAGGTCTACTAACATACCAAATTTTCTAAACTATTGGATTGGCCAGAATACAATTTTTCATGTTAATGTCACTATTTATGTACATTATATACCTGGATGTCATTGTGAGGATTCCAGTCTGAGTCATATATAAACACAGTGTCAGCTGTGGCTAAATTGATGCCCAGACCTCCAGCACAAGTAGAAAGCAAGAAACAAAACGTCTGTGCACCAGCAGCTTCAAACAAACAAACAGGAAAAGAAAAGGCAAGAAAAATAGTGCTGATTAGCAACAAAAACAATATTAATAAAACAATTCAATAACTGTAATGTAGGGCTGTCAGTAAGATTTCAAGTTTCAAGGGGTATTCAGTGAGTAGGTAGTAATTGAACAGCTAAGAGGTTCTATTGGTTTTGTTTTCATTTTGCTAACCTATAAAAAGTAGCTGGGGATTCATGTTCCTTTTACTGGGTTCATATAAGGCCAGGATTCATACATGGTCAGGATTTTAATAAAATGAGGATAATTTCAATTTTTATATTATTTATTTATCAGATAACCACCATGAAAAGTTACAAATTTGCCCGCCACCAGAAGCTTAGTTTTAGAAAAACAGGAGCACTACACACAATACACTCACACAGTCTAAGGAGTTTTGGTCAGAGGACAGTCAGCAGAAAAGCACATATTCAACAGCAAATATTTCTTTCGTGAAAATACAGTTTTAACAGTAGCAGTATGAACTATAGCTGAAGATTAAGGTTAACAAGTTTTGAAGATCACCCTAGCTACTTCCCAATTAAAATTACTGAAATGCTGTTTCCTCCTGCATAACATGTACTTACCATTAAACCTATCAATACATTCCTGCCTAGCTGCTCCATTGACAGTTCCATCAATTCTTTCATATTTGTAACCGTGCCCCTCAAGGAAGTCTTCTAAGATATCCAGCATTCTTGTCATCTAGTTTGGCCAATAGCAAACAAGCAGGGGCATTAGTATGTACAATATATTAGAATTGACAATTATTCTACGAATGCGCGTTAGATATGAGATGGTAAATAGCCAATAAGGCGCGTAGCACAGGCTTGAATATTATTATCCCATATCCAACAAGCGTGAGTGAAATAATTATTGTTTTATTAAAAACGCCCACAAAATGACGAGAATTCTTCCCGACTTTATTTGTAAAACCAACCAATTTTCAACTTGTTTTTAATTTTGAACAGACACGTACAGTTACCACAGGGGACATAGGGAACGTAGGTCCTGATGTCATGGTCTATCTGACTTGTGCCGTCATCGGCCTGGGTGGGCGAGGTGTGATCAAAGCATGGACTGAAGTGACCGCAAGAGTGCGCCTTTACATGCTGACGTCCGATCTCACCTCTCCGGTTCCTCCGCAATTCAGCCATTGGCTGCAAGTGAGGAAAGTTGGCACCGCATATATATGATGACCATGCCAATCAGAGCTCTAGAATTGCATTATCCAACAATTCAGTTTTTAATAATACTTATTACTATAGCTTAGTTTGAAGGAGTGATAGCGTGAAGAATAGAGAAGGCATGATAGCATTTATGACATTGTTTTCAATTGGAGTGGGAGAGTGGACAAGGACTTTGAATTGCACTGTAATATTTTTCACTCACTAAAGGTATTAAAGGTTTTTGCAAAGGCCAACAGGGTGATTTCAAGAGAAGGGCAGAACAATGTATTAAATGAATATTCAACTGTGCATTGGTATGTTAGTAATATTTGGAGCATACACATCAACTATAAGCAGTTGGATCACAAATCACAGTGTAGTTCATGCTACCTGTGAAAAGATGAGAACTCTGTGTCCTTCCTCTCATAATTTTTTCAACATCTTCTCCAGTAGGACCAGCTTTCCAGAAGCACGAGTAAGAGCTGCTGTGTCATAAAGTTACCATTAGCACTTCTGGGAGCCTCCTAAGGGCCATGCAAATGACATAATGGAGGGATTTAGAATAATTATTATATTTATGGCGAACGGAAAAAGTCTGATTCTAGCCGTCCATTTCTCAAATTAGGAAACAAAAAGATAGAAGATGTGTAAAATAATTCCTTCAGGTAAACTGGGCCTAAAACTTCTTATCTTTTCATTTACCTATATAAAATGAACAATAAACAAAAAGCGATCGAAGTGAAAACTTGGTGAGATAGTAAAAATGAATGCTTGCTGCTTTCTGTACACGCTTTTCAAAAGTTCTCTATTACTTTGACAGGATCTCATCCTGGACAACCCATCACTGTAATTTATGGTATTTAAGGATAAGATCTGTTAATAGTTCAAGCTGTTGTGAGTGATTTTGCAAAAGGAAATGCACTGGTTGCCTGTGGAGCTGCAGTTCAATCAGGAGTTTTGAGTTCATTCCACAGACGGCAAATTAATAAAGGTGTAGTCACTGGTATATCATGGAAAAAAAAGTACCATACCTTTGAACTTTCAAAATGGATGAACAAATCTAGTTTGAAATAATAATGTTAAACAAGTCACAAATATCAAACTGACATATTTACCAGGGCCGCAGAAGAGAACAAATAGTATGGATGGTTGCAACATTTCTTTAGTTCCATCGTAACATTTAACAAAGACACTTGATGAGATCCTTTGGTGTTCAGAGCCTCAAAATTTCTTGTTAAAATGTATTTGTAGTATTTCCTGTAAAAACAAACCACAAAAAACATTCAGTTTCTAAATCCACACTGTTGAGTGCTACCCTGACATTCACTACACTGTCTTTCTCGATTAGAAAATAGTGTAGACAAGTGTGACTTCACGAAAACTTGAATTTGTGATCTTTGAGACATGAGTAAGAACAAGATGAAAACTGTCCATCTGGTTAGAGAAATTGGTCTAAATAAATCCTTTTATTGACCTGTATGGTAAAATTTCAGAGGCAGCTTAATTTTAGAAGGATTCATATGGAGTTATCATAGCATAGTTTTGCTGGTATCTCACCACCAATTTTGCTCTTATAACTAGCAGAAGTTTGGCTCATGGCCAGTTCTTACTACCAAATCCAGTAATTTCTTGAAACTAGTTTTAGTGTTGTCATCTCTTCTCTGCTCTATAACCATGCCATTGCATAAGATTTGGAATTATTAGTCTATCTGCCATATTCTGGACTATCATTCAGTGTTCTCATCAAACAGATCATGCAGATGCATTCACTATGATTACTTTGCATGGTATTTACTTCAAGAAAATCTAACAATGAAAGGGCATTAACCCTTTAAGCCCCAATATCCACCTACAAATTCTCCAAACTGGTCTACATAGATTTCCTTAAAGAATTAGTTGAGAGAATTTGATAAAACATCAAAGCATTTTCCCTGAGGTGATCGTTTTATCAAACCTCCTAACCTTTACTTTTGATACTGTATTGATATTTGTGAGGGGAAAATTCATGTTGGTCACTCTTGGAACTTTAAGGGTTAAACAGTTCTAAAAATCACAGCAAATCAGGACTCAATGACTTGAAGAAACAAGAGCTATTGTTCTCAAGAATAAAATTGCCTCAGATACATTTACTAAAACCCTGTCAGGGTTACAGGTTTCCAGAATTTTCCCCCCTCACTGTGCACTCTGACGAACCCTGCCCGGCGTGCCTGTAATACTAACCTATGTCTCAGGATGCGATGAATCTGTAACCAGTCTGGCCGTACTCCATATCGGTAAAATCTGGCCTCAAGGTTACTTTCATCCTCTGCCTTGCTGTTCTGTATCACATGTGCTGGTGTCTCCTTGTCTTCATCACCATCATCAATGGGCGGTGGTTCGACCTCCATGTCATTCTTACGGAAATATGCTTGGTACATGCTGGGATGGTAAATCTCCAACTAAAAAAATAATGCAAGACATGAAAACTGTTGATGTTTACATGTTAATTTGACCTCTGTCTCCACTTTCACCACTGCTGAAAAGTGATTATCTTGTACGTAATTTGGTGTGTGATTTACGAATTACCTAATATTTTGCTCCAAAACACAGCTGAATGAGTTAATTGAATGCAGTGTATTGTATGGCCAATTAAACTTCCTTGTGATACAATGCTGGCTATTGAAAGATGACCTTATCCACTGGATATATCAAAATCCAGTGGAGAAGTATTAGGGAAACCAATTACATTAATCCACTGATAGAGAATTATCCAGTGAATACTGCTATCCACCACTTGATCAACTGTGGCCTGTAGACAATCTGGGTAAAATGGGACTACTTGTGCCCCTTACAACATACATGTACAAAACCAATGCATGTGTGAGACTGCTCATTGCCTGGTAATTTACTGATCCTTGTCTGCATGACTCCCTTCCCAACTCTTAATTATAGGTTATACACTGGGGCAGATCCAGGATGGGTGCACTACTATGGAATGGTATAACTGTTCGGTGACGTTAACAAATTTTAAAAGCGAATATGAAGAAGAAGGCTTTTGACTAGGCAGTAACATAATGTGAACTGCTGCGAATACATATAAAACGATATACATGGTTCATACAGAATTATTTGGGAAAAAATCAAGGACTTTTCAAGAACTAAAATCATTTTTTCAAGGACTTCTTTACCCCAATAACATGATTAAAGACCTTTACAACGCGTAGGTGGAGGGGTGTTGGCTTATTGCAATACAGTTCGTAGGCTACTTCAAATAATGGAAAATGAACTATGCTTGGAACACTGAAAACATAAGAAAACACTTGCATGACCACCAAGAAAATTTGTGTAATGCTGTGCTTTAATCATTCCTTTGCACAAAACACTATTTTTTTTCTTTAATGAAGGTCATTTTTATTCAAGGAGCTTTCGATAATATCCAACGACTTCTGTGGAAAATTCAAGGACTTTTCAAGGATATCCCACTATTTTTCAATTTTCAAGGACTTTCAAGGACATGATGTTTTTTCAAGGACTTTTCAAGGCCCGTGCAGACCATGGATACAGCGGATTTTATATAACTGTGATGCGAACTTCACAGTGCTAATTAGAAACACACAGTTCATCTTGGGTGGAGGGGGGAGCCCCCTGCACCCTCCTCCTACATCCGCCCCTGTAAAACTACACATCCTCTCATTCAACAGAACATACAGTAAATGCAGAGAGCAACCTGGAGTTCTGTGATCCATGAGCAATGCCAGTATGACATATCCAACCACTTGACAAAAAACTCTCGAGTTTCATAAGTCTGCAAAATAAATTCTTCAGTTAGCTACATACACAGGGAGTCCATACAGACTCTCAAGACTGAATAAACAGCATGGCTTGTGGATCTTCTTATTTAAAACTTGATCCTAAAATTAAACAGATTAACTGAACTGAAGTTAACAAGGTAACTGCCACAAGGCGGCATACCTCTGGTTCAGTCAGCTCTCCAGTATCACCAGACTTGAGCATAGCATCTGCAAAAACAATGTTATAAATGTATCAGTATGAGACTTACCCACATGTACCTAGCTTACATATCACTCATACTTGGAAACCCACGGACTCGGAGCAAATTAAGGCAGAATACTTTATAACTGAAACTGTTGTAAGTTACATAGGGATCTGCACCCTCAGTCTTGCAAAACTGGTTGCAGAAAAATTTGGATTTACTTTTGTCCACTCTCTTACCCAAAACCACTTACAAGATGAACACCCCTCTAAAACAGACACCCTGAGTTACTCCCTGTCATTCTTTAGCTCTTTTTGTTCACTCTATATATTTAAGGGGGACACCTGTTTTCTACAGAGTTGTAACAGTGTTAGTGAGAGCTGATTGTACCTCTGATGACATTTCTAGTGTTGGTGTGATAAGAGTGGGTGCCAGCTAAGAGCTCAAATAGTTTTCCTAAAAATTGCCTGTAATGCTACCATGCATGAGTATTCTCTTTGAACAGCTACCCCGTGGTCTTTGGGAATGGGTTTAAGCAGAAGTATTACTGAACATTACGGCATTAAGCTTTAGTAAATATTTTGAACTTTAAAGCCAGCAATGTATCCAGAAATCTGGTTCCTTTATTCTGCTGGCCTATAGATAGAGCTGATTATTGAAGAATACATTAGAGATGTATATATTAGACAAAAGTTGTAGTACTCATACTCATAGCAAATTGTGAGGTCCTCTAATGAAGCAGCAAAACTGCACCTAGTGCATTACTGAGCAGTGTGAAACAATTGCAGACTGCAGATTGGCAAGTTAACAACATTGTGAAATGCTCATGAAACTGTCCCATTTTCATATAAATATAACAAGACTTGAATCTGCCAGTTCTGTAAGTCTGCAGTCTGCATTTGTCGCACGTTAAATTCTCAGTAGACAAGAAATAATATGGTAGAAACATGAGCTACTAGCAACTCTTTACAAAGACAATGTCAAAAATGGAATACTTACCTTCAATATTGGTAGGTTAACATATCTCCAGTGAAGAATTCTCTCAACTTTGCCTTTCAATGGCTCACTCTGAGAGCAAACAATGGAAGTGTAATAAAAAACGTACTATACATAACAAGATTAACCCTTTTAAAAAGTAGCCAAAAATATCCTTCCCCCTCAAAAAAATTTATTATTGGTAAGTCCCCTAAAATAAATAGTACTGTGCAATAGTTGTGCCCAATTCCTTAAATCACTGAAAGTCTACTTGATGTGAAATATCTTGTTCTTTAAGCCATGACGTGAGACAAGAACCCTACACATGTATTTACACCTCATTCATTAAGCCATGACTTGAGGTAAGTACACTACACAAGTTATGATTAAAATGTTTTTACATCTTCTACGAGTAGAAATACGGGAGTCTGTTGAAATCTATTTGTGTTTCCAGTAGATTCTAGTAATTAGTGTGGATTGGACAACCCTCACCAAAGAGGACATTTAATTTCACTGGTAACAATATGGGATTTCTTTCACACATTTAAATGTAAGAGTGGAAAAAAAAATAAACAAAAAAGCATGAAACAATCTTGCGATAACATGGTTTAGGAGTGAAAGAGTTAAATAAAACATGCACAGGAACACAAGGCTTATAAAGACCACACAGAGTTGTCACTCAAAATCTACACTAGTATGCAGCTTCATACCCAAGAATAGAGCCAAGTTATGTAATTTGTGGGGCAATTTTACTTTGTTTAAAACAAAGAAAAATAAATTGAACAAGCGGAAAATGTACCAACCACTATGTGCATATATAATACCTTTAATCAAAATAACTACCTTGCATCGTGGACATCTCCAGTCTCCTCCAGGAATCTTTTTCATTGGTGGAATGAGGCAGTGCAAATGATAGGCAGATGGACAACTATCACAACATAATAACTGGCCACCATCTTTACACACTCTGCAGTAATCACTATGCATGTCTTCACTGGAGTCACTTGTCATTTCATCTTCCTGGATAATGGAACAAGATAACATAACATACAGGCACAGTTAAGTGCAGATCTTACCGCTTTGACTCTCCATTCAACTGAATAAAAAGCTGAATAGAATTAACAGACTAAAAAGGACTGGATACCAGACAAAAAAAAAAGTGCAAAATTGAGAAAACCAAGTTTCATGATGTCTAAAACCTACATCAACAACATCCTACATAGTTCAGGTTTTGCTCTTGCTCTTTCCTACCTATGCAATTCTCTGTCATGTTCATATAATATATTATATACCATATTTACTCAGATAAGCACCCAACCTCGAATTAGCGCTCATCCTAAAGGCAGAAAGAGTTAATAAGCACCCACACCCCACCCCCACCCCTCCCACTCAAACTCAAACTACCCCCACCCTAACCCCCCTTCCTGCTCCCACCCCCCAACCCCAAAATTGAATAAGACAGTACTAATACAGTGTAAGAGACGTCCCCGAAGACGGAGTTTTCTTCAGAGTAGTTTACAGGAACCTTGCTTTGTTACATCTTCGCGTTTTGTTATTACCATTTATTGCAAAATAAACATACTGCACTTGCCGGAAACGGTGAAATTTTAATAAGTGCCCAGCCTCGAATAAGCGCCCACCTCGAATTAGCGTCCACCCTCAGGATCCAAAAATTTAATAAGTGCCCAGGGCAGTTAATCAAATAAATACGGTATGTGTATTTAGTAAAATCCCACTAGTGGCCTATTATCAATGCTGCATTCTGATTGTTTGAGTTACTACTAGGCTATAATGTTATAGCCGACTATTAGAGAAAAGCACTGGCTTTGAAAACCAAAACAATGGTGGCTGAATCGCGTTTTTCTAGCTAAAGTTGTTTTGTTTTGACCAACTAGTTGGATTTTACCAAAACAATAATATTCCTCTTGCCCTCGTGGCCTCTGAGTCAATACAGAGCCCATTTGGGCTTGAGGAATAATTCTTAAATATGCTGATATGTATACATTGTACAGTAGAGCCCTGACAACTTGAACTCGGAGAACTCAAACGTCCCGCTAACTCAAACTAAGTCCAATTTTTTTGGTTTTCACCCCACTTTTCAGTTTTCCTTACTTGGTTAACTTGCACTCATATAACTCTAATTCCCTGCTACCTCAAACTAAATTCCATTTCTCTTGATCAAAAATTCACTGAAATTTACCTCAATAACTCGAATTCTGGCTCTTCTAACTCCACTCGGATGCCATCCCATTAACTCTTCTTTTAGTATAATCAGTAAAAACACTAAAACTAGCACTGGTCAATACTACATCAACTTGATTTTAATTGGTGCAAAGGACAGATAACATTTTATCATAAAAGCCATGAAATGATGGCTAATCATGTGACCTTTTCTGACAAAATCTGACCTGCTGAAAAATCAGTAATTATCAAATTTTTAATGTGGAAAATTGAATTTTGCAATCGACCCCGTTAGCTCAAACCCTTGCTAACTTGAACTGTTTTTAGTTCCCTTCAGAGTTCTAGTTACTGGGATTCTACTTAGTATATATATACCTCTGTCTGGGGTGTGTGTGTGGGGGGGGGGGGAGGTTTTAGCGGCATGCCATTTTTAAGGATAAGTCTGGAGGCATCATGCTTCGTTGGTAAAAACAAAGTAGAGGGGAACTGATCCCCTCAGCAGACCCTACTCCTTTGTAAGTGGAATTTACCAAGCGCTGTTCCTCAGTTTACTAGATTGCTTATAAAATAGTTTACTCTGCACATTGCTTCCAACTAAACAGAAGCCTCGTTCATGCTACTCAAGTTGAACAACTCAAAACTTTTACAACAAAGAAACTTCTTAATATAAATTCCTTGGCTCTACCACAGACACTGGATTCCTCTTAAAAGTAAAGAAAAACTTACACAGACAGGACAACTCCATCTTCCCTGAGGAGGTTCGATCATCAAGTGGGGGATCCAGACAGCGCAAGTGAAAAGACAGTGTACAGGTGTCACACAGTAACAAGTCCCCACCCTCTTCACATTCTTCACAGTAGTCCTGATGCTCATCCTACCATCAATAACACATACAATCAGTAGAAAATTTCCATCATGAAACAAGAAACACTTTTATTTGAATGGGATAATAGGAAGCTTAAGCAGCCACGACGACCATGGCGGTGATAAAAAAAATAAAACAACAGCTATGTGCTAGCCTGCGTACAGACGACCCCCCTCCCTCTTCGGGAGAAGAGACGTCTGGGAATAACTGTCATTAATCACGTTCCGGTACACATTACCATAAATCATATTTTGTTGTTGTTTCACCTGACAGTTGAAAAGGTGTTGACAGACCGACATGACTCGGGACTCTTTAAGAGAATGTACGCAGTTTATATTCTCTTGGATGTTCTCAACCTTTTCAGCCAAGCTAGGTTCTAACTAGAATACCTAGCTAAAATGTCATTTATAACGAGTATTTCATGCTTTTGAAGTTTTTTTTTTTAATTCTTTTAGCATATAAAGTCGGTCTGTTAGTGTCCATCGATTTCCTGTGGTTTTTGGTTTGACAGAATTTTTATCTCAGAAGCACTGTTTACATTTCCAGTCTAGTGTTTTATGCAGGAGTTGATCCATTCGATGATTTTGAGTAGGTTTCACGTAAAGGATCGTTCACTTCTCTTCAGCAAGAAACTACAATAGCCTTACTTTTGCCTCATTCTATGAGTCATGACCGGCACATGTAGGCCAAAAAAATAGCCCTTGCGTCTGTACACAGGTTAACCGAACAGCTTTATGCAATGTCCACGCTAAAATCCAGATATAATGATCTCTGATTAAGAGTTGAATTCTGTACATCCTTCTCTTTTATTTACAATACCATCCGGCAGAGACAGACGCAACCCGCAACCAGTGCAGAAAACATCGGATTTGGTGGTCTTAATTTCACATACCTATTCCAGACAGCTGAAATACAAGCACAAAGGTCCACAAAGGCTGAGGTTTTCCCCAGGGAATTCTATTCTGAGATTTATTCACCAAGCAGAACACTGGCAATCATTTGCATCATGGCATTAACATTACAGCCAATCAGAGGCTGTCCCCAGCATTCCGAAGAAACAGGAACATGATTATTGTCAGCGATTCACAGATGTCTCTTCTCCCGATTTTTCCTGAGGGAGGGGGGACATCAGTACACAGGCTACTCTGTGCATGCATCATGCTTTTTGGTTATTTCCTTGATGTCCACTGCACAGTAACAATGCAAAACTTCCCAATGAGACAATTAATGGGGGATGCGAACACATGACAACAATTGTTTCTTTTTCTTTTTCTTTTTCTTTTTGAAGAAATATACACATTTGACAAATAGAGAGGGGCTAAATAAATAAAAGCAATAGAGTTTAAAAGAAAAAAATTCATTTTTTAGTGAAATGTTCACTGCTGTCGACATCGTGATTGCTTAAGCTTCCTAATAAGGATTGAAGTATACTTAATAGTTTGCCAAGTGATCATGACTTACCACACCAATAACATTATCTTCATCATTTTCCTACAAACCAATGTAAAACCAACATGTCAGATTCATCGCACTGATAAATGAATAACCTACACAGTTCTCAGCCTTAGCAATAGTCCACAGCTGCACTAGTACAAAATGCTTTTGGACTAGTAGAAACTTGGAGCCACAACTCCTGGAGGATCATGGGTTATAGAAAAAGGAAGTGCTCTGGAATCACCCTGCGGAGTGGCCCCTGCCTAACGCCCAACTTTTCCTCTTGGGTAAATAGGGAATCTTGGGGTTTTTTTCCATAAAAAGCACATGCTAGACACCATCGACTTCACAATTTCAGAGCACTGGGGTCCCTTCAACTCCTCTTAGAGCACAGCCTTGTTGGAATTTTATAGTCAACTTAGTAGAGAGGAGTATGACGTCATGTCACCATGGCAGCACTATTTCTGGATGACAACAAAACCAACAACCATGGCGACGGAAGGAGAAGGGCAAAAAAGTACTGTTAAAGGTTTTTATTGACAAAACAACAAATTTGAAATGCATCATGCTATTTTGTACATTTCTTTGCTGTGGTTGCACCCCTGCAACATGAAACTTCCTAATTTCACACGCTTGCTTTATGGAGTGGGTGAACACAACACAAAAGTTGTCTTTTTCATCTTCTAAACTTAGATACTGTCCTTTCGGATTCAACCCGAAAATTTCGCCAACATTTGCCAAATTAAATGAAATTGAATAAGATTGATGAAGTTTGATCAAGCTGTGCGAACACTTTTTAAAGTGATGTTTTCAGTTTGTTGTCATCCAAAAAATTTGCTACCATGGCAACATGATGTAACGACTTCTCTCTATATGGTATTTAGCATTTTTTTAAATCCTGATTGAGTACATTGTGCTTATTCAAGTACCATTTGACAGATTCTACAGAGGCAAGGTACAAAAGTCAGGGCTTCTGATATTTCGCGCGGTCGCGGACCCGCAAAATTCAGGTATTTCCGCGAAATCCCGCGAAATTCCAAAAAAAACGCGAAATGCCGCGAAATCCGCCAGAACTATTTCCAAATACCTGTCGGCAAAACATATTTAATACTTATCTTGGCTATTAGACCTGTTTTATTCACCCCAAATGTCCAAATTTATCTTGACACTTCGTCACTGCAACGAGTAAACAATGTCCCAAAACTACCAGGCGTTTTTAGAGGAACGTTGCGAAAAACTGGGCACTAACCATAATGTTGACAGTTGATAATGTTTTTCCGCTAAAATCCCGCGAAGTCGGCTGATTTTTCCGCGAATTTTGACTTTTCTCCCGCGAAAATCCCACAAAATCAGCCGATTTCTCCGCGAATTTTGACTTTTTTCCCGGGAAAATCCCGGATATCGCCTGTTTTTCCCACGAATTTTGACTTTTTTCCCGCGAAAATCCCACGAAATTAGGCGATTTTTCCGCGAATTTCCCCCTGAAAATCCCGCGAAATTTTGCTTTTTTTTCCGCGAAATATCAGAAGCCCTGAAAAGTTGTCTACGATGACGCTGTCTGTTGATGTCACAGGACTTGTGACATCAACAGACATCAAGTGGTGTATCTGCTTAAACCACTTGACTTTTTAAAAGCTGGTTAATTTTTAATTTTCCATGTTTTTCAATTTGCAACATTTTAACATTATTGAAAAAAGTAGTTAAATTCAATTTTGGTGTCATTAAAATTCTTTTGTAGATATATGTACATTTGTACTTATCAGGATTGGTTTTTTGGCTGATCACAAACATTTTTTTACTGGAAAAGGAAATCTACTGAAATCACAAACCTCAAATCAAAAATATTATTGCAACAAAGACTCACATCTCTCACCTGTACTTCTCTTTCTTTCTTTCTTCTTCTTTTTGACGACAGTCCTTTCCTTCTTTGTCTTCCCAGTATTTTTGGCTGGCTTCTTCTTGGTGCTTTTTCCACTGGCCTCGCTTGCATCACTATCTTCATCAGCTATTTCAACAGCTTTCTTTTTGCTTCCCTTACTTTTGGTGCTAGCTCTACCATTACTCTTCTTTGATCTACTTCCTGAGCTAGCCTCACTTCCCCGATCACTGTCATCATCTGCAATTTTAGATTTTCTCTCACCTGGGAAAAACAAAAACAAATTACAGGAGATTATAAAAGCTAATCATTTGTTTCACCAAATAGAAAAGAGTTACTGTTGTTACATACATGCAGTATATAATAATATTATTTTCTCAAAGTTTTCACCTTTCATGAGATAAAAATAATATTTCTCCAAGTTGAATAATGTGAAAAGACTTGAATGGAGACAAACTACAAGGTAGTACACCTTTACTTAGCACACATCTTCATGATGAATGATGGACACTACTGCCAGAGTTACAATTTAATGAGTGAACAAGGCTTCTTATAATTATAACATCACAATACATTGTACAGATTTATAATTACATTTATGGCAAACAGAAAATGCCAGATTAAAGTTGTCTGTTTCTCAAACAAGGAATTAAACAGCTAGTCTCATGGACAAACATATATGACATGATGCTTACTTATTTGTGTGTATATATAAGAAAATGTAAACAAAAAGTAGCGGGACAACTTGGTCACGTGGTTGAATTATTGCTGTTTGCCATTTGCCATAAATGTGATTCTAAACCTCTCCAAATATTTATTACATTAAACCATTTTTGCAAACCCTTGGTACTTCATTATAGTGGGTACCACTGTTTATACTACTACATGAGAAATTTCTGCAATTTGATTGGCTTAGAGCAGTGGTATGTCAGCTTAATTTGAAATACCAACATGCGAAAATTACAAAACCTTTCTGGGTAGTAGTATAAACAAATAACGGCTCATGAAATTACGTATAACAATTTCGAAATATCACTCGTGGTATTTATGCCAAATATTACAACAAATCATGCTATTACTTATACACATAGTTACAAAATTGACAAACAAGATTTATGTTATTTAACTGACCTTTAGTACCCTTCTTTGGTTTAAACAGCAGCTTAATTTTAGGTCTGGATTTAGAATTATCAGGCTGTGGCTCACTAGCATCATCATCATCCTCATCATCTTCATTATCAATAGCCTCAACAACTGACTCTGGCTCAGATTCGTCAACATCCGACACCACCTCAACAACCTCTTTCTAGAGTAAAACCAAAGACACACAAAAAAATACAACTCACTTCCAGCAGCTGTTCAGTTTCTAGTGGTAAACAGACGTATTTTTCTACTATGTGAAGGTTAAATTTCTGATTATCAAAAGATCCTTACCAAGTAACCCTTTTGACTACTAATAGTTGCGAAAGAAATACTATGCAAATGTTCTGCCAAAAGGTTTTCATTTGAATGATAAAATCATAGGATTTTGTCCAAATATTTCCAAGTTATAGTGAAGAACCTACATAGCTATCCTTTTTTACTGCATACAAAGCACAATGTACCTACACCAACCTGTGATTTTGTAAACTTGGAAGTTTTGGGTGGGTTCTTTTGCTTCTTTGCTTCGCCAGCTGAGCTTTTTGGACTTGGAACATTAGGTGTATGTAACAGAGCCTGTACCTTTCTTTTTCTTGTAGTCACTCCACAGTGCTCCTAGAAGTGCACTGATTTTTGTGCGAGCTGCTGACAGATTGGCCCCCACGATCAGGTGACGGACAAGTTGGTAAACTTCAAGTTAAGTCACTCCTTGTTCATTCTGAACCAGGGCTTCTGATCGTCGCGGAAAAAAAGTCAAATTTCGCGGGATTTTTGGGGACAAAATTCGCGGAAAAATCGGCCGATTTCGCAGAAATTTTGCGGAAACTTCAAGGGCAAACTTCGCCGACAAGCAGTCGGTAAAAAACGGCCGATTTTGTGGTTATTTTCAGGGCAAATTTCGCTAGAAATCGATGGTTTTACGCTGATCAGACCAGCATTCTTAACGTTTTTCCAACAGAGGTCATCATTTGCTCTTTCAACAACGATAAGCTCCAGAAATGAACCAATGGCAAAGCCTTTAACATCATGGCTAGTGCCCAGTTTTTCGCAACATAATCTACGCCTGGTAGTTGCACTTCTCAGTGACGAAGTTCCAAGTGAAATTTGCAAGTTTACAGCAAGTAAATAGCCCCAATAGATGAGATAGTTTCAAATATGTTGTACAGACATGTAGTTGATAAGATTTCTACTGAATTTCGCGGTATTTTACGTGTTTTTGTGAATTTCGCGGAATTTCGCGGATTTACCTGAATTTCGCGCCTCCGCGACCGCGCGAAATACCAGTAATAGTAAAATATGAGGCAATATGAAAAAGAACCTCGATAAAAGTTAACAAACCTCGTTATAATGAACATATTTTGCCAGTCCCTTGGCCCTTCGTTATATCGAGGTTCCACTGTACTCAATTTTATTTATTTATTGTTCAAAAAGTGGGGCAGCCCCTTCGCTCTGCGTGGTCATAGGCGTACGGGCCGAGGGGGCGAGGGGGGCTGCAGCCCCCCCAAATTTTGGGAACCTCAGATTTTTTGGGCAGCGAGAGAAAATTTGGGCAAAGTCAGTTTTTAAACACGTCTCCATGTTTATTTAATTTAACTATTTTGAAGACCTGAATATTAACCTAAAGTCGGCGTAATAATCCGGTTACATTACAGTGGTTGCCTAGCATGTGATGAGCAATTTACATATTTGCAGGTTTTTTTTATTGTTGGGCACTATACTGCACTGCACTAGCTGGAATGGGCTATTTCCAGTCGTGAATTGCTTAAAATAAGCTTTCGCGTAACTTTCTAGAATCATCTCCACTCGAAGAACAGTGTATGGCAGATAGCATCAGCAATGGGTATGAAAATGAAGAAGTGGCTGACTACTGAATTCTCAGTTTGAATTAGTATAGCGAGAAGAATCTTAATTCTTTTACAGGGGTGGATCCAGGATTTTTTTTTGGAGGGGGTGCACTCGTCTCTTGCTCTACTTCAACACCAATAAACCACTTTTTTTTTCCGCAGAATACCAGTTGTATTAGAAAACCGCAGGTCATCTCACGGGGGGGGGGGGGGTGCGCACCCCCTGCACCCTCCCCCTAGATCCGCCCTTGTTTTAAAAAATCTATCGAGCGGTTCCATGAAATTATTCGCTAATTTGTTAAAGTAGACCGAAATGTTTACAAAACTGCTAACAAGAGTGCCTTGATGACTAATCAAATCCTTCTTTCGATTCTAGCAATCAAGCAGAGCTATCTCCACGATCTTTCACGCATGTTTTTAAAAAGATTAAAACTACTATGAGGTGAAAATACATGTCAAAAGCGCTTCGTTTTGTACAGATAACGGCCAAACATCAAGATTTTCCTTTTCCTGCCGTATTTCTAATAATAAAAACTTCATTCTAAAATATCTCGATAAACTTCACGAACATCAAGGCGACCGTATTGGAGAAAAATGCTCCTGTGAGCGATTTTGTAAGGTTCCCCGGGCCGAGAATCATTGCTGAAGTAAAATAGGTAATAGGGTCATTTCGTTGCTATGACAGCTCCAATGTCATTGCAACCCTGATGATGACAAATTTTCATCTTAATACAACTGACGTCGCAATTTTTCCAAATGTTTGTTTATGGCGACGTAGTTTATGCTCAGACTTGGTATTGACCCTGAAAAACTGTATCGAGCCAGCTTGATATCCCAGGACGGCCTATGTTGTTGCAATATGGCCCTCATTTGTTTTCGACTCTTTCGTAAAAATTTGGGCAACTTGCGAGATTTTTTGGACAAATGGTTTACCGCACCCCCTTGCAAAAAATTTCCCGTACGCCTATGTGCGTGGGCCCTGCCCTAGCTTGGCTCAGGCTATATAATACCCCCAAAATAGACTATGCTAAATCAGGCAACAAAGAACAATAAAATTGCAGCCTTTAAACAGTATTACAGCCCTTGGCTTGTTTAATGTAATCACTGGTATGACTAAAAAGTAATGGATATCTATATTGCACACGGTACGTAAGACCAAAAATTGTCCTCCAGGTTCTTAGCTGGGGCCTCACATTTATCTTGTGATCAACAAGTGTGCAGATCAATTGTTACAGTAGAGTGGACAGTGCCTTTGTATGTGGTAAGGGGCCATGAAGCTTCCTCATTTATAGGAATAACATTAGTCTAT
>OZ037775.1:38223818-38258818 GCA_964035525.1 Porites cylindrica | reverse complement strand
GAAATAATAATGGACCTAAAATCGTCCCCTGGGGAACACCACAACTTAATAAACAGCTTTGAGAGAGCGATCCGTTGATGGAGCACATTTGAGTGCGATTCTCTAAATACGACTTAAACCATTGGTGCGCGTTACCATATATGCCGTAATTGCTTAATTTTGATAAAAGGATCTCATGGTCAACTGTGTCTAAGGCCTTTTTGAGATCTAAGAAAACAACGGCGTTGATTTTACCGGGGTCAATATTGTACGCCCAAGTGTCCGTGGCCTCAAGGAGAGCCGTGACAGCTGAGTGAATAGCGCGAAAGCCTGATTGATATTTACAGATTATATTGTGCTCTTCTAGGTAGGCATATAATTGATCATAGACGATTCTTTCAAAGACCTTGGCCATAACTGAGATCACCGAAATTGGACGATAATTGTTTAAGTCGTCCCGATCGCCTTGTTTAATTGCGCATTTCCAGTCATCCGGAAATATGCCTTGACTTATTGACTGGTTAAAAATATCACGGATAGGAATGCAAATGAGATCTGCACATTCCCGAATGAGCCTAGCAGATATCTTGTCAAGGCCAGCTGCCTTTGACTTATTTAGACGATTCAAAAGTGAGAGAACTTTATATTTTATTTGTACTGGTCGGATGGAGCTGAAACCGTTTATCTGTGCCAGTGAGGTACTTTTGATAACCATCACTATTTGAGGAATCAATATTGCTAGCAAGTTCTGGACCGATAGTAGCAAAGTGATTATTAAATTGGTTCGACAGCACAGTTGGATTTGTTATTGATACTCCATTTACTTTCAGAGATGTCACCGATTTTTTCCCAGATTTTCGCGAACTAAGTTCATTGATAGTCTGCCAGGTCTTTTTAGAATCGCCCGTATGCTTGTTAAAACTATTTTGATAATAGGCTTGCTTGGCTAATCTGATTTCGCTATTTACTATATTGCGCTGTTTTTTAAAAAGTGACCAGTCATTTGAATCATTCGATTTACTTGCTTTAATCTTTAGAATATCCCGATCATGCATTCGTTTCTTAAGCTCAGATGTAATCCATGGGGAACAACGCGTGCGAACACGCATTGTCCTTAAGGGAGCATGCTTGTTAACAATAGATAGAAACGAGCATTTCCATTGTAGCCACATTTGATTGGGATCAGTTGAATATGTGATCCCAACAATGAGATGCAATATCATTCCGAAAATTTATTCGATTAAATTTTCGAAAGTTTCTGTAGGTTATAGCATTGTGCCCACCAGACATTCCATTCACGGATAATTTTCGATAGGCAAAAAATATGCTATGATCGCTAATACTGATATGACGAACCCCCGAACACACAACTTTATCTGGACAATTAGTATAGATTACATCAATCAAAGTTGCAGAAGTCGGAGTTATTCTGGTTGGTTCAGTGATAAGTTGCTGTAGACCATAAATATCAGTGATATTCATTAATTTGCATGTATTATTGTCATATCGAGTAGCAATCATGTCGCAGTTAAGGTCTCCCATTAGAAAATATTCAATATTTTCGGAATCGAGTTTACCAATTAAAGTTTCGAAAGGTGAAAAAATACCAATAGGAGAATCAGGTGGTCTATACCACGTGGCAACAACAAACGGTTTAGATCTAGCTTTTCGAATTTCCAGACATAGATTTTCAAGAGTGTCCATGTTTAAATCATTTCGTATGGTAAAATTTATTGAACTTTTCACATAGAAACACACTCCTCCCCCACCGTTTGTAATTCTATCACGTCGAATTATATCATAGCCAGAGATGTTGACCTCAAGGTCGCTAATAGTTTCATTGAGCTTAGTTTCATTAATCGATAAAATATCTATTTCGTTATGCGCTAGAAGAATTCTAAGTTGATCTATGTGTGTGATTAATTTATTGATATTTAAAGAGGCTAATTTAAAACCTCGTTGAGATGGCAACACTGAGGTAGGCTCATGAGATTCCTCAGTATTGCGTTTTGTACATTGAATAGGCACGGCATCGGTGGATAGCGCATCATTTCAACCTAAACTCATCGGAAAGTTCTTAAAAAACTGTTGATTACCTTTAAAATTAATATGTAGTCCGCCCTTGTTAAGTTCCTTTTCGGAGATGTTTTGATGCTGGATAAATTTCCATCCATTCTGCCGGCAGTAGAACTTCAGTTGTTTATTAACTGTTTTCACGGCTTCATTGAATCTGTCTCTTCTTTGCACGAGCTCAGATATAATTACTGTGCCATCGGATGAGTTTTCAATTTGTCTGGCGAGATCTACCACTGAGCCGGCAACTTGTTGTGGTTCTTTACTTCTGAGATCATTAGTGTCCACATGCAGAATCACTTGGTCCGGTGAAAGCTCCAAATTAGGTTTAAGGTAATCCTTCATAGCTTTGGTGGTGGCACCGGACAACGATTTAACCACCACCCGATGACCAACGGCTTTTCCTAAACGTGTACCTTGGATATTCTTTATCATAGAGTCTCCAATCAACAAGGTAGTACTTTCGTTTGCTGGCGTGGAATTTTCCGTGTCATCATGGGCGTTGGACTGTGCTTCACTGATCTTCTTTCTCCGTGTTTTGTTCTTTTTCTTTTTCTTTTTCGCGTCAACGGGTTTGCCATTCGTTTTCAGGATTAGAGCTCTCATTAGATTGGGCATTATCACTCTTTGAGTTTCCTTGAGGGGCAGTTACCTCGTAACTCTGATTCCTCTGTTGTTGACGCTCTCCTACGTTCATTTCCGGCATAATAAGCTTTAATGCTAATTTTAGGGAGTCGTTTTCCTGTTCCGCGGACGATGCGCGGGTCTCAAGAGACATAATTTTCATTTTCAGCGCATTAGTTTCTTTATCTTTGTTGCATAATGCTGCCTGTACCTTTTCACACCTCCCTTTCTGTTTCATAAGTTCTTCGTTGCCAATATTTTCTTGATTTTGTGGATATCTCGATAATGAACTTGTATTATCATCGACCTGCTTCTTTAATACCGTCAGGCTGTATTTTATGTCTCTCAGCTCAGCAAATAAAGAATTTTCTGATCCCGAGTCCGCTCCATTATCCGTTGTCTGTTGGTTTTCATTTTGGCGTGTGGGTCGATTCGGCGAATCGGTTGTCATCTCCGGCTTGTCCTGAACCAGTTTGAACAATTTTTCTTTTAAAAATGGACCATCTTGTCCTTGGAAAACAAGAGTAAGTTGTTTCTTGAAGTACCAGGTTATAACAAGCTTATCATTGCAACTTTTGAACTGCTTATTATTTCCGCCGGGCGACGTCCACTTTCCTTGCTGCAAAGTAATCTACTTTGAAGGAGCACAATGTCGATACTCGCTAGTAGCCTGTCGATTTTTTCCACAGGAATAGATAACAAATTATGCTTTAAATCCCGTTGATATCCCAACCATCTGAGAGACTGAACTGGGACCCATATGCTTTTAACACTATTAGCTACAAAAGCCCGCTTGGGACAAATCTGATTTCACAGCCATAGACTGGGAATAACAGTCAGGAAATGTTGGACATACGCCTAGGCCATCATCCAAATATACAACAATTCTAATAACCTGGAGACGCCAATAACGTATTAAGGGCCTCAGAACTTTTGTAAAAATATAAGGCTCGGTGGAAATGCCGAATGGCAAAAACAGTAAATTTATAAAATCGAATAACCCCATCCTTAGATCAGGAAAAGCCTAAAAACTCTTGGTCTGGGGGGAAAATGTCAATATGATGATAACCAGATTTGATATCAAAGGAAAATAGCCAATTCTGAGAACAATCGATAAAGGAATAAAGCATGGTTTTCGCGTCCTCGAATTTAATCTTGGATTTCTTAACAAATTGATTCGGATATCGTAAGTCTAATATGAGCCTTTTCTTACCATTAGCCTGAATGGAAAAGGGATAGGGGGTTAACTACAGTAGGGGCACACCCACATTCAACCACCGAGCCTGCTATAAGGAGATCAGAAATAGCTTGTTCCACAAATTCACTATGCTGAATGGTAGATCGATTATTGCCAAAGCTCGCTGCAGCTGGAGTGTAAATAAAGGGGATCTTATACCCATATACAATAGTATCGCGAATGAAACAAGAAGCACCTATATGCTCCCAAAAGGCTACATTGCGCTTAAGACTACCTTTAACTTTAACAATAGGAACTCCCTCCTAATATTCGGGACTTTTTACATCACTAGATAAATCAGACGCATCAACAGAGCTCTCGACAAGTTCCTCTAGATCAAAGTCATTTAAACATGTAACCAAATGCAGTAAATTATACTCATTTTTCCTTAATCTCTGTAATGCAACTTTGTGTTTGTCGTCAGTTTGCGGCCTTGCTGCTTGAAGGGACTGCAACGGTTCCTCTAAGGCGGCTGGGGCAGGAAGTTGAATTTGCCCAATGACCTCTCTGTCCGCAACTGAAGCACTTGTCCGAAGGCGGAGGTCGACGCTCGCGAAAGGACTGCCCACGAAAAAGCTGCTGATTAACAGGAAGAGTATTGGAAGGCCCAGCAGAAGAAACTTCACTCGATGGCTGACGGGTACTTGTATAGCTAGGTCGGGCAGACGAATTCCTACGATTCTTCTCGCGGATCTTGGCCAATGCCCGTGTTTCTCCTGAACGACGCCTCTTTTCATCCTCAGAATCCTCCGCCAACCCATCTGATTCGTACTCTTCAACGGCTGTCGACCCCACGGGACTCTTATCCGCAAAGCGAATAAACTTGTCTCGTTTTGTAATAAGTGTCTTTACCGATTCAAGTTCGGAAATCGCTGCTGAAAGGTTTCCTTTTGAGATGTTCTTATAATTAATGGCACCGTCCACTAAGTCGTGCAGAGAAATGTTAAGTTCGTACTGTACTTTGTTTCCCTTGAAAGTAAAGGAATTTGACGCTTTCGATTCGGTTTTCAGCTTCTTAAGCTGCGATTGTGTGGCAGCTTCTTTGTCCTCGAGATCGCGCTTAAAGGCGGCGAACTTTTGATCAAATTTGACTTCCAAAAGTTGGGAAACTAACTGCAAAGTTTCAGCGTTTGATAAGGACGTATCCGAGGAAAGAGCACTCGGTTGAGCAGAGTCTCCGGCGTTGTTAGTTTCCAAAGACGCGTGAGGAACGATCGCTGTTTCAGAACCCGACATGGCATAAGAAACTAAGGTTGAAAGAGATGCCTCGAATGGCTCTTGCACAACTTAACAAACCTTAAATAGTGTACTAGCCCCTTGAGACACCTTACGAGCACGCCTTAAATACTTCAGCAGTATTATGCAACCTAATATACATACTCTTGTGAAACTAACAAAACGTTACAAAATATATTTGCATGTTGTTGGATGTTGTTGCGTGTTGTTGCGCAAAGTTTAAGACCGGTCAAACTTTTCAGCCAAAAACTCCCAACATTTCCTTTGTTCTGTGATCGCCGAAGCGTAGCGCAACAATGTTGGATCCGTTTGAACAGTTCTTCCAACATTGTAGGGGCCACGCATGCTCATTACGCATGGATTACAAAGACCTATGGGTTGTATTCTTCCCACGATGCACTGCAGGTTCCAAACTTGTTGGGAGCTGTTGCATCTGTTTGCACACCACTGCCAACACGCACGCAACAACTCCCAACATTGTTGGCGCAACAATGTTGGGAGTTGTTCCGCCCGTTTGCATGCAGCCTGAAACACAATTGTTCACAAGAACACCTTGACATTTTTATGCTGTCAAAATGAAAATGTGCATTTATTGGCCCATTTGCAACTAGTCATTCACGTGGTCCAAAACCCAGGGTCCAAAACCGTTATTCTGGAGAGCAAGGGATGCATTAGGACAAGAAAAACAAGGAGCTCACATCATTTAAAATGGAACTCTCTTTTGTTTGTCTTCTCCCAGTTCGTCCTTTGCTCTTCGATCCTCATGGGCATTCGAGAGAGGTGGAATCATTAGCTTTTGAAACAAAGAGCTTTGTTTTTCCGTGGCTACTACATTTAAAGAGTAGAAACAATGTTTGAAAAATATGTAGAGCCGCTAGATCCAAACTAGCGACGAAGGAAGCAAGGAGAGGCGCAATGTTTGCTTTCTGCTTCTGTTGCTCCGGGATAAATACATCCTCATTTCGCTGTTGTTCAAGACTACAGCATCGTGGACAGTGTCGATTTACGATGAATTTGCCAGGTAAATGTTGTCGTTTAATTTTAAATTAATTTCCATGTACCTGTTATTTATTTTTGCAGTAGCGTACTTTTATGCTCAATGTGTTTGTCTCGGTGAATGATGTTATTAGAGAGATTTATGCCAAACGGCAAACATCAGATTCAAGTTGAGAATTTCTTAAAATAGAAAACGTACAGCTAACAAATTCGCGGTTGCCTTTTGTCGTTAACGTGACTCTAAATCTCTCTGTTACCTTATAGCTAGAAAACGTCAGTTTCGGATGATTTGAAATGCGTTAAAGGAATATTGAAGTTCTTGTCAATTGCCTGAAAATATCAAGATACAGATGTAGTAAGTAAAAAAACGTAAATAAATAATATCTTATGCAATTTACTCATCCGATCACGGCTACCATGCACTACTTATAACTTAAATTAAAGTAATTTATGCTTGTTTGTCTCGTTTAAGGTAGCTTTAACCTATTTTCATGTTCTTTTTGCAACATTGCGTCTTAGTTTGGGAGCATATGTCAAGAAATAAAGTTCCATGTGATGTTTGTAAAAAAAGCAAGCCACCTATTCAGATGTGTTAAGGGGGCTCTAAGGAACATAAAAAATGTTGTCGGCAACTTTGTAACTTGCACCGATAGGCACAAGGGTGGATTTAAAATGTGACGTTTATCTTCTAGCATGGAAAAGAGGCTGGGACTTAAAGTACATGAAAACAATCTTTAATGAGAGCAGATGCAACCAGAATTATTCAAATAACACGTAATTTTCTGACTTGAAAACGTATCTGGTAAGCGATTAATTAAACTGGTCACGTGACCATTACAGCACGGAAACGAGGCTGGAAGTTAAAATGTCGCACAACTTTTCTGGAAGCTAATGGAAACTTACGAGATTTCCCCAAGTCTACAAAATGTTTAGAGAGGCGCGTGGCTTAATGCTTCTTATTTATCCCTCATGTTGTGTTTGTTCATAAAATAAGGTTCAAAATTTCAGTTAGGGGCTGATCATTTGACTTTTGAGGTGGGGTATGGGTGATTTGGTTTGGGTAAGAAGTTTTTTTTTCTCACAATAAAGAAACCTCCGGAGATAATTTTTTCCCCCATATACCTCAAATCCCCACCCCCCTCCTTATTTAATCGAAACGCCTGGGAAGAGCTAATATATTGTAAGAATCACCAGTACTGGTTTAATTCCAGGGACCGAGCTCGCGCCTTCTTACCTAGCAGGCATATGCCGATCAAGAAACTAAGAGTTAGAGAAAAGGACGCCCCTTATATCAGAAAAAAGAGAAAGTACGCGAAGCGTCATCAGAAGCTACAAAACTGAAGAAAGCGACCAGTTGCTGAAGCAGTGGCGCAATATTGCGACCAGCATTAGAAGAAAAGCCATAAAGCAATATTGGAAAGAGAGATCTGATGAACTTAGGACCAATCCACGAACCTTCTTCAAAACATTCACGCCATTTCTGAGAGATAAAGGCTTTGGTGAAGAAGCAATTCACTTAATGGAAGGAAATAATATCGTCCAATACCAGTATGAAGTGACGGAGCTTTTTGCCAGTTATTTTGCTACGATAGCTGATAGTATAGGGATAGGTCTCAATACAACCCCTGATGCTGACCATCCTAGTGTGAAAAGAATCGAAAATATATGGTCTGACAATGTGTTTAGCTTCCGCCAAGTCCATCGCTCAGAAGTGTTAGGAGCCTTAGAAAAGTTAAACCCTCACAAGCTACAGGTCACGACCTCGTATTGCCAAAAGTCCTTCGTATGGTAGCAGACGAAGTTGCCTCTCCTCTCACTCATATATACAATGAGATAATATCGTGGGGTACGTGGCCGCAACAGCGGAAGTGGAGAGAATGGACGCCTGTATTTAAGAAGGGTGAAGCGCTCAACAAATGCAACTATAGATCTGTTACTGTGTTGGTAACAGTGGATAAGGTGTTCGAACAGCTACTCTCAGGACAACTCGAACCTCTATCTAACAAAGTCTTTGACGGCTTGAATTCAGCATACCGTAAACGATATAGTTGCGAAATTACGTTAATGCGTCTGGTCGAAGACTGGAAGAGGTCTCTTGACAACAACCACACAGTTGGGTTATTATCTACTGACATGAGCAAAGCTTTTGATTGCTTATCCCCTGACCTTGCTACTTTCAAAGCTCCAAGCTTGTGGTCTATGTAGCAACTCCTTGGTTCCTCTAAAGTCCTATTTTACTAACAGGAAAAACAGGGTGCGACTAGGCGACACCTGTTGAGAATGGAAAGCAGCCAAACGCGGATGCCCCCCGGGGTCATCACTTGGCCCAGTGTCGTGGTATTTTTATCAAAATGATCTGTTTTATGAAAACATTCTATCTCAACTGAGTGCTTACGCTGACGACCACCAAATATATATTTCGGGTGAGAAGATTGACAACGTCGTCACGGCAGTCTTGAGGAGGACGGGAATACAACTGGTCGCTGGTATAAATCCAGCTACCTCTCGGGTAATCCATCGAAAAATTAAGCTAGTACTGGTTATGTCAAGAGCCAAGCAGGAAGTTAAGAAAGCGGTGCACATCGACGGCCATACAATTCGGCAGGCTCGTGATGTTAAACTACTGGGGGTGATACTTGATCTAAACCTACAGTTCTGGGAACATATTAAACGAAGACACTGCCTATAAAAAGGGATAGCTTCCCCCCCTCTTTGTCACGCAACTGCTGCTTGCAAGACTTTAATCAATATGGCGCACTATGTGAGCAAGGAGAAGGGAAGGCAGTGATATTGTTCCCAGATATCTTGTGTGATGTCTGCCCCTTATTCCCAGCCACATTCACTAAATTTAGCCTAATAAAGTTAGGTTAACCCCTTTCTAACGTTATTTCTTTTCGAATGCAAAAAATTGGTGTATTTTCCGACCTTGAAAATTTGAATTTGGCGCCCACAACCGTTCCTCCAATCGCGCGAGTTCGACTCCCAACCTAGGCTCCTCGCGCTCGTCTTTTTCTTTCACTGAGCCTTCAGTCCTCTAAAATGAGGTTTTTCTAGTTTAGTCATGCTCAAAGGCTTATTTTGATCGTTTACTCATCACCTGAGAGCATACTTTCGATTCATGGCGGATGACGGTGCGGAAGGTACGGTATGTTACCATCGCTCGTCCTCCTCCCTGAATCGAAATACTTTGCTCGATTCGCAATTGCTTATACGTCGTGGCTTCTTTTGTAAGTTTTTCGTTTCGCCATGGCCGATTTTACAGCAAAAAAAAGCCAAAGTAATGAATCATCGAGCGAGGATTAGGCACAGTATCCAACTGGAAGTCGGCAGGACTTTTCCGCGGGTGACGGGAGGCGGGTGACGGGTGATGGGTAGCGGGTGACGGGTTAAAAATATATATGAAATAAAATATTATAACTCGTTATAGTGTAATTGATATTGATATAACAGTATGTTGTAATTTTAAAATAATTTCAACGTTTATGTACTAGCTGCAAGACTCCAAATAAGTAAAAACTTGCAAGGGGTGACAGGCCGCACATCTTCACCGGCGTGAAACCTTTCAAAACCTTTTACCTGTTGCTCCATTGAGGCGAACTCTTTCAGGGATGTTACAGCTTCTATATAGCGAACCAAGGTACGGCTCGTTACAATTTATGTTCAGCAGGGGGAAATTGTGTAAGTTGAGCAGAACCTTTAAAATATACAACAGACAATTTATTCATTTCGCGCGTATTCCTGTTGAATTTGTAGCCCGTTTATGAGATTTGTCTACTCAAAAATATCTGGTTTTAATATCTCAGAGAACAATGTTCAGCTGTAAACAGCACGTAGTCTTAAAATATACCCAGATCTGACACTGGTTTTGTGTATTTATCACGTCCTTAGTAGAAGCATGATTTAAATACATTATGATGCTGTGTCCTTTGAATGTCGTTTTGAAACTCAATCGCTTCGTAAATGTGACTAGTAGTTTTAATATAAGAGGAGAGTATTTTAAAGCTCGATATTTTTCAATGCCATTAGCATGTTGTTTTTTTACCAATCAATTGACGGGCTTCTTTGTGCCACTACATAATGTCTACACTTAAACATAAGTTTACAAGCAAGACCGGCGGTTTCGAATCTTACGATTCTCATCAGTTGTTATGTGGTGGGATGGTTGAGGTGAACTCTGAACCATTCCGTATTGCTTGATTTGGTAAGCGTTTATATAGTCACCCTGGTTTGTTTGGAGGATCGAAAATGGTGCGGTTTTATTGGTTCCTTGCAAAAGACCAATCAGGTTGCTGTAGGTTCGATCCGTGTTTTCTCAAAGCTAGGTTGTGTTTTTATAAAGGTTTAAATTTGAAAAATAGGTGTCTTGCCTTGCTTTTTTGTAAAGTATAAAAACATCTTGTTAAAATGTTTATGATGTATAAGTGTTCCTCAAAATGGTGAGGGACAATGTTGTATATTTTCGTTTCAATTTAAAGCAAGGCTTGGGTTGACTATACAGTTGTGTACTGTACAGAATGTGATTTTTTACTGGCACAGCATGGCACCGTATGGCGTGAGTAACTGTAACGGATGACAAACCGGCGTGAAACCTGGAGTTAAGGGACTTGTCAGAAATTAGCAGGGGGGGGGGGGGGAGGGGGAGGGAGGGGGGTGGGAATTTTAAATTTTGATTCGGAAATGAGGTGACCCATCCCTGCAATGGGAGTGAAATTTTCTAACCCTCCCCTTGACCTTAGCCTAAAATATCATGACCCTCCCCCTCTTGTATAAATGATAAAATCTAGTTCTTGCAATACACTAGGGTGAGTCAGTATTATGAAAGCTCAAAATATATTTCTAATCTGTTCTTTGAAGTGCCATATACATACATTTTACATGACAGCATTAAGCTGAGTCCAACTCTGATTCTGACAGCTGATCACTCGACTCTCCTATTTCTCCCAGGTGTTTTTTACAAAATAAAGAACTTCTTTTTTCTTCTGTGGGTGAACCTCTACATGATCACGGACACATATTTGCATGACCCTCCCCCTTTTAACGGCCCATTTTTCTCCACCCCTCCCTTTTCTGCAGTCTCAAAAATTTTGTGTCCCTCTCTGTGTTTCCACCCCCCCCCCTCCCCCTGCTAATTTCTGACAAGTCCCTAACCTTTAATGTTTTGTCATTTGTAAGTTAGAGCTCTGAGTTGTTTTTATAAAACGGTTGAAATAATAGATTTTGGGACTTTGTCAAATCTTTTATTCAAATATAGAATTTTTCATGAAAACAAACAATTCCTTAGTTCGTTGGAAATGTGTTGTTTCATTTGTTTTCATTTAAAGGTTGACTTTTCTGTACAGTGGCGTAGTGCCCGTGAACAGGTATGTTGTGATTTTTTGTTGTTTCACTGGTCGAGCAGGGCACTGTCTTGCGAGCATCGAGACGAAAGATGATTGCACTTCCCCAACTGTTTAGCCGTGTTTATAACAGACTGCAAGAGATTCGGCCTTCCGTGTCGTAGCTCAGTTTTTCCCCTAGCATGCGGCATGATTGCTATCCTAATCAGTATTTTTAAGTAGTATTTAAAAAAATGCAGATCCTTTTTGTATATATATACAACGAGATCAATTCGCGTCCGAGACGCCACATGCGGCGAAAACGGTCCATGCTGTGTCAAAAACGTTGTTGCTCCTTCTCTGGTACGCATTAACATTGACAGCTTTGTTGTTTTAGTCTCAGGAAAATTTCCTTGTTTTCTCGAAATAAACATTTTGTTCATTTTAAACTACAAGTCGGGAACCAAATTGGCAAAGATTTATTCCACGGGCAATGCAGTGTTCTATGATCCCAACTTATAACCAAAAGAACAAACGCACTTGTCAAAAATCTGAGAAGAGAATGAATGAGAAGAGAATGCGATCTTACTTGCCTGGTCTCAGGATAAATAGTACTTTAATTTTTATGAGTTCCTCAAGCTATCTCGCGCATGCGATATCGTGTAGAAGAATATTGCTAAAATATCGCGTTTTGTAATGTTCATTTTCTTTTTTCTTTTTTTGGTTTCCACTTTTTTTTATTTTTTATTATTCACCCGTCACCCGTCACCCGTCACCCGCGGAAAAGTCCTGCCGACTGGAAGTGGAGGCTGAAAGTGAAGGTCGTTTGCAACGCGTCAAATCTCAACTCCAGCACGTCAGAAGTGTCCTTCATACAAACAGCCGGACTCCAATGGGTAATCTCTTAATGATGGAGAAATTACTACAGGCTTTTCTCGAGTCTGAGCAAAGAGGCATGGCCAGTCAGAACCCTTTATTTTGCCGAGTCAGATCCCATGCGACAAGTCCAACAACACAACAAAAACTTGCGACGCTGGGATTCAAACAAATATCCTTCCTCCTTATGTGTTGGCTAATGGGGAAAATACTACTATTGGCTGTTTTGACATTCACACACCTAGTAAACCGGTGGAAGACTACTTTGTTGCTTCTCATGACGCCTTACAGCATCTTGTGGCCACTCTGGCTCGTTACGACGGGAATTGTCCACTATGTGGCTTTACTTTAGATATGCAATCATTTACCGTCAAACAGCACGGACATGCGGCACGAATAAGCATCTCCTGCGTCGCTGGTCATCGTGTTCGATGGTATTCGAGCAACACTGTTGCTGGAAAATTTACAGCTAATCTAAGGTCCTGTAGTTATATTTTGTTCCCTTCTTTGCATTTCATGTTATTTTAGAATATTGCAAATACTCACTCGAATTTTCCTTGCTTATTTAGGATGGTTCATGGTTTTACTTGTTCTGGTCTAACAGAGACCCAATACATAAATTCCTGTAAGCTAAGGCGTCTCGCATTGGCTATGTGGAACAGAAATATATATCCACCGGTAATATAATTCCTGGTTGTTCACTCTAAAGACAATTTGCTGCATTAGTTTGAGTTGATATTATAAACAACCTGCGTAGCCAAATGTCATTTGTAGTTATTTCGAAAGTAAAAAAAAAAAAAAGAAGAAGAAAAGTAAAACTACCTGATAGAGAGAAAAATAACTACAACAAATGTGAAGTCTTTTCTTATATTGTTTTGATTGTGCCTTATGTCGTACCAGTACTTTCTATTTCTTTCTAATAGATTTTATTTCTCTTTTTTGTGCCTCCAGTTTCTTTCGAGTTTGTATTGACTGGAAAGCAAATTGAAACATTTTATCACAATTATACTAAACTTTTTTTATTATTTGATTTGTCATAGTACGTTCTTCATTGGGGTACAAGAATGCAGTAAAAACTGTTTATGAGAGACAGTTGCTGGAAGCGCGAACAGAGGCACAGCAAGATCCTCAGTATTTACTAGGTGGTGATGTTAGTAGTTTTGTAGTAATAATATACCAGTTCATTCAATGCCCATTGTCCTCTTGTAGATTTCAGAAGATTCTCTGTCTGCTCAATAAGGTGTATTTATGTAACTACTTTAGGTCATCATCACTGATGCGAGGCATGATTCTTGTCGTGCAGCTCAGCACACAGCTGATTCAGCATTATCTAACAGGTAAACTAATTTAATCTGGTGTGAGATTGGACATGCATTGTTATTTCAGGTAACTGCAGTCCATCGACACACAGTTGTTAGCGTGTTGGTAGATAATGATATTTCCTTGTTTCTTCCTGTGTCTGAAATATTGTAGTAACAAAAAGGTTATATACAGTTTAAGCTGCTCTAAAGAGGACCTGAGTGCGGCCGCATCATGAGAAGTACCCACGACCAAACAAGTTGTGGATTCCTTAGTTAATCTGGGTGAGCTACCTTAAAATTTATTATTATTTTTTTTTATTTGTGTGGATACCATATTTACTTTAAATGAGCTTGCTAGCTTCCACTTCTTTCTTTTGGACAGGACATCAAGTTGGTGAACTGGCACATGACTATGTACCAGCCTTGAAACAGTGGGCCAGTTCAAAGGGAATAAAAAACTCATATGATAGCTGGCATGGTATGTACTATTACATGGCAATCCTTGATGGTGCGAAAGCATATAGGCAACTAATTCTAGATCCAAGTTTCCATTATCTTTCTCATTTTCTTTGTGAAGGTGGGAAAGGTGTGAAGAAAGCTATCAAAAAGATGGCTAGTGGCCTTGTTCGAGATGCTGAGAAGACTTGGTTTGCTGAATTATCGGATAAAGGTAATACTGCATTATGTCGATTACCTGATGATTCCCTAGTTCCTTGAGTTTTCATTAAAAAATAGAATAGTGAGAAGTATACTATTGTGTATTTTTATCACCTTGTGAAATAATGTGCTTTCAGTGAAATGTACAAAGACACATTTATTATGCTATGAAAAATTGCAATGAAGATGCCACCAGATTAAGAAACTACATTACCAACATTGTGGATCATTACAAGGTATCTTATTACAATAATAGAGTTTACTTTGGTGTTGAAAATGGTTGATTTCACAAATATATTACCTGTTGCTTATACTCTATATTAAACTTCTGCAGGAAAATCATAACAATTGCCATAAAGTCTCTCGCTGTCAAGAAGATGGCTATGTTTGCAGCAAGAAACCTCTTGTCAGTGAAAGAGCTATTGTTGCCTACCGGAAAGCCATCGAGGGCACAACAATCTACAAAAATGCAGAGGATTATGCCTTGGTAATTCTTATGAACAGTTATGGAGCACCATTCTATGTAATGATCCTTTTGCCTATATTGAGCAATGACTGATGCATGCACTAATCACTATTTCTTTACAGCAGTGGCCATATGAATCCCTGATGGCACTAACAGTACCATTACACAGGGTTTGTGGTAAGACTAGTACAGTGACTGGAAAGGGCAGGGGTTGATTATAACTATATAAAGTACATTTCAAGTCTTTTTTTTTTCAGTGTCGTGATACATACTGGATCGAGTCACTACACTTAGTGATGTTAATCTATGCTCCAAAGTGTATTCATTTCAGTCGAGCAGATACCTATGAAATGCGAATACAGTTGATGGCCATTCGTGACTGGGTAATGAAATAAAGTAGTCATTGTACTATCTTCTTTGACGAAGTTTACACAGTTCTGTATGTGTAATGATATCTTTTACAATGAATATACCCCCATGTGTTTTTCACACGAATGAAAATTCAATCTCTAGGAGATATTCACAGTGTTGATGAGCTGCAGAGGTAGTTTCAGATCATTATAGTGCTTATATTGAGTCTATCTATTTGAACAGAATGAAAATGTTATGCGAGAGGCCTCATCTATGCAATACTACCAGACAAGCCGCCAGCCTGACAGGATTGCTCCACACAGGGTTCTCACAGAAAAGACGTTCCATTTCAAAGAGGAGATTTGGGCAACCTTTTTCGCTTCTTTATAGATGACACCTTTTTTTTTTCTTTCCAGCATTATAGATAGTTTCTTGAAAAAGAAAATTGCATAACATAACATGCTGGATCATCACATCATCGTAACTGAATGTTTGTAAATAGCTTTTATCTGTAAATAGTTTTTCACCGAGGTGTTGTTGAAATTTGCCTGTGATGCATTTTACGTAGGACCCATATGGACTGGACAGAGCCCTCTCTTTTATCAATAATACCCATTAGTTATGGGAGTAGGGTTCACCAGTTTGAGCCTCATCCGTGACACAGCATGTATGGACTCATATTGAGCAGCAAATAAGCTAAGGTTAAAGGAATGTATTTTGTGGAAAAAAAAAAGAACAAAGGAAAACAACAACAACATAACAAGAAAGACCGAAAAAAAATTTCGATTACGCAATCCCTCACCTCTTAGACTCTCAACCTCTCACCCATAGAAGAGGAAGATGAATAACAATAGTCACGCTGAGAAAGGAACGCGAGGGAAGATAATTTTATATTGTTGGAGTATATATAACTTTATTTGATTTACCACAAAATACATATAACGATAAAACAAGACAGTTACACAAAAGCAAATGAAAGTGGCGAGGAAGCCCAAAAAGAAACCATGAGGCTTATAGACATTGGGCTCCCTCAGAGTAAAAATAAAGTTGACAGGAGCCGTAAGGCCAGGATCGAAAGTAAAATACAATGAAGGTAAGTATAAATTAACTAATTACATCGACTGAGTTGACAAAATATAAAGTAAGGTACATGTAACAATAAGTATAAAAATAATATCAGACATATGAAGAAAGATAACTATTTACTACAAGATTTATAACTAATAATTCATGTATATTTTTTTCTTCAATTTCGTTTTGAATAAGTGGAGAGAATTAGATTCTTTAATATCGTTTTCTATAGAGTTATAATAAGTAGGTCCTTGGAAACTGACAGAAAATTTACGAAGGTTTATTCTACAAAAAGGAAGGTGAAAATCGTTCGCGTATCTAGTGGCATAGCTATGGACTTGTTTGTTTAAAGAAAAATAATTGTTGAACTTTGAAGGCAAAAGAGAATGGTTAAGAGAAAACATAAGTTTACCCAATTCTAGTTGTCTAATATCGGTAAGTTTTAGTAGCTCTAATTCTTTGAAAATAGGGTCTGAATGAGAATCGAAAGTTGATTTAGAAACAATTCTGATAACTCGCTTTTGCAAAGAGACAAGACGGCGAAGACTGGTTTTGTACGTAGATCCCCAGACAACAATACAATAATGAAGATAAGGATAAACTAAACAATAATAAGGGGTTTTTAGACAGGGTTTAGGTAGAAAAAAATCTTGCTCTATTAATGACTCCTATAGATTTCGAGATTTTACGAGCTACTTGAGAAATGTGCGGTTTCCAAGACAGATGTTCATCAAGGACTACACCGAGGAAGACCGTTTCCTCAACCTGTTCGATTCTCTGTTCATTTATGCATATTTGCATTGGAAAATGATACCTTTTCTGTCTAGGCTTAAATAACATAAAGTTTGTTTTCTTCAGGTTTAAGGAGAGTTTGTTTGCCTTAAACCAAGTGGATAATTTATTGAGTTCGGAATTGAGTGAGGCTGCCAGGTAGACAGGATCTTTATGGGACATTAATAAATTATTATCATCAGCAAATGAAATCAGCTCGACGAGCGTCGATACGTCATTTAAATCATTAATATAGAGCAAGAAAAACAAGGGGCCCAAAATGGATCCCTGGGGGACACCACAGCAGATAGTTTGAGGAGAGGAGCATTGACCGTTGAAGTGAACGAATTGCAACTTGTTGGAGAGATAGCTTCTAACCCAGTCCAGAGCCACGCCACGTATACGATAGTGCTCGAGTTTGTCAAGCAGAATATTATGATCGACGGTATCAAAGGCCTTAGAAAGATCAAGGAAAACGCCAACGGCATGTTCATTGCGATCAAGAGCAAGGGAGATTTTTTCATATAGGTCAATCAATGCTAACGAAGTTGAATGATTTTTCCTGAAGCCAAATTGATTATTACATAGAATTTCTAGTTTACTTAAAAAATTATAAAGACGGTTATAAACAACCTTTTCAAGGAAGTTAGAAAAGCTAGGGAGAATCGAGATCGGTCTATAGTTCGTAAAGAGTGATCGATCACCGGCTTTAAAGAGTGTTGCAGTTGTGAAGCAAATGACAAAAGTATTATAAGTTGGAGTCTTCCATGGGAGTAAAATATTGCCATTTGACTGAAAAATGTCATAATTCAGACGAATCAGTCAGTTTTTTTTAAAACCCAAATTCATGTTTACGGAAATAAATTTTTGATCAAATGGGCAACAAAAGACGCAATTCAAGATGAGGAAAAGAATATGGAATAAAATAACCCATCGCTAGCTATTTCAAAAGCAAGGCTGCCGAAGTTTGTTGTGCTTGTTACAAAGATTTTAGGTGAAGATTGGGAGGTGGTCCTTGTCGTAACACAATGGAAAAAATTGGGAGATTGAGATAATTATTCCAAGAATATAATGACTGTGCTTTATTTGAGACGTGGAGATATAACAAACAAACAATAACAGAGTTGATAAGTACAGATCTGTAAGGGGCATGATAGCTGGGCATGTTGCAAAACTCAGTAACCGAACTATTTAACACTAGTCACACAAACTATAACCTCAGAAACACAGACTTCAGACAGGAATGTTTCAGCACTAGAAACTACGGCAAACACTCTCTCACGCATTTTGGGCTACTTCTTTGGTCCAAAATTAACCGGGAGCTAAGATCAGCACCTACACTCAGTAACTTTAAAAAAGGCATCAGAAAGACAGACATTGCCTCGTTAATAGATTACTCGTGTAACGATGTGTCCTTTGCAAGAGTTAGCATTAGTTCGCCTCACCATTTTACTCTTTTTTTTGGAGTTACTCAATTTACGATACCGAGATATTGTAGTAGGAAACTTGGGGGAACAGTAATCCTCTACAATGAACTCAAACTTTTTGTCTCTTTAAACTGTTTTACTGAAGGACACTTGTTGCTCAACTTTCACAATCAAGGCTAGCAGTAACTCTCTGACAAGACCTAGTTACAGCTCCTTTATCCTGACTGAATCTGAAGGCTGCCAATCTTACTCAACTTACAATAATCTTACATCAGTAAAAATTCGATTGGCTATAAGAATTATTAACATATTTTCCTCCGAGGTTGTGTCGTAATAGGAAAATCAGTTAAAACTCCAAAATTCACTTTTGTCCAACAATTGTCCAGTCAAAACAAAACAGTCAGAGAAACACAAAAATTACAAGGAATGTTTACATGAATGGAAATCACATATGTACAATATCGTTACTCTAAAATGTACAATTTGTCAATTCGCTTACAGTGGTTAAGGCGTCGTTTAAAAGCTTCTTGTTGGAATATCATACAATGGTAATTAGTCCCGCCTTTTTCCATATATTAACTAAAAGATTGTTTACAAATCCCTAGTCAAAAATCAATTAGCAAGATATTTACATTGCAAAAGCCTTTAAACAAAGATATCATTCGCTACAACTTTTAGCAAGTAAATTGAACTAGGCAGTAACAAAAGCTTGTTTATCACAACGAGTTAACTAAGATAGTCTGTTGGACAAGGTTTTCTTTTGGAAGCGCACTAAAGTTTCGATCAAACCACTAAATATGCGAAAGACAGTAAAAATAGGAATGTCCAGGAAAAGACGACTTGGCAAGGTCAAGCTTCTGAAGATTTAGGAAAAACCAATTAAGCCAATTAATGTAAGATAACAAACAAATGTCGTTAAATTTACCAGAACTAATTAGATTAAGAACCTCTGTGTGGGTTCAGTTTAAACAAAAACAATCATTTCTTAATTGAATAGCGGCACGTGTGCAAAGAGAAACCGACGTCGAAAAGAGAATCTTTACAGAGAAAGGCCAAACCTTATTAACGAAAAACAAATAGCTTTTGTAAGCCCAGTACGTTCTAGTAGAACGTTTTTATATAACAATTCAAAATACTCTACTCAGTGATAATAATAATTAAAACTAGACATTATGGCAGACATAATGTAATTTATGGCAAGGCATGATACTCACATGATAACTCGCTAGGTCAGGCTGTACCAGGTACTGCAAATCTAGCCAATTAGGTTATAGGGCGGTGTCAGGGTTAAGTAGGTATATCGAGGTATTTTCCCAGTAATTCTTCCTTCTCTCCCTCGTCGTCAACTCGGTCAGATCTCGAGCAAAATCTTTCCCTCCTCCTCAGCCTTCACCTGCCTGCGGGTTATTATTGTTCACGGTATTTCCTATTTCTTCTTTTTTTCCTTTTCTTAAATATTTTGTTTTGTAGTTTGTGGTGGATTTTTGTCTCTCCATTTTTTATTCAGTAGATTAATCGGTTTACATATATCGATGTGTTGTGATTCTCTTAGCTTTGATTTCATTAAACCTACCACAACCGTGGCCAGATTTATCCAACACAGTTGTTTGTTTATATTTTAATTCCGTTCCTGTCGGAAAGTACGTGACCGGAAATGCAAGCGGAGCTCGCGCAGAGTTGGGCCTTGTTTTGAACACATGCCTTGATATAAAATATATTAAAATAGCAATGCTTGATGATTCATTAACGTTCATTATTCGATAAAAGTATTTTCATTTTGGTTTTAAGTTATACCCCAAAATATCGTTTTACAATATTATTATTAGAGCTAGAATTTAGAGTTTCAATTATAATTAGAATTTACAATATATTACTATAGTTTTATATATATGATCAAGAGAGGATAAAGGGGACAGAAAAGGCATCCTCCATACACACCCTATTCCATAGGTAATTCGTCTCGAGTTATTTTTAAGACCACAGATCCCAAGGGGGATTAGACAACAGCCAATCACATAGCGCGAACGTGTTCCGCGTCGATGACCCACGCTCAGAGCCACGCGTCCTTCACCAATTGAGGCAGAAAAAAATGGCGGAAGACGCGGAGACCAATATTGCTATTCGTTTTGTCGACGAAAACGACTAAAGAGAGATTTCTGCTAAAGCTGTGTCAGCGAAACGGAAATTAAAAAAGAATCACCCTTCCTCTCTTGTATAGAGCTAATAGTACAGCAGGGAAATCCTTAACACACTGAATATTCTCTCAGGATCATTTATAATTTACAGTTTGAAGAGAGCAATTTCTGGTTTGATATTTGTTCTTTTATTAGTCTTTTATTATTCAACAAAAATAACACTTGGCGTCCTGCTTGCTTTATTATGCAAACGACCGGTTTCAATAAACCGGCGAAATTTCTCATTTTATTAAAGCACTAAGGTTACGACAACTTTGAGCTAAACTGATTTCACGGGTTGTCAAAGAGTCCAGCGATTGCCTTTTTCCAGGTGAGCGCCGGCTCATTTCGCTTCAATATTCAGGAATGCTCTCGATCTCTTTACGCTTTCATTACCTTTAGCCCGACATGTTTTGCACGGCGTTTAGTCATACGAAACCTCCACGAAACATCCACGCAGCGCGCAAGGTAACCTTATCCCGATTCTAAAAATAACTCGAGACGAATTACCTATGGAATAGGATGTGTATGGGGATGCCTTCTCTGTCTCCTTTATCCTCTCTTGATATGAGCGAATAATTCAGAAGATCCAGTCTCCTTAATTTAGGACAGAGCTCCCATTCATTGGCAATGGTTGCAGACTTTACTTTACAATAACAGCAAAATATAGGTACTTTCCAAGCGATGGACATTTGTCGGCGAAGACAAACACAGTTTCCGCATTTTTCATCAGGCTAAAGTTCGATTTTGAATTTCTTCTGTGTTTCAATACGTTTTAAGAAGAACTCTCGTAAGCTAAGAATGAATAATGTTTACATTCTCCCAGTGAGATACAACTAATTTTCTTATTGTCCATTTCAAATTTTTCTCCGTTTAATTCCTGACTAATTCTTTATACCGGAGCTCCACGTGCGTGCGGGGGCCCATAGCTAAGTAAATCTACCCGTCCTAGAAAATTTGGTAATCACGTGACCGTACACCGCCCGCCCGCCCGCCCGCCCGACCGACCGTCCGTCCGCATCACAGGCACACCAATATAAAATAGCTCAATCAACAGGTATGGCAACCCAAATGCAACTGAAGAAATCGCATGGCCGCCCGGACTTTTAGAGAGAAAAAAACAACAAAGTCGTGCCTTTTTCGACGTTATTTTTGATGTTTACGCTCACGTGGATAACAGAGAAAGAGCTAGGGAGACGAATTTTGTTGAAAGAAAAACATGAAACTGATTTCATAGCGGCGGTGAGAAAATGAGAAATGCTAGCGGCCAGGTGAAAATGAGCGGCGGTGAAAGAATAACAGCGAACATGAACACAGGAAACAAAATCTTTGGTAAGGACATGCGACAATTCCTCCATAAAAATAATGTATAACTAGGAAGTGTGACGTTTTAGTCGTACAAAACGGCATTGTAATCGTGCAAAAAACGTGTAATTAGATCTATTGATCTTGATGCCATTTTCATTGCCGTCCCCGTTTAGCATGACATTGCTTTTTTGTTGTTGCTGTTTATAAGTATTATTAACCTTCGCTTTTGGCCCTGACTAAATCTATACACTAGCGGAGCTCTCGCCCGCGAAGCGCGCGCAGCGGAACACCATGGGTAAGAAAATGAGGTAAACTACCCATCCGAGAAAGTCTGGTAATCACTTGACCGTACACTGACCGACCGCCCGACCGTCCGTCCGCATCACAGGCATACCAATGTAAAATAACTCAATCAACAGATATAGCAACCCAAATGCAACTCGAGGTTATTTTGACGGGAAATTGCATAGCCACCCGCGTCTTGTGAAGCAGAGACAATTAAAGAGTCAATGAGGACGAAAACTTAAAGAGGAAGTTGTCTCTGTATCCTTGCTTTGTAAAGTGATTCGCGCTTACGTAGCGAAGCGTTACTTAAGTTTGAAGGCTACAACGATGTACAGATAACCACTTTATTTCTGAAGTGGTTGCCAACGGTAACTTAATCGCCAACAGTCAAACTGCAAAGCAAATGAAAGATTTGGTTTTAAGTATGAAATTGCACTTAAAGGCTGAAATATTCGCAGCGAAATGTTACTTACAATTCTGTTGGGTAATCCACACACGTTAACACGGCTCTTTACATTATCTTTCAACGGTTGTGTCCGGTTGATTGCAAGGCGAGTCTAATTAAAAACACGTTACGCTATTATACACAAAAATGCTGATTCGTCGCCAGGTCCTTCGCGACTGCATTTTTGGCGCCAAATCGGTACAGCTACACAATTAAAGCGCAAATCACTCCGCCCGAGTGCGGAAATTAAGAGCTTACAGTAGCTCTAATTGAGCAACGGTTTGCCATTTAAGACCGGAAAATCATGCAAGTGTTCATTGTTCTTGAATTGATTTAAACTAGAGTAGTCCTGCATTGAGCTCTTCCTTTGTCGCAATCAAACAGTTTGTGAATAGGTCTGTCGTACTCTCCGTCTCTTGTCTTGATTCTCACTTTTCGGACAAGTCCGTCGTTTCCAGGATATGTGCCTACAATACGCGCCATCTTCCATTCACATCTTTTGTGTTTGGGATCCAGCTCCAATACAAGATCACCGATCTGGATGTTATCTCGCACGCGAAACCACTTGTTCCTTGGTAACAAGTTTGGGGCGAAATACTTCATCCAGCTCCTCCAGAAATCAGCAAGTCTGTTTTGGGTGCTCCTGAGTAATTGTCGCGGATTGGTTCTTTCCCCTGGTTCTGGTTGTGGTGGTGGATTGTAGTGGCCTAGAAGTAGGTCGTTTGGAGTGATCGGTGGGGCCTCCCAGATATCGTCGGAACTGGGGTACAGCGGTCGTCCGTTGACCATGTAGGTGATTTCTGACAAAATTGTTCTCCATTGTTCCTCGGAGTAGGCTTGGTTCTTGCAAGTGGCGTTAAATGCTTGTCTGACTGACTTAATTAGGGTTTCAACAACTCCGTTTTGGTGACTCGCATGTGGTGTATTCCATTCCCATCTGAGCTCGCAGCTAAATTTATCAGAGAGGACACTTTTTACCCCAGGAATATCCCAGTTTTGCGTGATTTCCTTTAGGTAACCTTGGGCACCCACGAAATTTGTACCACGGTCTGACCAGCAAACATTAGGGTGTCCGCGTAGGCAGGCAAACCGTCGAAAGGCCATTAAGAATGCGTCTGAAGTTTTATCGGAGACCAGCTCAAGATGAATCGCACGTGATGTCATGCAAGCGAAGATGATCACTTGTGCCTCTTTCAGAGTTTTGCGGCCGAGCTTGATCTGTACTGGCCCAAACATGTCCATAGCAGTGTTTGAGAATGCCGGGAAGCCAGCTGCTACTCTTAGGCTTGGAATCTGTCCCATGAGCTGGTTGAGAGGCCTTTTCCATAGTTTTCTGCATATGACACACTTTGAGGTGACGGTCTTAGCCATTCTGCGGAGTCCAATGATCCAGAATCTTTTTCTGGACTCGTGGATTAAACTCTTATAGCCACAATGCCCACGTCGTTCGTGGAGGTCACGCAGAAGCAAGATCACAAAAGGGTGGTCTTTTGGCAAGATAATAGGCTTTCTCAACTCTTCCGGGAGACATCTGACATCTTCAAGTCGACCATGCGCACGAAAAAGGCCATCTTCATCCTTCTTTGCTACCAGTTTCTTATCCAAGCTGTCTTCGCTGACGTGAAATTGACTCCACTTCAGAAGATGGGTCTCGGCAGCCTTCAGTTCCTGAACTGAAATGGGCCCTGACCTTGGGTTCATTTTCCGAGCGTTGTGAATAAAGCGACCAACGTAGGCTAGAGTTCTCCGTATCTTGGAGTACGTAGAACACGTTTTCGGCAAGTGTAAAAGGATAGGATTTTCTTCAGATCCAGGTTGATCTAGTTCAGGACATACTTCCGCTGCGGCACTGTGATGTTTACCGGCTTTCTTCTCTTTCCGAAACGTTTTCTTCTCTCTTAAAGCGTCGAGGTCGTCCACATGAGTGTTAACTCGGGTGTGGTCTTGAGCGCTGGGCCACTTTTCTTCTGGCAACTCTAGGACGGATGGTCCCTCTGACCACTTCATGAGATGATTAAGATGGATTCCTCTCGTTAGAGCATCTGCAGGGTTGTTGTTAGACTTGATGTAGCGTATTTGGTCTGCCCCAATCGTCTCTTGAATTTAAGCCACTCTGGCAGATACGAAAGGCCTGAATTCCAGTGGTGGCGTTCTGATCCAGGACAAAACGGTTGATGAATCGATCCAGAAGAATCTTTCCCAGTCCTGGGCTTTTGCGAACTCCAATGCTTTTACACATGTAACGTACATGCGTGCAAGTGCTAAACAGCCCAACAGTTCTAATCTCGGGGTGCTCTTCTTCTTCAGAGGTGCGACGAAAGCCTTTATCGTGACTGGAACACTACGATAGTCTCCGCCAGCAACTTTCCACCGTAGGAAGATGATCGCACCATAAGCCTGCTCACCACCATCGGAGAATCCGTGAATTTGAGGCACGCCCACTGCGTTGTTTGGTTTTAGCTTGCGGTCAAACTGAAATGACAGGAGATCATTTATGGACTGGACATTCTCTAACAATGTTTGCTGAATACTCTCGGGAAGGATGTCGTCCCAGCTGTAACCTGAACTCCATAATCCTTGCAAGTCAATTCTGAACTTGATAGTAACGGGTGAAACAAGTCCGATAGGATCCCAGAGTTGAGCGAGAAACTTCAGACAGCTTCTTTTGGAGAAGCCCTCCAGTAGGCCAACCACGTTTCCTTTCTTGAAGGTAAATTTGTCTTCTTCTTTATCCCATTTGTGGCCAAGCAGATCTGTAAATCTCTCACCACTAGACTGGTCAATTTCTGAGCAGTTGGAATGCCACGCCTTAATTTGAAACTGGCCTTTTCCAAGGACGGTGTCAATTTCTTTGATTATTTTCTTGGCTTCTGTCAAGCTGCTTTTTGAGCCTGCGATATCGTCCACGTACGCGTGATCTTGAGGTTCCTGGGCTGCGTCTGGAAATTCGACTTGCGAGACTTGAGCTAGGTAATTAATGGCGTTCGTGGCGATGTCTGGTGCTGGCTTGTCGCCAAAATTTAACCTGAGCCACTGGACGACTGAGGGCGTTTCACTTTCTTCGCTTCTCCACAAGAATCTGTGAAAGAATTGATCATCAGGGTGCACTAGGACTCGATTAAACATTTTTCGGATATCACCCGAGTAAGCCACTTCGTTCCATCGCCAGGCCATAAGTACATTGGGAAGACGGTTAATGTAATTAGGTCCTTTTTCGAGGTGATCGTTAAGGGAAAGACCGTCGTGGCCTTTTGAAGACGCATCGAAAACAAGGCGGACGTTAGTGGTTCTCTCTGGTGTGAAGACTGCTTACAACGGCAGATACCATTCGGGTTGACTGTGATCAAGTTCTTCCGTAGGAACTTTCATCACGAAGTCTTGTTCTAACAGCTTTTGTACCTCGTCATTTACGATTGTGAAACATTCTTTTCTCCGGAACGATTTCTCGGCAGACTGCATTCGTTGAAGGCGATGTCATAATTGCTGCGTTTGGGGGGTCCATTCTGGTTCCAAGGCATTCTTACTTGGATTCTTCCATCTACCAATGTGGTTGAATTAGACAGAGATTTGACGAACTTGTTTTCTCGTAGCGCGTTCTCACTACATGTGCACAGCTCTGTTGGATTAACTCTCAGCGTGTCCTGATAAAGTAGTTTCTTAATTTCGTCTTCAATGCTCACTGTTCCGACTTCAACAGACTGTATCCTGGAACTGTTAACTTGTCCTAAAACGTACCAACCAAAACAGTTACGTTTGGCAATCGGCTCTCCTGGTTCCCCGGACAAGGTATGAATGTCGACGAAGGCATCGACGAAATCTGTACCAATTAGAAGATCTATTGTTCCACCAGAAAGATGCAGTTTGTTCGCAACTGGTTTGAGATGGGGGAAGTGTTCAATAGTTCCCTCTGAGATCGTCTTCGCGGCACTACAAGGTCTCTTTATGGTGTATACTTCCAGGGTCTTTCTGATATCCTCTTCGGTACTCGAGACAAGAGTGATCTCAATGATTTCTGTCGTTTCAGACCTCTTGTCTCCACCTGCTAGGTTCATAGTAAGATGGGTAGCTGTCCCGGCTATTCCCAGTCGTTCAGCTGCGTTTTTAGATAGCAGACTTGTGTTTGATCCAGAATCTATCATCGCAAGCATTTCAACAAGCGTTCCACCTGAGTCCATAACTTTGACCTTTTGAACAGGACATAAACCAGTGATGAGCTTGAAATCTTTCTTGTGGTCAGCGGCACAGTTGGTATTGCCTTCTGCAGGAACATCTTGCATTCGGAAAGGCACTGCGTTTGGGCTTAGATTTGAATTGATGGTCTCGTTGTGCAGAAAACGGCGATGGTTCTTTTTTCATTTATCGCAGGTAGTACCATCTGGCTTCTTACAGTCGTTCGTGTGATGGGGTCTAAGACATTTGCGGCATCTTTTGCTCTGTTTCACTACGTCCCACTACGTGATTTACAGTTGAACTTTGATACAGCGGACAGGCAGCCAAATGGTGTTTCCACGCACAACCGAGTGGGCACGCTTCTTGATCAGGAGTTCTATCACTGCTAGCAGCGTGGTTCTCTGTTCTTCTGAAGGTTGGTCCTCGGTGGGTACGTTCCTTTTCGTCGGCGTTCTCATTGTCTGGTTTGCCTCTGGAGCGAAGGGTTGCCTCTTGATGTAACCAGGTTACGAGGTTTGACACTTTTTCTTCTTTTCCCGCTCTTTGCATCTCTCTTCCAAAGTCTGTGTTGTCTCTTGGATCGAGCTTTGATAAAAGCTGAGACATGAAGAACGGAGCTTCTGACGCCTCCAACACGGTGCAGCCATTGTCTTCCATATCATTGACAAATACAGAAATCGGGGTGGCGTAACGCGTGTGTGACTTAGAGTCCTGTTTAACATGTTTGAGATTATTCATCTCAGCTAACAGTTCGTCCATAAGTTTTCGCTCATTTGCGAATTCAGTTTCAAGAATTTCCCAGGCTTGGTTAATGCCTTTACAGGTCTTGACTTGATCTGTCCAGAAGAAGCCTTTGGGCATCGCTTTTCGGAATCTTTGAAGTTGCTCGTCCTCGTCTTGTCCATATTTTCCATACAGTGTCTAAACTCCCTTTTCCAAGTTTGATACGTTCTTCGACTTCCGTCCCAGTTCGGAACTGTCAACCGCTCTAGGCTGCTAGGTTTTGTTCCTATCGCAACGGCCATTTTCTCAACTGCAGAGGTCATCGTTTTCAAGGTTTCTGTGTGGTCAGGACCTTTCGGAAGAGCATTTTCGCTTTGATATGCTGCAAATTTCAAGGTGATTTGGAGGAAATCAGCTTTCACCTTGTCCCCGAGTTTTCGGTTCGTTAACACCAATTCATCCTCCGATGAAGCGCCTTATTCAATTAACTTGTCTAAGATCGTCTCTTGCTGTTTTTTAACAGATCTGTACTTCGATTCCACTAAATTGAACACTGCTTCGAGTCTTTCAAGTCCCGGTTTTACTGCAAAAATCGCTTCAAATTCTTCCATCAACTCATTAAGAATTCCAACGGCATTGTTCATTTTTCCCGTGAGGGTTTTTACATCAACTTTCGGCGGCATTGCGAAGTGAAGGTGTAAATTGAAGTATTTTCTACAACGGTCAGTCGCTCGCTTTATGGCAGTCGGTTGTTCTGGAAAATGATGCGTTTCTCTCGTGAGTCGCTTGTTTCGCTGTCAGTTGTTCTTGGAGGCCGGTCGTTTTACCACGATGCTGTCCTTCCGGATCCTGCAGTAGTAGTATAGGAGGGACCGAATTAACCCCTTTTTTGGGGGAATCTCATTAAGGTGGGGGGGGAATAAATTAACGTGGCTGACGTCAGAGGCTATTGTATTGATCTCATGAATAAAATGCGGAGGATTCTCATTAAATGATCATTATACAGAAAAACCAGTTCTAAAATCAGGTTTCATGACAATGCTTCAATAGACTTGCCCAAACTTGCCCCATTGTTTTCACAAAACCTTCAACCCTGATTGGCTATGTTAGAATCTATTATGTCTTCCAAATAAAAGCGGGCTCTCCGTTCAGCATTTTATTATTGTCACAAACTCCAGTAAATAACATTTTTGAGCGGATAGCTTCCAAACATACTAGTCAACGGTCCGAAAACAGTACTCGACTTAAAACTATTCACTGTGACCAAAGATAAATATTTTTATTCTACAAAACCATTGATTCTGTTTTTGTCAATAAAATTCAACCTTCAAACGTTTCTAGACTGTGGTATCGAGCGTTAACCATTAACATGTTGGCCTTTTCCCTTTTAGACCTGTATCATACGAAACAAAACGAACGCAAGCGAACTGTATTTTATTATTCATCGCAAACTAATTTAATATACACTGAGCCAACATGAACGCTTGCCGCATAAATTATCCACAGGAATCAACTCAATTATATATAAACAATGGTGGGATTAATACGCGCGTGCTACAACCAGACTACACCTTTGTTTCGGTTAAAAAATACATTTATTGATAACAAAACCATCAAAGTGTTACAACAATAGATGAACAGACAGAGTTCCGGCTTAGTCTTCGGGAACAGTTTGTTTGACAAACAATCGATTGAGTAAGAGTTTCCGCTTATCGATGGCAAGTTCTGTCGATTCCAGCCAGTCATATTCTTCTGTGTCTTTGAGATCTTGGCGGGTTTCCATCACTTTTCGGAATGTGGGATCTTTCTTCATTGCATGCATCCACTGTAAAAACTCTAAGAACACTTTTCTCAATTCCTTTCTATATACTGGAAGCAAAGCATTTTTCAGCTTTAATGCGGGCCACTTCAGGCGAGTCTCCGTTTTATTCGTACTCGTTGATCAGAGCTTCGAGCTGGGCTTCGTGGCGATTACAAACTTCATTTTGAATGCGTGACCAAGGATCTACATGCTCCTCCTCCTCCTCTCCGGAAGAGTCCATTTCTTCGCTAGATTGAGAACTTTGAGATGATTGTTCGCTTTCTCGTGAGCTTTCAATATCGTCGTCATCATCTTCAAAATTTCCATATCCATTTTGAACGAAATGATTATAATTGCTGAACATTGTGATCCGAACAGCACGAGGTTTAAGAACTGACTGAATCAGAAACAGCGGCTTACGTCTTTTATAGCTATCGATGGAGGCACGGCTGCAAAACACAACGGAACTCTATGAACTTTCATTGTACCCCTCCTGTACCCCTACTGTACCCCTCCTGTACCCTTCCTGTACCCCTACTGTACCCCTCCTGTACCCCTCCTGTACCCCTACTGTACCCTTCCTGTACCCCTACTGTACCCTTCCTGTACCCCTGAATTCTCTTAAGTACTCCCCACCATTGTAAAATAACTATATATTAAATGATTCTGTTAACTGTGAGTCATTTTTCATGAGGAGTTATGCCTCGAACGTTTCCTCGAATTTGTCCGCTATGTGGCAAACCTGGTGTGTCCATCTTGAGTTCTCATCTTGAAATTGTCCATGACTTAACCGGGCTAAGACGAACACGACTCTTAGAAGAGGCTAAGGTTTCTTGGGAATCAAAAAGAGAATATATTTCTACAAGCGTCGACTTACCCCGTTGTTCACCTAGTTCCACGAGAAAAATATGTGAACCAAGAAAAACAAGAAGAGTAGTAAACGAAACGCCGAAAACTTTTTCTACTGCGAAGAAGGTAAAGCTTTCCCATGATGTTTCCTTGGCAACCGAGCCTTATCCAGATTTTATGTTTCGCCATAAGTTCTCACTCCTTGTGGTTGGACCAAGTCAATCAGGGAAAACAGTTTTCGTAGAACAGATTCTAACGAGAGATCGTATTGTCTACGAAACCAACAAGCCCCTTCGCATTTTATGGTATTACAGTCAGTGGCAAGATAGATACGAAGCTTTGAAATCAGCGATCGGAAAGGACATTAAATTTTTTCTTGGCCTTCCCACATTTTAAGAAGATCTGCGAGAAATTGACCCAAAATACAACAACGTTATCATCTTTGATGATCTAATGGCAGAAGCGATCGAAAGCCCCATCGTTTCTCGGTTGTTTACCCAAGGTGGCCATAGAAATGCCGGCGTCATACTGCTCCTTCAGAATATGTTCCCCAAGGGAAAATTTAACACCGATATCAGTCGGAATGCTCTTTTCCGAAGTACTAGCGATCGGAAACAAATCGGAATTGTTGCTGGCGTATGTTTGATAAGAATCGCCAACGATTCATGACAGCTTATTATCAGGAAACAGAGAGGCCTTACTGTTACATCTTTGTAGATAATAAACCGGACACGCCGAGTGATAAGCAAGTATTGAGCGACATTTTCGGCTCTTGACGTCGATATCCGACTATTAACAGCTCCGCAAAATCGGTCGAAACCGTCAAAACGACCAGTTACAAGGAGAACATTGCCTGCGAAGCTAGATCAGCAGTAAAATCGCCTCCTGTAGTGAAATCTTCCCCGCCAATTGTAAAAAGGTCACGGCCATTTCCTTTTGATACAGTCTGGTCTGAAGCAGCCTATCCCGTTGTGCAAAATTATATGCAAGGAGCGCCCTGATGCCAAACCCTACCAAAAGACTTTGGGATCACGGAAATGTACCGCATTGCCAGACATCTTCATGATCCGTATCTTCCATCGTACTCGTATGGAAATTACTGGCCTGTGAAAATAAGACACTATTGCAATGGAAAATCGAAATGGATTTATTTACACAAGGACGATCCCAGCGAAAGATCTTTCCTAGAAAAGAACCAAACGAATGCTCGATAGACCAATAACAAATTAATTAAACGGTTGTCGATGCACTGTGCAGTGGAATATTTTATTTTTCAATAGACCTAACAATTGTGTATGAAACGGTACCTTATCTTTTTGTTAGAGGACTTAAGTATGATTGTTAATTTGCGAGAACACAAAAGAGGCATGAGTCAGATGCAAATTACTACTGGTTAACAGAGCGTGTAACAAGACATCAAGATAAAGTAATTTTATAGAGAGAGCACTGTTTGCAATAGATTCAAATAAAGAGTTTGAGCTCCATTTTTTTGCGTCTGAGTTTTGTTTATAACCGGATTTTTAGTTAGGCAAGCGAACTTGTTTCCTTAGTAAAGCGATTGCAAGAGTAACATGCTGAACGGAGAGCGCGCTTTTATTTAAAAGATAGAATAGATTCTACAATCAGCGTTAAAAGAGCCCGGGCAAGTCTAGGCAAGCCTATTGTTCCTATTGTAGTAGAGTGACGCTCATTAGTAAACCTATCCACTTCATTATATATGGAGAGAGACACTTAATCAGTATGCAGGAAATCCAAATTAGTATGCGGGAAGGCAGTGAGCAGGCTTTTATGCCGTTCAAACAATAAAAAAAAAACAATACGGCAACCAACCAGAATGCTTCGTCAAACGGGACAGCCAATGAGCGTCTTTCTAATTCCGGTCAACCAATCAAAACAACTATGACATCATAGTACCCCGGAATACATATGACATCATCTTCCGAAAATAACTAAAACCTGTCAAACCGGTTATACCAACCATGACCGCCACAAGATAAAAATAGAACATGACATCATTGATAAACCCGTCAAACTGGATATACTTAATGAGATTCCACCGCATTTTATTCATGAGATCAAGACAGTAGCCTATGACGTCACCTAGTTAATGTATTCCCTCCCCACCTTAATGAGATTCCCCCCAAAAAAGGGGTTAATTCGGTCCCTCCTATACTACTTGCAGTTGATAGTGTAACCTTCGATCCAATAGAATTTTTGACTGATTCGCGCTTACGTAGCGAAGCGTTACTTAAATTTGAAGGCTACAACGATGTACAGATAACCACTTTATTTCTGAACTGGTTGCCAACGGTAACTTAATCGGCAACAGTCAAACTGCAAAGCAAATAAAAGATTTGCGTTTTAAGTATGAAATTGCACTTAAAGGCTGAAATATTCGCAGCGAAATGCTACTTACAATTCTGTTGGATAATCCACATATCTTAACACGGCTCTTTACATTATCTTTCAACGGTTGTGTCCGGTTGATTGCAAGGCGAGTCTAATTAAAAATACGTTACGCCTATTATACAGAAAAATGCTAATTCGTCGCCAGGTCCTTCGCGACTGCATTTTTGGCGCCAAATCGGTACAGCTACACAAGCGCAAATCATAAAGTATTAAGCTTAGGTTATTTGTCATGTCCATAAATTTGGAATATTGCTGGTTTTCACATGACGTCACTAAAATTCAAACTATAAAACTATCGATCCTACCGAGATTTTACTTTCACGATGTATTAGAGCAGCTGAAAACTAATTTTCATACAAATTTTCGCTTCAAAAGGGTTGTGTTTGGTTTTGTGATAGAGTACGCTTGAATTTCTAAGCTTTTGAATGACGCGGCATTTACATGACGTCGAAGAGAGCTGTCATGTAGGTTAAAAAAAAGACTTATTTCAAGCACTCTTCCTATCTAAACAGTTCATGTATTAGAAAAAGTATTATTTTAATGTTTATGAGTTCTTTGAAGAATAAATTCACGCTTTAGTAGCAAAACTCGGTAACAGATGTTTCTGTTGGTTTCCATCCGCCATGTTGGTGCTCATCCGCATGGGGACCAGCATGGCGTCTCCATACAGATCTCTATAAATTTGGTTAAAACGTTTTTCGAATATCTCGTATACGAAATATTCCTCTGGCCTGAAATTTGGCGAGGGTCTTTGCATATTTACCTCCTTTAATTTCCCAGCTTCTGGACTTTATCTAATGAACGGTTTTGATTTTTATTTTGATCTACAGAGATCTAGAGCGAGACATTTTTTGTTGGAAGAACAACATGAAAATTTTGTAGCGGTGGTGACAAAATAAGAAATGCTAGCGGCCACCAGTGCAAGGTGAAAATGAGCGGCAGTGAAAAAAAAATGAACGAGAAAACGTAGAACATCTCCTCCATAAAACGTGTAACAAAGTAGTTTTAGGAAGTTTCACGTTGTAGTCGTCCAAAACAACGGCAAATAAATGTACAAAGAATATGTGCTGCCCGTGCAAAGTTGCTTTTTTGCTAATTAAAGTAGTCTCCATTGAATAAAAAAATGTCTTAATTACCATCTTACATATTTAGGGTACACCTGTGCTATAATACTTGTTATTTTTACTTAAGCTTGGATTCCTTTGTTCTTTTCGTGGGGAATATATTACACGACCCCCGAATCAACTGTCTGAAAAGCTGGGTGCGGCTTTGATTGTTTGAAGGGAAGATCGGGGCTAATGAACAGCTAATTAAAGTGCGAGTGGATTATGTATTAATATTCAAGGGGAATAAGTCATCCCCTTGCATATTAATACATAATCCCCTCGCATTTCAATTAGCTTTTCATGAAGAAAAAATTCACAAATGTTTATTGCAAATATTAAACACGACGCTATAATTACTAAAATTAAACTGAGCTGCGTTTCTTTTGCGTCACATTCACGCAGGGGCGGATCTAGGGCCTGAGATGACCTGCAGTTTTCTAATACAACTGGTATTCTGCAAAAAAAAAAACTATGTGGTTTATTGGTGTTGAAGTACAGCAAGAGACGAGGTTGAAGAATTTATGTTAAACGGCGTAAAAATGGTAGTATGGCACTGAAGTTTGGAGCATTAGCCCTTCTATTGGTCAGAGCAGACGTTCTGCGTGCATCATCGCCACATGTCCCATTCATGTGTATCCTGTGGGCTTTGCCTCGCTTCTATGCATACCGCCTTCTGTCTCGCTCGAAAAGTGTACACGCCATTTTGAATTATGCAGCATTCTATAGAGAGGTTTTAGCTAATTTATACAACAGGATAAATTGGAGTTAATGTAATAACCATAAACCCGCCCTTACCAGTAGTGGAATCAGCTCACTTCCTTTCAGGGGTCACTTCCTGCATGTGACCCCTGTCACACTAATTGTTTCGCTCAGCCAATTAGATGCCAGCTATCACATGTACAGTTGATGCCTATATTTTCGCGCCTAGCTCAGCAAAATAGCACTTCATATTCTTGTCTTCGTGGAACAAAATCCCATCCCACCCTCCCTTATTACTGCTTGATTCTCTCTGCTGGTTTTCTTAAGGTTTTATAGATGAGGTCTTTTCTCTTGCTTAAAAATTTAAGAAGCTGCTTATACTTTCTGCAATCATACAAACTACTGATCTTTGTTGTTTACACTTTGAATCAATATGCAATTGTCAAGAAGATATGGCAGAAAAGAGGTGGGGTTTCTACTGAGGGGAATCATTGTACCAGGCATCCTAACATGCTTGTGCACTTAGTTACTTTGGGCCTTATTTTGATTATTAAGTTGATAAAAGTTTAATTGTCACTTACTTACAACTTCTATTAATATATTTTTGTCTAACCTCTCTCCCTCGAGGTTCATGTTAAGTGTCTGGCTCTG
>OZ037775.1:38166318-38213818 GCA_964035525.1 Porites cylindrica | reverse complement strand
ATGGATCACGCTGTGAAAGAAATTTTGGGGGCACGAGCCATCCACGTCTACGCCTTTCTTCACCTTGCACGTTGAATTAGCGTAAGAAATAACAGCGAGATAGGCATAGGTCGCACTTGGGAAAAGTTTTCATCTTTGCCGGCTAAAAAACCACGAAAATTCGAAACCCCAACCGGAAAAGAAAACTTTTATTCAAATCGAGGAGGGTCGCACTAGTATTTACTAGTGGGAGTTAATTGTCGTTGTTTTGAAACATTGAGAACTTAAGTAGGCCAGATACCAGGGAACATTATCTCTTCGTAGTCCGATCATTTGGCGTAGGATCGTTTTCCTCCTTTCCCAGTTTCAGGAGGATGGGAGAAATAAAGAAAATAAAGTGCTTGGCTGCAAAGACTGCATTTAGCTCGGAGAATAACAAACCTGTGACGGTGCCTGGGTAGACTATAATTGGCTCGCCTGTAGAGAGTTCCCGTAAAAACGTTGAAATAGCGAAGGATTACAAGCTTATGAATTGCTCGCCCGTAGAAAGTTTTCGCAAAAACGTTAAAATGGCGAAAAGTAGTGGTAGCCTCGTCCGTCCACAACGAAAACGCGAAGGTCAGAAAATTTCAACGATTGATTCAAATTGATCGTGTTTCAAATTGGTCACGTTTCGTTGACAAGTGCTGACACTTACCGCCGTGATTCCTATTGTTTAGCTCAAGTTTTCCAAAATCTGCCTGCCCCACCCAAGCAATACGGCGTCTTTGATGTTTTTCGCGATTTTCAAAGTTTTTTCCAACTTGAAAACGTGGGGTCGCACTTGGCAATGTGTCCCGATGACAGATTTTTACCGCAAGGTAAACAAATTCTTCCAGAAATTTGCCAAGTGCGACCCATGCCATAAAAGAAAAAAACATCTCTTTGATCAGCTAGATCCCTGCGCATTCTGGCTCCTTGAATTTACGCTCCAAAAAATTCAACTGGCGTGAAAACTTTGGGAGCCGATATCAGTAGTGTGACCTACCCAGAATTTTTACCTAGGTAAAACAAATCCCGAGATGAATTTACCTCGGGAGATTTTGGATGAATTTGCCCTAGGTAAATCGGTTTTACCTAGGTAAAACTCTTTAGTGTGACCACAGCTAATAACCCTAAACCAGTAAATCTAAAAATTGGTTCAGTGGCAAACTCCAACTGAGATAGCAAAGTAGTCCATATTGCCTTCAGGATTCATATCAAAACAGTAACACAAAACACGGGGGGAAAGAACCTACATTTTTTCAAAAAAAGTTAATTGTATTCCTGGATAGTTATTGGCCTTGGTAGGTCCTTAATTAGGCGCTTAATTTCTAGAAAAAAGTAAACTTGTGTTTATTCCTGAAATATAAAATATTTTATATACAACTGCACATTGCATAGCTCCTTCTTGTAGTTAAAGTTATTTTGTGGTAAATAAATTTGCAAAATTCAAGTCAATTTTCTTCGTTAAAATGTTTATCATAATTTAACTGTAAAAGAGACATAATAACCTGCGTGATCATAATTGGATAAACAGGTTTATATATTTGGCAAATTTCTCACCGAAGTTCTTGAACCTCTCAGTACTTACACGCGGTTTTTTACTGTATTTTTTGTCCTTACTGACTGCAAAAAAATCATACTGATACAATTGTTGAAATACGTCCTCATTCTTCTTTGGACATATTTGCATCACTTATTACCGTACTGAAGCAGAGATATATCACCAGCTGTCGCCACGCTCAGTAGGGTATACCGACTCGCTGTTAGTAAAATAAATTAAATTTGATAGCTGTGGCGACGGTGGCGTCGAAGGAACTTTTGGATGGGGCAGGTAATTACGAAGTTTTCCTCTTTTTCTCTCTAAAAGCTGAAACTGAATAGTATCCCTAATTGCACACACTCCTTCATCATGATGCCGGCTAGTTACGCTTGTGCTTGCGTCCTTCCACTAAGGGCCTGTTATAAAAACAATGAAAAATATGGACCATTTACAGAGGTCATGACACGTCCGTAAATCGTAAATGTACCGATTAGTTATGAATGCTACGATTTCCCTACCTTTACATATGGAAGTGTCTTCAGAATCATTTCATACACTCTTTGAAGATTTTGTGATATTTCTATTTCTCGAAAGGTTTTATTTAGAGAAATGCAAATTTTCCATGCTGAAGTCAAATAAGGAGAAAACTAAAAAGATTAAAGACGTTACAAACCTCTGTATGATATTTGTAAGGTTGACATTCACAAGGATTTTCTCAAGTTATATTCTTTTAAAATATCAATTGACACAAGCAGGGCATCTTAAAATCTCTATAAATTGACACAAGCGGGGCGTTGTAAACTATCTGTAACATAACATAAATAGGAACACAAAGAGTCTCTGTAAATTGACACAAGTTGGGCATTGGAAAATTTATGTACAGTGACTAGGCTGGATTGAAGTGTGAGGGAGATTAAGCCAATAAATTGACTCCAGTAGGAAAGTGTAATCTCTTTAAGAAATACAGGGTATTCCAATAAATTGAAGACAGGAGGTGAATATTACTCAGAACGTAAGTTAAAGATGGTAAACAATCTTTACGCCAACATTTCATTTTGTGTAAAGTTGTCTAAAAGTTTACGTTATAAGCGTAGAATTGCATCAAGTTATAACAAGTTTGCCATAACAGCCTTTAGCTACTTTACGCCAGGTGTGAAGTTTATATTATAAGGCTCCTTACTATTTAACATGAAGGGCGCATTACCTCCCATAGTCGTGCGCAGAAAACACCAGCAACTGTCGTCATTCGTCCAATTAATGTGTTAAATTGTTTCAGAATAGTTTTCTTTTTTACGTTTCCTCAAACGAAGTTAAGGGAACTGCATCGAAAATGTAGCGCATTATACTAGAGTTTTACAGTTATACTTTATTTTTGTAATTACAGTTTGTTAAACTATTTTCTGGTAATAAAAATTAGCAGAATTCAAGTCAATTTTCTTGGTTAAAATGTTTATCATAATTTAACTGTAAAACAGACATAATAACCTGCGTGATCACACTTGGCTAAACAGGTTCATATAATTATGGAAAATTTCCGACATAAGGTTCTTGAACCTCTCGATTCTTACACGCAGTTTTTTAGTGTATTTTTGTCCGTACTGACTGCAAAAACCTTTATACTGATTCAGTTGTTGAAATACTTCCTCATACTTCTTTGGACATATTTGCATCACTTATTACCGTACTGAAGCTGAGATATATCACCAGCTGTCGCCACGCGCAATAGGGTATACCGACTCGCTGTTAGTAAAATAAACTAAATTTGATAGCTGTGGCGACGGAGGCTTCCAAGAAATTTTTAGATGGGGCAGGTAATTACGAAGTTTTCCTCCTTTTCTCTCTAAAAACTGAAACTGAATAGTATCGCTAATTGCATACACTCCTTCATCATAATGCCGGCTAGTTAGGCTTGTGCTTGCGTCCTTCCACTGAGGGCCTGTTATAAAAACGATGAAAAATGTCGACCATTTACAGAGGTAACAACACGTCTGTAAATCGTTAAAGTGCCGACTAGTTATGGTAGCTAAGTTCTCCCTACCATTACATATCGAATAACAAAGTGTCTTCAGGGTCATTTCATACACCCTTTGACGATTTTGTGATATTTTTATTCTTCGAAAGTTTTTAGAGAAACATTTTCTTCGCTGAAGTTAAATAAGGAGAAAACTAGTTAGGCTAGTTAGGCTTGTGCTTGCGTCCTTCCACTGAGGGCCTGTTATAAAAACGATGAAAAATGTCGACCATTTACAGAGGTAACAACACGTCTGTAAATCGTTAAAGTGCCGACTAGTTATGGTAGCTAAGTTCTCCCTACCATTACATATCGAATAACAAAGTGTCTTCAGGGTCATTTCATACACCCTTTGACGATTTTGTGATATTTTTATTCTTCGAAAGTTTTTAGAGAAACATTTTCTTCGCTGAAGTTAAATAAGGAGAAAATTAAAAAGGTTAGAGACGCTACAAAATCTCTGTACGATCTTTGTGAGTTTCAAGTTATTTTATTTTTCTTATAAAACATCTGGCAATTGACAAAATAAGGACACTGACCAAAGCGAGGCATCATACCGTGCGGTAAATCGACACTCTTGGGGAGTTGTAAAATCCCAGTAAAATGTCATAAATAAGGACACACAAGTCTCTGTAAATTGATACAATCGGGGCATTGGTAAATGATTGTAATTTGACTAGGCTTGATTGAAGCGGGGAACTCGAGTCAAGTAAATTGACACAAGTAGGGGAAGTATAATCTCCGTCTATTAACACATGCAGGGAATTCCAATAAATTGACGACAGATGGTGACTGAATACTACCCAGAACAGGACATGAAAATTGAGATTGACGAAAAGGTGCAGCTTTCCTAAATTTGTTAAAGATGGTCAACAAACTTTGCGCCAACATACCATTCTGCGTGAAGTTGTTTAAATCTTTACGTCATAATTGTAGAGTTACATCAAGCTAGGATAACTTTGTTTTAAAAAAATTTTATCTACTTTACGCCAGGTGTAAAGGATACAACATAAGCCGGGTTGCTTACTTATTTAATAATGTTACAAAATCGCTAACTATACCCCAAAGTAGGGAACATGAAACACCAGAAACTGTCGTTATTCGCTCGCCCAATCTATTTTTTTTAAAATGTGTGTGCATAGTTTTATTTTTGTGAGTTTAATCAAGCGAATTTAAAGGAAGTTTATTTAATTATTCTGTTAAGGCAACCGGAAAATTTGTTACTGAAACGATCCAGGAAATGCATCATAAGTGACAAAAATTTGGAGATCACGCTAATTATGTCTTAGAAGTCAGCTGATATGAGCTCGGTGAATCGCTGGAATCTCCGCTGTCATTTAACATATAAAATGCAGTAGCGCGTTACAGACACCCGCTTAATACGGACACCATGTTATTACCGACAGTGTTTTCTGTCCTCGGAGAATAAGATCTGGCTACCTTTTTACATGGAATAACAAAGTCTATTAAGAATTATTTCAGAACCCCTTGGAAGTTTTGTGCTATTAACATTTCTTTAAAGTTTTTATTTAGAGAGGTGCAAATTTCCTTTGATGAAATTTAAAAAGGAGGAACCGTGCGCAGAAAACACCAGTCACTCTCGTCATTCGTCTAATTAATATTTTAAATTGCGTCAGCATCGCCTTATTTTTTTTAAAGTTTCATCAAGCAAAGCTTTTATTTAGAGAGGTGCAAATTTTCTTTGATGAAATGAAATAAGGAGGAAACTGAAAAGATTAGAGACGTTACAAATTCCCTGTATGATCTTTGTAAGGATTTTCTCAACTTATTCTATTCTACTATAAAATTTCTGCAAATTACCACAAGCAGGGCATCATAAAATCTATGTAAATTGACACAAGTTGGGCATTGCAAAATTTATGTAAAGTGACTGGGATGGGTTGATGTGAGGGAAATCAAGCCAATAAGTTGACACTCAAGTAGGGAAGTGTAACTTCTGTCTATCAACAAATGCAGGGCATTCCAATAAATTGACGGCAGGAGGTGAATATTACCTAGAACTTAAGTTGAAGATGGTAGTCTAACTTTACACCAACATTTCAATTTGCGTAAAGTTGTCTAAAACAGTACGTGATAAGCGTAGAATGGCATCAAGTTATAACAAGTTTGCTTTAACCTTTAACAGCCTTTAGCTACTTTACGCCACGTGTGAAGGTTATAATGTAAGGCCGCTTACTATTTAACAAAATGCCATAAAGCGCGAACTTAGCCTCCCATTTCGTACGCAGAAAACACAAGCAACTGTCGTCATTCGTCCAATTAATATTTTAAATTTCGTCTGACCAGTTTTATTTTTTTAAGTTTTATCAAGCAAATTTAGTGGAACTGTATCGAAAATGTAGTGCGTTATACTGGGATTTTACAGTTATACTTTTATTTGTAATTACAGTTTGTAAAAAAATTGCAAAATTCAAGTCAATTGTCTCGGTTAAAATGTTTAACATAATTTAACTGTAAAACAGACATAATAATCTGTGTGATCATAGTCGGCTAAACAGGTTCACATATTTTTAACAAATTTCTGACATCAGGTTCTCTAACGGCTCTTAGTCGTTTCACGTGTTTTTTTTACTGCCTTTTGTCCGTACTAACTTCTAAAACATCATATTGATAAAATTGTTGAAATAATTCCTTATATTTCTTTGGACACATTTGCATCACTTATTACAGTACTGACGCTGAGATATTTCTGCAGCTGTCGCCAAGCGAAATAAGGTATACCGACCCGCTGTTAGTAAATCAATTGAATATGATAGCTGTGGCGACGGTAGCGTGGAAGGAAATTTTCAATGGGACAGGTAATTAAGAAGTTTTCCTCTGTTTCTCTCTAAAAACAGAAACTGAATAATATACTTTATACTACTACATGAGAATTTTCTGCAATTTGATTGGCTTAGAGCAGTGGTATTTCAGCTTAATTTGAAATACCTACATGTGAAAATTACAAACCTTTTGCGGGTAGTAGTATAAACAAATAATAGCATGATCTGTACGTGATATTAGGCATAAATACCATTCGTGATATTTCAAAATTGTCTCAAATTTCACCCGCCTAACGGCTCATGAAATTACGTATAACACTCGTGGTATTTATGCCAAATATCACTACAAATCATGCTATTACCTATACTAATTGCACACACTCCTTATTATAATGCTGGCTAGTTAAGCTTGTGCTTTCGTCCTTCTAAGGGCCTGTTATAAAAACAAAGAACAATTTGGCCCATTTGCAGAGGTAATAAAACGTCTGTAAATCCTAAATGTACCGACTACTTATTGCTGGAGGTAAGATCTGCCTACCTTTACATATGGAGTAAAAAAGTTTCTTCGAAGTCATTTCAGAAACCCTTTGAAGATTTTGTGATATTTTTATTTCTCGAAAGTTTTTATTCAGAGAAAAGCAAATTTTCCTCGCTGAAGTTAAATAAGGAGAAATCTGATCTGAGAAATCTCTGTATGATGTTTGTAATGTTGACATTTACAAGGATTTCCTGAAATTATTTTTGTTATAAAATATCTGCCGATTGAGATAAGCAGGGCATCATAAAATCTCTGTAAATTGTTACAAGCGGGGCGTTGTAAATTATCTGCAAAATGACATAAACAGGGACACAAAAGTCTCTGTAAATTGACACAAGCTGGCCATTGCAAAATTTATGCAAAGTGACTAGGCTCGATTGAAGTGTTGGAAGCTAATCCAATAAATTGACTAAATAGAGAATATAAACTCTTTGTAGTAACAAATAGACGACAGTAGGTGAAAATTACCCAGAACGTAATAAGTTGAAGATGGGAAGAAACGCCAACATTTCGTTTTCCGCATAGCTGTGTAACTGTTTACGTCATAAGCATAGAATTGCATCAAGTTATAATAAGTTTGCTTCTACAGCCTTTAGCTACCTTACGTTTATCCTTGGGGACCCAGGTGCAGATAGTGGGAGGAAGAGAAAGCTTTTACGGGCGCAAAAAAAAGGCCGCGACGAAAAGTAAAGAACGGGGTGAAGAACCCTTAGGACAATGTGTCACCAGTGAGACCAGTTCTAAATAGTCGTCGCTGTTCTAGCTTCTGATTGATGTCGGAAGACTTTTGTGTTTTTCTGCACAATCAGAGGGCAGCAGACCTTGAAGTCGTTTCGTGTGCAAGCAAAGTACATTAAGTTTAGCTGTTCGTCATGTTTATCATGGCTTTTCACGGATGCTTTATGCGCAAGGTGAAAGATTCAATATCAGAACAAAATGCAAGGGAAAACGTTCGGTAAATACGCTGGACCTTTCCGCACTGGTTGTCATAAAAGTAGCCTATTTGATAGTTTGCGAAATATTCACAGATTTACTGAATAGATGTAGTTTGGATGTAAGGTGATATAAACCTAAATTTTTGGATATCCTTTCGACAAGGTGGACCTGAGTGAGAGGGGTTTTTTATTCTGCAGTTGCTTCATTATTTTCTTGATTTCTTAGATCACGTACTTGTTGGGACTGAAACTTTGTCAATCTGGAGAGATTTTTTGTCGCACGGGCCAGGAACTAAATGTTGGTATGTCAGCCAGAGACGTACCTACGCGACTTTATTTCCGTGCCAAAAATAAAACAACCGGTCGGGTATACGTACATAATCTTACTAAGTGTGCTGAGCGATTGTCCTTAAAATTAGCGCTAAGTATTTATTGATAGCGGTCGAGCATTTGAATATTTATGTCGTAGAAATTATCAGATCCACTTTTAAAGAATAGAGTATACTATATTCAAGCTGGTCTTGTATGTCGCTTCATCTGAGGGTGTCCATTTTGTGAGATTATACGTATACTTTGTAAAGATCTCCACTGCTTGTATCCAACTATTAAAGTATGTGCAAGTACAAATGCTACTATCAGACTTGATTAATATTTTTCACTGTAGTGATTTAGTAAATCAGCTCTGTTTGGACATCTTACCCCCACGGTTTGGTGTCTATTCAAATACAAAATTATTTCCATTTATCTCAGAAACAAGCACAGGATATGTAGCTTGTTACATATCTAACTGTAGTAATACAGGATACTGTCACTTTCATTTTTCAGTAACCTGTGCGGTTATAAAAGGAAAAAAAAGGTATTGAAAATAAACAGCTTTCATGAAATACAGCTTTGAATGGTTAATGAGAGCCCTATACTTATTGCTTTGGAGTTCTGAATAAAATAACTAATCTTTCAGTTGCTCAGGTCTGTTCCACACCTTGCCATATTCTTTCTCTTGGTTGAATAAGAATTAAGGTTTGTTTTACAATCTTTTTTTACTGCATTTTTGTTCGTACTAACTGCTAAAACATCATATTGATAAAATTGTTGAAATACTTCCTTATACTTCTTTGGACACATTTGCATCACTTATTACCGTACTGAAGCTGAGATATTTCTGCAGCTGTCGCCACCCGCAATAAGGTACACCGACCTGCTGTTAGTAAAATCAATTTAGTGTGATAGCTGTGGCGAAGGTAGCGTCGAAAGAAATTTTAAATCTGGCAGGTAATATACTTACAAAGTTTTCCTCTTTTTCTCCGTAAAAACTGAAACTGGATAGTTGCCCCCGCAGGGATTTCGCTCAGAGGCGAAATCCCGAGGAGGCACCCTAGTAACTCGCGCGTATATTAAGGACATTACTTACAGTTCAAATATACAGTCAGTATACTAGAAAAAATCTCGATTTGCTCGAACTGGGGCCGCGAGGAATCGGTAGGTAGGATGACGTAAAGACAGAAAATCCCGAAGGGACCGCTCAGGTGGATTTTGTGACATTTATTGTGCAGTCATACTCTGATACTCTTGCGTTACGCAGTGACATTCTATGGAGCAGTTGTTTTGAAAGTTATGGACAGAAAGACACTCGTTAAGCGCAGGCGAGGTTATAAGGTGCGTTTAACTGTGTATATATAAACACTTGGAGAGACACGAGTTGCCAAATCTTTGATGTAATATATCAAACATGAGATGCAGTGTTTCATCACCAGATGAAACACCGAGAAGAGAGTTGAAAATACGACGCGCAGCGGAGTATTTTTGACGAACTTCGAGGTGTTTCATCTGGTGATGAAACACTGTGTCGAATGTTTGATATTTCTTCTCAAACAAAATCATTTTTGAAGGAGAAATTAAGGATGCAAATACTAAGCAGTGTTTCATCCGATTTCCAAACACTCATTAAACATTAAATTCCTTTGTATTTTCTTAATGAATTATTAATGAGTTTGAGAAATATATTGGAAACCTTGCCAGACACTCTTTCTCTCTCTTTGACTGGAATAAGACTCAGCCCCAAACAAGCAAGAAGAGTGAACAACGGCTAGCTTATCACTAGCAGACTGTGATGGACATTTACAGAAATTCGCCGACAATCAAATTCTGTGCTGACTTATTCCCTGCTCACAGATGTCCTTCCGTTATAAAGTTTCAAATGAGACTAGAATGCGCTAGCGTGAATCGATCAAACGTCCTTTTAATTTCTAAGGTTTACTTTCCGGCAAATAAAATGAACTGAATGCAAAAAGGGAAAGAGTAATAGTGAAAAATTCAACTTCTAATTAAATCTTTTCTTATGGTTTGGAATTTAAGAAATGGTAAACGTGCAGCGTGCAACCATGGAGCTATGGATGCACGCGGGAGGTTGCTAAGCACGAAAGAAGCGTAAGAGTCGCACGAGGCGATAGCCGAGTGCGACTCTAGCTTCTTGAGTGCTTAGCAAACCTCCCAAGTGCATCCATAACTCCATGGTTGCACAGCTGCAACGTTTACCATTTCTTTTATAACATAATCAAAAGAGAAAAACATTATTTTCCATTTGCCTTCGGTTGAGTCATCGGTACGAGTTCAAGTATGCTGCCACCTGCCCGCGCGTAACCAAATCATGATCTATGTTTTTCAAAAACTTGCCTTTGAGTTTTTCTTTCGCTGAATCAACCGTTCTCCGCCTTCAGGTAAATTGCAAAACGTTTTCGTTGTTATTCTGAATGGCATCTGTCTGCTTGCTCTTAATATTAGGGTAAAAACTTCGAGGGAAAACTATAGCTGCAACTATAAACACCAACTAAAAAGACTCTAAAAAACAAGCTAAAACTAAATAAATGAAATAATTATCAATCTTATTTATGTGACAATTTTTGAAATAAACGCAAAGTAGAAATGAGAAAATTTGAAGGTAATTCCTTTAGAAAAACAGGTAACACTAATTTTAAAAAGAAATTAACTAGCTTTGTATCGAAATCTGTCTGGGGAAATGCAGCTATGAAAGTCAAAGTTAAAACTGAAATTCGCCGACACACAGCCGGCGCTGAAGCTGTTGTTTTGCGACCGTTCTCTGAACGACTGTTATGAATGAACACCGAGGAACAAAATAATACACACAGAAGTCATTTTTGGAAAAATTTATTTGAAAACCCAAATGTTTCTGTACTCAAATGAAATTCGCTTATTCCAGCGTAATGTGCCGTCTAAACTCAACTAAAATTTTTAATCGATGCGATGAAAACTTCACAACAAAGCTGTCTCGAATTTGGGCGTGTTTCCTAAAATATTTGCTTGAATTTAGCATCAGCTTGACCAAAAAGTCAATAAAACAATGCTAATTGATAAATTTACATTTCAAACAGACTTTCTCTTCTATAAAAAACATACAAAATGTACCTTAAATCTTCGCTCGCTCGATTATCCTTCAGCCGATTCTAGCCGCGAGGAAAACAGTGATTAATTCATCCAGGGCAAATTTGTCGCTTGATCTTCTGTCTTTTTCCTTCAAAACGACAGCTTAGTATTTTCTTCAACTTGCATTTTTCATCTGTGCATTTCATCTGTGTATTTTACCGTCAGGAGAGGAGATTTGTTGAATTTGCCTAAATTTTACCGCGCTAGCTCAGTTTCTTGGCGTGCACCCACGGGCAAATGGTAGTGGCTAACTGACCAATCACAGCACGCGGTTCGCTTTTGTTATGTTATAAAAACTATTCTAGAACCTGAGAATGTTTTGATCAAAGCTGTGTAAATTGAGCTGAAACTGTGCATAGAACCTTGCGTTTCCTGTATTTATCTCACCTATTGTATGGAATATGTGTGAAAATCTTCATTATGAATCGGTATATATCAAAGAGCTACACAACCAGCAAGAATACTATTGACCGACAATATACAGAACGGGGGCAGCTGTAGTGTCAACTATTACTAGTATATTTAATTGCACACTCTGCTTCATTATAATGCCGGCTAGTTAAGCCTGTGCTTGCGTCTATCCACTAATGGCCTGTTATAACAACTACGAAAAATGTGGACCATTTACAGAGGTAATAAAACGTCTGTAAATCCTAAATGTACTGACTACTTATTGCTGGGGGTAAAATCTCACTAACTACATATGGAATAACAAAGTCTCCAGAATGATTTCAGAAACGCTTTAAAGATTTTGTGATATTTTTATTTCTGGAAAGTTTTTATTTAGAGAAATGCAAAAATTTTCTTCGCTGAAGTTAAGTAAGTAGAAAACCTAAAAGATTAGAGACGTTACAAAATCTCTGTATGATCTTTTTAAGGTTGACAATTACAAGGATTTTCTGAAATTATTTTATTTCATTATGAAATATCTGCCAATTGACACAAGCAGGGCATCATAAAATCTCTGTAAATTGACACAAACGGGGCGTTCTTAACTCTTTGTAAAATGGCATAAAAAGGGACCAAAAAAGTCTCTGTAAATTGCCACAAGTTGGCCATTGCAAAATTTATGTCGTGAGTGGGCTCGATTGAAGTGGGGGGAAGTCAAGCCAATAAATTGACTCAAGTAGGGAAGTGTAATATCTATCTATTAGCAAATGCTAGGGCATTCCAAAAAAATTGACGACAGGAGGTGAATATTACCCTAGCCTCCCACGCAGACGTTCTTAGGGGTTCGTCACGCGTTCCTGCCCTACTAACGTCTGCTGAACCGAAGGATAAATTCCTTTCCCACTGTTCGCAAATATCAGCTGGAAATCACATGCAGATTATCGGAGATCCAATCGGCGCTGTTGAAGTCAAAGTGTTGACAAGCCAAACACATACGTACAAGCTCAGTAGAGTATGATACGTGACCAAACATTTTTGCTTCGGACGAGAATCTAGGAGATAAGCGTTGGCTTTTTGTATATTTTTTCTCTGTAAGGGCTGGATTAGATGTCATTCGCTCATAAAGTTGTTCTTTGGGTGATGCAACAGTGTGGTTGCCTCGTAACTGAACAAAAGGCAGACTTTTTTTTCACACTTTATTGTTTTGTAGTAAAGCCGAATTCCGTTCAGCAAATTTAAACTCCGAGGTATTTTTTTTCATTGAGAGGGTGAGGGCAGCCTCTAGTACAAACCTTTGTGAGTTAACTGAGTAGTTTGTCCTAAAACTGTAAGGACTTCAGCTTTCCTGAGACGTTTCTGATCTTTTCTGGAGCTGAGTCAAGCGCGAAATTTCTCTAGGTCCAAAGTGCACTTCCTAGATCTGGAAGTCTGCTGTCATTGGTCGACGTTTTTTCCGCTTAAATCAGCAGACGTTGGTGGGGCAGGAACGTGTGACGAACCCCTAAGAACGTCTAGGGAGGCTAATATTACCTAGAACTTATGTTAAACGTGGCAAACAAACTTTACGCCAACATTTTATTTTACGTTTTTTAAAATTTAAAATTTTACGTTATAAGCGTAGAATAACATCGCGTTTTAACAAGTTTGCTATAACAGCTTTTAGCTGCTTTTCCCCATGGGTGAATGTTATATTGTAAGGCTGCTTACTATTTAGAAAAAGGACATAAAGCGCGAACTACCTCCCATAATCGTGCGCAGAAAACACCAACAACTGTCGTCATTAGTCCAATCTGGTGCCGAAATTGACTCACGAGATCGAGTCTACGTGCATTACATCCTATCATACATGGAGGTTTCCAGTGAAAAAACAACATGAAGTGAAGATTTCTCGAAATTACAGGTTGATGAATTGAAAAAATTATTTGCAAAAGAGAGGTATACAATTAAGCGATGGCGGGGAAGGAAAGCGGAGGGCTGAGTTGCTTGATTTATGCCAGAAAGCAGCGGCAATGAAGCAGAGGAACCTGGATGATTCTGCCGAAGACCGCACAAAGCTACTGGAGGACAAATTGCAAACAAGTGAAGGGAAGTTGTCAGACCCTAAAACTTTGAGCGCTTAGACCCACAACTTCTCCAGAACTCTATTTTAAAAAACTGAGTTCTAAACATCAGGAACTCGCAGTTGTTGAAACGGAGCTTGTAATAAATCAAAAGTGGCTCTTTCTTGGTGCTTCCCCAGATCGTATTCGCTTTTGTAAATGTCATGGCAAAACACTAGTAGAATGCAAAAGTCTATTCTCAAAGAGAAACCTTTTGCCAGGAATTGCTGCAACGGAAAAGTTAAGAAAAACCACGAGAGGCTTCTAGCTGAAGGAAGAGACCACTTGGTACCACCAGATACAGGGCCAGATAGCCATTACAGGAATTCATCACACCGATCTGGTGATTTACACAAACAAGGGTATCCTGATTGTCTCAGTGGAATTCAATGCGCAGTTTTGGCTTCGAATACTGGATAAACTGCACTTTTTTTGGAAATTTCATGGTGCCTGAGCGTCTCTCTGGAATCATTTTGCGTAGTCTCAATCCTTAGATGAATGTTCCATACTGAAATAAGTGTATATGGTGTGGGTTAAAATAAAGATCAGTGTTAGAATGAATTTAACAAAGTTTGTGTTTATTTCCCTTTGTTTTTGAGTTTATGATAATAAAATATAGAAGAAAGAAAATGCAAAAACAAACCTAGTTGAAATCATTTTAATATGACCTTCACTTCAATCTGCAAGTTATTCTTTCTCTGGGAAGGTTCTCAGGTTCAAAGGCTTGTATAGGTGCAATAGAAACTTGTTCATTACGGAAAAAAAGGTTGGGAAGTAGTAAATAAATAAGCCTATGAACGTTTGTGATTGTTTATAAAATGATCACCATCTTCATTCACACCCTAATCCTATTATTAATATATCCTTATTTAGTGAGGTATGAAAACAAGGGAAATACTGAAGATCATAGGAAGCAGTTTTTCCTTTTTCTCCACACATCCAAATTACAACAGAAGGTCAAGCTACAGATTTTCCCACTTGGCACTTTTTCAATGTTTTTTTTGTTCACTTCCAAAAATTTCAGTGGAAAATGTTTCGACATCGGACTCTGACAGGCCATCGTCTGAACAATCCAGAAAGACACAGTGAAGAAGCAATAGTCAAATGTTAGTACAGCTTTCGCCAAACAGTGGTGAAATCCGGGTGACATAGTCACTTTAACAACCGGTCTGGCTTACACTACGTATGCTTTAGGAATGATATTGAAATCATAAGAATTCAAACTAAATAATAATGGCTGTCCTTCGTTGCCAAAGATGACTGTCTTGTATTTGAGTTGAGGCCTATCTTAAACAGGCTCTCGTGTGGGCAGTCAGACCCGCTCGGGATCTGCAGTAACGCTGACAATTGTTGCATTGGAAACTGGTTGAAGTAGCCGCCGAGTATCGTCGGACATGTGCACGCTGACATTCTTGCTGACGCTGCTCTTCTACGGCCGACGTGGCTTTCCTCAACAGTCCTCGCCATTTGACTCTCTGGACTGCCTCCTCCTCGAAGGTATCATGGGAGATGCCTGTTTTCTTCTTATGCCGCTTCAAGACATCTTTGAAACGCAATTTTTGTCATACATGGTTCTTTTTACCTTGGCGTAGTTCCGAGTAGAACACAGCTTTTGGCAGCCTGCTATTGGCCATCCGACGTACATGTCCTGCCCAGCGAAGCTGTGACACGGTTATTAGGGCTTCAACACTGACTGTGTTAGCACGGCGCAGTACCTCAACGTCTGGGATACGGTCTTGCCACTTGATGTTGAGGATGGAGCGTAGGTGGCGAAGCTCGAGTCTTGTGAGAGCCATGATGTGTCTGCGGTAAAGAGTGGTGCACTCGATGGAATAGAGCAGGCAAGGGATGACTGCAACTGAGTAAACCTTCACTTTGGTTTTTGTACTGATGTCATTACAGCTCCCGAGTCTCTTTTGTAGCGCACAATAGGCCTTCGTGGCGGATTGGATCCTCCTTTCCACTTCCAGGTCAGCAGAGTTGATATTTGTGACGGTGCTTCCCAGGTAAGTGAAAGACTCGGTTGTCTTCAGTGGTTCATCAAGGACTGTAATCGTCTCAGGCAGTTCATTGGACATTGGAGGGGGCTGGTAGAGCGGCTCAGTCTTGGATATTTTGATCTTTACACCAAACATATCAGCTGCTGAGGAGAAACGATCCACAATCTGCTGCATATCAACTGCGTTGTTGGCTACAAGGGCTGAGTCATTAGCATAGAGCAGTTCTCTGATACACATCTCCAGTGTTTTTATGTGGGTATGAAGCCGGGCAAGGTTGAACAGTTTGCCATCTCTCCTTGTGCGAATGAACACGCCCCTATTGCGCCCTTCGCTCATAGTCTCCAGCACAGCTGTGAGATAGACTAAAACAATGTGAATACAGTGTGCAATGATATTTATCTTCCCGAGGGCTTAAAAAGTGACGTAGTCCTCCACAGACAATCAACATTTGATCAGCCAGTTTTGCCAGGGTAAGAGGCAGATTTCCCTGGAAGACCTTGAAGCCTTTTAGTCTCTCTATGGCCCTCTCCCCGTGAATACGTACTCTTACAATCTGGCGTGTGGACTTTGTTGCTGCACGTGAAAGTTGTTTTCCTGAAAAAAATCTAAAGTATGTTGTCGTGGAATTTAACATTCACCTTCATTCTATTTATTTATCTATTGCCACTACACACAGGTAGCTTTTCTGTGTGTTAAACAGTATTGATCATTCCACTGCCAGGGTCACACTGTTATGCAATTTAGTTCATTAATTCTGTTCATTTGAGTTAAATCCTAGAGAGTATAGATTTTTAATAAACTGTGAATTTCTTTGTACATTCACATAAGTAAAAGGGATGGAAAAGAATATCTTTATTTATTGATTGATTTATTGCAAAAGGAAATCTTACCTTTTTTGGAAAAGGGAGATATGTTAAGATAAACCACAGAGGACCCACACAATGTGTGTGTGTAACCGATCGTTATTTTATAGTAAATGTACTGGATTTACCGTTTGCTTCACCTGTTACGATATATCGCTAAGTATGTATATAAATCAGTGTTAAATAAACGTTGAATTACCTCATCTGTGCTATATCGTCGTTCTTTTGCCTCAAAAGCGGTTTTTTGAGCGATTTTGAAGGATCTTGAGTTCGCCGTTTACTGTTACTAATAATAGAAGGGCAAGGGAGAAATCCTTGTTTTGAAAGGGCTCCGGCGCCGGAGCGATTCTCCCCCAGAAAATCGCATTGCTCCGCTTTCAAACTTCGCAGTAAAAAGGTCGAAAGATTCACGCTTCTCCTCGTACCTTCCGATCGAAAATCCATCCAAAAGGTCCCGAGCTAGCCTCGAAGAAAATTAAAATCCCACAGTTTTTGAACAGTCAAAATGCGTAGCAAGATCCATACGTGCCAGCCAGAAACCGTCCCGCTGATTGCCTCTTTTTGATTGGATGTCGTTAACCAAATGGTTTAATAATAACTGATTTAAAGAAGACTTGGTAAAGATAAGACATTTATGTCGCTTTAGTGCCTAAACGTTTATACATGTACGTTAAAATGGAGACCACTGTCAAGTTAGATCCCAAGTGTAAAGACACGCCAGTAAATATATTGTGCTTAAGCAAGCGACGTTTATTTGTGAACAGACTTTAAGTGAAAGAATACGTGTGCTCGTGGCTAGCCAAAATAACTAAACTATTCGGTAACATAAAACGCTAACGCATGCTATAAGCTCATTGAGTTCTTGTGGTTTCCGAGACAAGCCACATTTCGTCACATCTTTCCTTTGATAAAGAAAGGAAGAAACTAAATACAAGTGTTTAAGTATTAGCTTGATAAACAGCTGTTTGCTAGCTTATGCAAGTTTATTTAGTCACAAAGTCTTTTAGGTAGGCTGGTCGTTTGCGTGAGCGTTCTGATCTGGATAGCAGAGCAGGATGCGATTGGATCTTGGGTGCTTGAGCTGGCTTATCGACTTGCTGGTTTTGTGTTAGATTCTCTGAGCTTGATATAGCAGGTTCAGCTTCGTTGTAGTCTACGACAGGTGCTTCATTTGAACGAATCAGCTGACAGCGGTTACGCCTGTAAATAGACTCCGCAACTTTCACTTCGTAGCTTCGCGAGCCAACCTTTCAAAGCAGGTGCCAGGGCTCCGGGTCTTCTGTCCAGGCAGCTTCATGCGCACACTTTCTCCCTGGTCAATGGGCTGTAATGGCTTTACGTGATGATTGCAGTGTTGCTGCTTTCGCTGTTTGGAGCCTATGAGAGCGCGCGTCTCGGTCGAGTAACGAGGCTGTAGCAGAGTACCGGCCACAGGTACAAGCGTTTTACAACGACGTCCCATGAGGCGCTGGGCAGGGCTGGTGCCAAATCCTTCAGTTGGGGTGTTGCGCCAATCTAACAGGGCTAAGAACTCTGATTGGCCTGATTCTCTGAAGAGCTTTTTCACTGTTTTCACAGGGTTTTCTGCCTTTCCATTCGATTGAGGATGGTAGTGGGAAGAGATTGTATCGCGAAAACAGAAAATTCGGCGGAAGCGAACTGGAAGCCGTTGTCTGTGACGAGCACGTCGAGGGATAACCATACGGCGCGAATACGGCTTTCATTTCTTTGATGACATTGCCTGACGTCATGGTCTTGGGACGAGCAACTGCTATGAAATTGCTGTAGTAGTCGGAAATGACTAATAGAGTGCTGTTGTCTACTTCGCAGAGGTCGGCGGCGACTTTGGCCCAGGGTCGGGTCACCACCTCCTGCTGTAGCAGCAGTTCTTTGGCTTGGCTGTCGCGGTGTGCTTTGAGATGTACTGTCGCAGCTCGGGCGTGTTTTGCGAACACACCCTTCGATGCCGATGTGGGAACTCTATAGCACTGCCATACGCCCCTTCCGTAGGCTGGCTGGTACTACGAGTAGTTGTCCCTTAAAAAACCAGTTCATCCTGAACGGTTAAGACGTCTCCTATGTCGAAGTACGCATAGAGACATCCAGGAACGTCAGATCTTTGTTTTGGCCATCCTTGACGTATCGTAGCTCTTAGTTGCTGCAACACGGGATCATCTGCCGATGCGTATTTAATCTGCTGCCAGCGTTCCTTGCTGACTGGAAGAAAGGCTCGGTGATCTACTGCCTCTAGTTCTTGTGTAAACTCACAGGCATTAACGTCTGGCAGGAATGCATGGCTGAGGGTGTCTGCCAAATACATATTGCGCCCTTTTTTGTACGTCACACGAAGACTGTACGTCTGCAGCAACATTCGTTGCAGTCGCCTGGGCGCTACGTTGAGCTCCTTTACAAAGATCGGTTCCAAAGGTTTGTGCTCTGTTTCCACGTGAACTATGTCACCTCCATACACACATTAGCACACAAACACTATTGCGAACAGTTTGTTTTCCATTTGGGCGTAGCTCGTTTCTGCACCTGTAAGAGTTCTTGATGCGCAGGCCACTGGCTAACCATTCCGTCATAGGGAGGCGCCTAATCCAAATTGAGTTGCTTCAAACTGGAGCTTAACTTCCTCCTCCAAGTTGTAGTAGTTCAAAACGGGGGTAGTCACAACAGCTTTTTTCAATGCGTCCAGTGCCTCGTCTTGAGCTGTTCCCCAGGTCAAGTCAACGTCGTTCTTCGTCAGTTCTCTCAGTGGCTTAGTGATGTCGGACAAACATGGAAGGAAGGTGCTTAAATACTGTGCGAATCCCAGCAGTCTCTGTACACCGGCCTTGTCTGTTGGCGCTGGCATTTCCCTTGTAGCACGAACTTTGCCGGGGTCGACACGTATGCCCTTGTCGGTCACGATATGTCCGATAAACGGGACTTCTGTCAGTCGAAGGTTAAGCTTTTCAGTGTGGAGCTTAACACCTTGCTTTTTGCAACGCTCTAGGAAGCTGATAAGGTCTCTATCGTGGTCGCTGTTAGCCTCTTCAATAGTGTTCCCACAGCCAATCACGATAAAGTCGTCAGCTACGACTTCAATTCCTGACAAGCCTTCGATCAGTTGATGCATTCTCAGCTGGAAGACTTCCGAGCTGAACTAGTACCGAGAGGCAGGCGTCTCCAATGGTAACGTCCAAACGGAGTGTGGAACGTTGTTAGGTACGATGATTCGTCATCCAAAGCCACGTGCCAGAATCCATTTCGCGCGTCAATTTTTGTGAATACTTTGGAGACGTGTAGTCTGGTGGCAATGTCTTCGCTATGTTGGAAGAGGGTAGTGCGCACGTTGTACAGCACGGTTGAGGTCCCTTGGGTCTAGGCATATGCGAAGTTTACCATTTGTCTTGGGTACAGTTACCATAGAGCTTATCCAAGCTGTGGGGGAATTCAGGTGCGATAACTCTGATTTGGTGTTCACCGAAAACGTCTGGATATTTGTCGATCAATGCTTCTCTGGCGATAGGTACATGCGTGACTTTCTCCATAGTTGGACGTTCGAGTGAGTAAACCGGAGAATTTCCTGTTTGTGGTTTGTTTAGTCCGTCATTGTATGTGTATTAAATTATCTTAATTCATACTCATGCAAGCTTTTGTCCCAAGGAGAGGGCGGATCGTGTTGTTGTCAACAAGTTTGCAATCCAATTTGCAATTGAGGTGGTCACGCCATACACTGATGCGCACTTGACCCACAACTGGCAGTTTTGAGCCTCCGTAGGCCGTAAGTTGAGTATTCAAAGGCGTCACGCGTTCAAGACTGTAATCCTTTGTCGCTTTCTTGTAAAGGTTCACCGGAATTACGTTGCATTGTGCCCCTGTGTCTGGTTGAAATCGCAGACAATGTCCCGACTCCAACTTGAGCGTCACGAGTTGGGTATCATCAAAGTCAACTGCAGAGATCATCTCGGCGTAAAATACTTCTGATTCGCTGTTATCGCTGTCAACAGTTCTGACAGGTATATCCTTGTTATCATCCTTGGGATCTCTTTTCTTACTGCGACATTTACTGCATTTCAAGCATGTCTTGCCATAAGCCGGACATAGTTCTCTCCTTGTTTGGTCATGCAAAGTGCCGCACCCCCACATTCGTAAGTTGCGTGTTTGTCGCCGTCGCGTTTTCGTCTCCGTGGTTCTTCAGGCTTCTTGCATTGACCTGTTATTGCATTTATTTGGCCTGAGGGTTCCTCTACAAGCTTCATTTGAGCGATCGTACTCCCCGAAGCCCTGCAGATTTCGTCTGTTTTTTGGAGCGCTAACTTCGTCCCTCTTAGCAGTCCCTCCCTTAGCTTGTTGGCTCGAACATCAAACAGAAGGCGGTCACAAAGAATTTTGTCAGGCGTAATTGTTTCAAAACTACAGTCCTCGGCTAAATTTTGTAGCGCGGTACGATACTGATCCTAGGTGTCTCCTGGCACTCGGCGGTTAAACTTGTATCTCTAAAGGAGTATTTCTGCGTGGTTCGCAATATTCGCCTAGTTTCTTCAACACAGGCTTAATTTTCCTATCATCGCCGTCTTCTGCCCAAGTAGTTTTATTGTATCAGCAATCTAAAGTTCAGTCCCATCTATAAACTGTTTACCAAGCCACATATGGAGGCGCTTCTTAGGATTAGTTGACATACCATTTACTTGGAACCATTCAGACACAAAGGCTAGGTCAAACTTTAGTGTCTGAATTGCAGTTGGGCTAGGTCCAGAGAGAAGAAGTTGAGCGTCATCAGCATAAGAAAAAAGATCAGAGTTGATCGACTGGAAAAGTAAATTGATGAGAAAAATGTTAAAAAACAGGCGGCCCAAGACAGATCCTTGTGGACCTCTTTTATGAATTTCAAACCAACTAGCTAGAATAAACGTCACCAATTTTTACTCTTTCATATCTATTGGTTAGATAGCTTTGTAGATATCGTATGCTGCTAGTTGAAAGACAATATGCCTTGAATTTAGACAACAAAAGCCACTGAGGAAGGCAGTCAAATGCTTTTCATAGGCCGTTCTCAAAAAAGGCTGCATTTTCCTTTTTGTCCAGTGAAATCTTTGATTCTTCAACTAGACGCAAAAAGGGAGTTGCAGATTGTCATTTGAGGCCTTAAATTATTACACGGATTTGTGAGCCTCGCGTGCAAAACGCAATCTTTATACCCTCTTTAATACAGTGCAGTCTCCTTTTAAAACCCCTTAACATCTGTTAAAATGATTTGAGAAAATAGTGGGTTGTTTTTTGTATGCAAAACAATTTAATTTTTAAGGCATACAACTTACTTCAGAAAATGTTACACGTGAAAAAATAATGGTATTCGACCGTTGACAGCTGGCGCGGTGTACATTGCGAGTTAAAAACAGATCAATGTCATTGAAGACATTAATCATCGTGGATAATGTGTATAAAGGGTGTAGTTTATCGTTGTCTTACGATTGTCAATTTGATATTGATCGCGACGTTTCGACCGCACACTGCAGGTTTTCATCAGGCGATAGTGTCGATTTACTGAGTCTGATTATTTGTAACACCGTGGTTGTTAGTGCTCATGGTTGGTGGGTTTCGATCCAAAGCATTGTTGGTATTGTCAGAGGAGGAAACTGATTCCTTAGCGGTCCGGTAGGATCGGCTGTACTTATGTTGTTATCCAAAGAACGACCAGAAAAACATGCTAAAACGACCTTAAGACCAGTTCTTCAAAGCAGATTATAGGGCTAGAACATTTAGAAAGGTTTTTTCCATGAGCTTATTCTAAACATGCACAGGGAGTAAATATTTGTCTGACTCTCAACTTCAAAATTGACCGTGGAAAGTCAAATATCTGCATCTTTTTTACGGACTTTGAAAAGTTGTCGTGTCGCTCGTAGTGATTTGCTCAATTTTTCTTTTTTATAGCGGTCTGTGGATCATTCATTTAACATTGAACCACTAGAAGCTTAGTTGATTTTCAAGTCTCGCACATGGTGAAATTAACTTTTCCCTCAACAGTTCGTCGCTCTTATCTTTACGACTGCCTATTCCTCGACAGCTTAGCCCTTGTTAAGAATTGTTTAGATTTGTATTTAGGTTACGTTGCTAGGCAAGGTGTTTTTTTGTATATAAAATAATGAAAACGAATATAAGTTGTAAAATTGTAAAGACCTTTTCGGGTCAATTGACTGAAGCATTTCAATCGATCCCTAATAAATCAAATTCACAAGGTAATAGTATATCGAACTTTTATTTACAAATAAGTGATTTTTCACTGATGTTTTACGCATCGTTTTCGACCGACAGCAGAAGCAAACGTTCAAGTAATAGGCCATTTCGGAGTTCCAAAAGATGTCGTTTTTAGTCAAAACTGGGCTAAGTGCAAAAACTTTTTTGTGAAAATGAATTTTATTTGCATGAGAATTGTTTTTATCAATGACTTCGTATTTAACCTCGCTTTCAGACAGAGGATAGAGGCAACTCGGAAATGGTCTATTTTGTCCTAGTTCGTCTACTGCAACGCGTTCACCCAGTTTGTACCATCCAGCTTGCTATCTACACACTATGTTCCCAACGTTTCTCTAAATATATCATTCAAGATTTGGCCCACCAGTGAATCACTTCGCTTTTCTAAGAACCAACACTCGGCTGTGGAAAAAACCGTCCGTGGCTTTACAAAAAGTGATTTATTTAAAGTCATTTATTTGCTTTTTTTTATTATTCACTTGATGTCATAGATTGCCCAATCAATAATAGTTACTTCTTTTATGCTGTTTTTTTTTTTGTATTTTTTTGCCGTGTACGCTATTGCGTAACTTTTATTGTTGCAGTTGGTACTTTATTGTTCGTTATAAAACTAATTAGGTAAAATATTAATTGTAAGCCGTCCTATTGGTTGTAAGCCGTTAATTACTAGATGGGACCTTTTACAATAGTCCTTTTTTGCCACACCTTGCATTTGCATGGGATTTGGAAGTTTTAGATATCAAGAAGGAGCCGCGTCGGTAAAAAAGTCAGTCCCGAGGGCGCGTTCAGAGAGACTGTAAGAGAGAGACCTTGAACCACAAGCCGTTCTACTGAAATTCCTTCAGCAGAGGCGTCCCTTTTAACTTCACGGCAAAAGAAGTCATTTTGTCGGGGGAAAGCAGTTTGATGTGCTGTAAAAATCGAGAGAGCAGGAGAAGTATTGTGGCCACCGTAACGTCTCTCCAAGACCGTAACATCTCTCCAAGAAGTCAGTGCGTTACATAATATCTCTCCAAGAACGGTCGCGGAAAACCAAACTGAACTAGAGTACAGCCGCCGACCGGGAGACCGAAGCCGGAGCAAGTCTGTGAAAGATATAAGAGAAAGTCGGCTACTGGAGTTTGGAGGTTTTGGGATCGAGTAAAAAGGGTGTTGTGTTCGGAAGTAGTCCCGGCGGGCTGGACTAAAAGAAAGACTAGGAACTCTGTTTTATACGTAAGGTGAACCAAAAGGGAACTATTACTGCGTGTTCGAAGAAGATAATTTGTAGCGGAGCTCTGACGCGCGAAGCGCGCCTGTGGAGCACCATGAGTAAGTAAATCTACCCATCCCAGAAAGTTGGTAATCACGTGACCGTACACCGGCCCGCCCGCCCGCTGCCCGTCCGTCCGCACCACAGGAAAACCAATGTTCAATCCCATACTTTCCAGCTAGTTTGGGAGCACAGGAAGACTGATATTGCACACATATTGCACATCAATGTTGTGATCAATTGACAGCTGTCAAAACAGGGTACCGCTGACCAGTACACCTGACCGTATCGCAGGCTCAGAGAAACAAGACCGTGAAATATTAGGTTGACTTAACAGCTCAAACGAATACGCCTTCACCCTTTTTTATTTGGCGCCCTTTTTTGTTTTTCCGGTCTGTCTTAGTTTTAAAGCTATGATGTTGAACTTTTCTGATGATGGACGGAAATCTGGATTCAATTTCCTTCTCCACAAACTGGCAACGGTGTCGACCCATGGGGGTCGAGTATTTTTTGAAGTTATCCGCTGGCCATTTACTAGTTTTCAAATGATTGCAGGCTCAAGTTTAATTTTTTCAATTCATATGAAATATGTTGTGTTTTATATATGTGCCGCACAATTAAAATTTTGATTTCAAACTGGCTTCGGAAGCTAAGATTCAGCCAGTTTTCACAGGCAGGGAAGACATGCCAGTTGCTTTTGACTTTCCTCACCAAGGCCACGCGTTGGTCACGCTCTACGTCCAATTTTTATGCTCTGATTGGTCAAAATTTGATAGGTGAGTTCATGCGGAAAAATTATGCAGCATCTTGAAACTTGTTTACTTTGACAGCTGAAGCTGACAGAGTTTTGTGTCAACTTGTGATGTTTTTTACTGTCTTTTTCCACTGAACATTGTACAAAATGAAATTCACCTGCTATCAAGAGTCTTCTGTTATTCATGACTAGTTTGTTTATCGGGTTTTTGGTTGAGAAATACGTCGCTTGTCAAAGTCGGAAATCCGATTTCGGATGGCATCGTTTTCGTTTTTCACCTTGCTTGATGCGTGAGAAGGTTGAAAAGTCTGAAGCGATTTAGTTTTCAGTGCATCTCGGATGGTAAGCCCGAGTAATTATTTGATTTGATGTTTGTTTTTTATATTTAATTCAATGAAGTCGAGTATAGTTTATGGGGCTATTTAGTTTATGCACGTTTGAAAGATTTGAGACAATGATCTGACCGAGTATCAGGTTTGATTATAAAGTTATAGAACTTTAAAAAGCCTTCAGACATTTTCTCACCGCAAATAGAAACAAAACGTTCCAAAGAATATTTAGTTATAATTCTGGCTGTAAAAGAAAGCTTTGAGTTCATCTTTGAAAAACGCACACACCTGGAAGCCTGCTTGAAACATAAACAAGGATTTTCAGAGACACTTAAATAGTTGTCTTCGTGAATGAAAATTGTTGTCTCTGTATATGTTTCACCGAATTATTTTCCTTTTATTGATTTTTTTGCAGTCTCTTTATCAATTTTCATCGCTGTTGTGCCGTTTGTTTTCAGTCGCTCATGAACATAGCTTGCAGGAGTAGTCAAAATGCCTTGCGTATCAAACGCTTTTGAAGATTATACATCGTTATAAAGCCATTATGTTGAAGCGTATAACTGTGTTAATCTTAATTTAAACAGTCGACTTTGGCGCTTGTCAAAAGTGAGAACCGGCTCGCCGTATAGGTGATTTTGGAAATTTTTTAATGGTTTCGATAACGCGTTCTTTTGTATTGCAAAATTGTGAAATACTGCATTCTGCCCGAGGTCTGTATGATAAAAACAGCGCCTCATGTTACTATTTCACCTCAGGTGTGATGTATAAAAAGTATAAAAGGTTGGTTTACACGTCCCCAGACTTGTTGGCAAGATTTTGTAAAGTAAACTTATCGAACGCAAAAAATTCCGGCCTGATTTGTTTTCCTAATGTACTGTGATGAAGAACCATTATGGCTATGCTGTTTTTTAGGTGTACATATATGGCTATCAAGTGGATGTAAGATTAATTTCAGTCTTAGCTTGGACTGTTTGCAAATCATTTTTCTCCTAAATTGCTTAGCCTTTCCGTCAAAAGTCACATGAATGTGCTCTAAGTTAACTGATTTGTGGAATACAAGTTTACAATTGTTTGATTTAAATTATATATTCGAGTTAGTAGGAGCTTCGCTTTTAGCCCTGGCTAAATCTATATATTAAATATGTTGTAGACTAAGTAGTTCAGAAATCGCTGTGTATTTTGTGTAAAAAAAGTAATATCGCATTAGTCTTTAGAATTTCGAATAATTATCACAAGTAATATCGCATTAGTCTTTGGAAATTAGAATCATTATCCCGTTTTAATTCTTTAGTGAAACGAGTATTATTATAGAAACGCCTAGTTAATCTTAAAATCTTGGAGTTTTGGGAGTATTGTTTTGTAAAACGTTTAGAGCATTATTTTTTCATATACGTGTTTTCTTGAGTTTGTCTATGCTCATCGTTGGAGAGGACTCACTTTTGTGGCGGGATTCGTCACACTTGTCTATTTTTATTTTATATTATTTCCCTTTTCACCCTTGACTTTTTCAGTTAAGTATGTGCGTGCAGGCTGCTACGCCCCTGACTCCACTCCAGTTTTAAATCAGGCTTCGTCAAGCGGATCAGGGTTGTTTTAAAACTTGCTTTTTCTCTTTCTCAACAGTTTTTTTACTGTGAACAATGTTAAGAAGAACGATTGATTATACCAGAAACTGATATTAGAAAGAAAGCAAACTAGAAAAGGTTCCATACCACTGTGGTGTTCTCTCATTCTTCGTTTTCCGGATGTTCTTGCTGTTTAAGTCACATTTATCACATACATATTTCCAGCTAATCATTTTGTTTCATTTCAGTTGTTATCCTTCTCTTAGTTGTTTAACGACAGAAAAGTACAATCTACAAATGAAGTTCTCATATCATTTCCTATGGTGTATTGGGGTGGCATTGCTAGTGTGGTATCCTAAAGGTGGGTGTTCTTTACCTGGTCCTTATGACGAATAAATCAGTGCAGAAAATGCTAGTCTGAAATATAGATTTTGTTTATCAGCATTGTATGAGAATGTACATAAGGCAAGTAACTTTCTCTCTCCCTTGGCTTAATACACTTAAAATTAGGCGAATTGTGTTCAGGAATGATTTTTTTTCCAGATTTTAAGCCGTAATAGATTACACCAAAGAGGAAAAACTAAGTCGAGCTCTTTGGCTGCTTGATATGCGTACACTTATACTATGACAAAATTTCACTTTTTTCAGTTGTGGTATTCGCATTGTGTCATTTTGAACTGCAAGGTACAAATGGGATCATCAGCGTCGATTCAACGAAGTTTACCGAGTGTTCCTGGAGGATAACGTCTCCTCCTCACCACAAAGTACGCTTGACATTCAGCATTCTTACCTTGGATAATGGACAGTTACGGGTTTACGATGGACAGAGTGCAAACGTAACTTTACTTGGACAATTCTCCTGGATTACACGACCATTTTCGGTGCAGTCAACTGCTCGGTTCATGTTTGTTACATTAAAAATGCATCGCTGGCTTTTCTTTTTATTAGAGGGGAAATACATTGCCAGCACTGAAATAGGTTAGTATTCAATGATGATTTTCAAAACAATTTTTAAAATAATTTTTGATATAGTTTTTAATTGTTAAAACAATTGTGTGTAAGGGTGATCTTGTAAAAAGGGTCACCTCGATAAATAACACATATTGAGAGAAAAAGAGGGCGTTACACTGCTTCTAGCAGAATCCTTCAGGTTTTATTGTGCAACTTTACCAAGTAACGACTTGTAAACATCACTAGGATTGCCACATGTAAATGTACAGGAAAAAATGAAATGGATTGGAGTAGTAGTAGTTGTATGACGTCCTCGTATAAAACGGCCAATTTATACACAGTACATATATCTTATTGGACGGTTTAGTGTATAGTATCGTGGGATACTTTTACGAGTCATGCCGTATTTTGGCGAGCCCGTAGAGCGAGTCAAAATACAAGAAACAAGTAAAAATATTTCTCGATAGTACACAATAAACCGTTCAATGAGAGATACATTATTCAACTCGAGATTTTTAAAAATTAAAATAGAATTCAGCAAATACCACGAGCCCATCAAATGAGGCCTCCGTCTGCCATACAAGCCCTTGGAGTCAACCCTTTCCCGAGTAGATTTATAATTAGAACAGTTCGCAGGGGAGACTTCGCGTGCCGACGGTGGGAAGAGCCAATCACAACGACTAAATGACACTGCTATTGTACTTCATGAAACAGCGGGAAATCCAGTGCTGACAGGCCAAACAAAATCATAAGCTAGTGAAACGTGACTTAAGCGTTTTCATCCCTCAGAGATTTTCTTTCTTTTCTTTGTAGCGGGTAGATTAAACTCTGACTCTGTTAATCTTAAATACTGTGGTTGTTTTGTTCGTCAGTTAGTGTGATGATTCCTTGCTATGCTTTGTAACGCCGAGCCCAGCCATTGTTTTCTCGCAAAAAAGTGATCTACAGATGCGAATTCGAAGGAAAGAATTGGCCTAAACTTCTACATTAACTGCTGAGAATTCTCCTGTTAGTCAGTCATAATTCTTTGGGCGCAGATACAATTCATTTTGTTTTTGTTGAGACAAGTGGGTCTTTGGACTGGAGCGCGATGTCACAAATTCCACCGTTAGCAAATTACTTTTGAGCTTCACGGTCGAGCAACTGTGGTCTTCTGTTCAACTTTTCAAGTGCCAGTTTTATCAGGCAACTCTCATGGTGATACAAGTCAGTTGTAAAGGAAGACTGCAATTTTTCTGAAGCATTCCTCCCTAGTTGCTACCTAGGTCATCGCTTTTGCACGCGGTGCTTAACTGGCGAAATCCACTCCACAGCGATGACAAAAATCAAATGATCCTGGCACTTTTTCGGCGCTGATCATCAAAAAGTTTTAAATCGTCCACAGAACGCTTAATCGTCGACTCTTTTCAAGGTGCATGCTTAAATGTGGGATGTATGACGGCAAAAAACAAAAACAAAAACAAACACTCGCAAAGAACCTTTCCGTGATCCTCATTTCGCTGCCTTTGTCCCATCGCTTCATGCTCAGTCTCAGTCGGGTAATTCATTAACTTTTATTTCATCCCAGATCCCAGCGGTTGTAAAACTGTAAAAATGGACGTATAGTAAAAAAGGAAAACGGTCGAAAGACGGGCTTCTGAGTTCGACTTCATCCAACTTCATTTTTTTCACGGTGAAATACGAGACTCACGGAAATATGACACTTTTCGCGGGAAACAAGCCGTTCTATTTATAAATCTTCTCGGGAAAGGGTTGACTCAAGAAATTAATGGAGATGGAGGCTCCATTTGATGGGCTCCTGGCAAATACGTAAAACGAGAATGCGTGACATATTAACGTGACTCCTTTGTAAGTCCAGTTTTCGCGCGCTTTATGCAACGTTGTTGCTGATTGGTCTAAAATGAAAACTTGTCAAACTAGTTTACTCAGCAAATCAAATTCAGTTGGATTTCTCGGGTTTTCTTCGGCGCTTCGGGATGCTATCTTTCAAACATTTGCTAGGAAAAAAAGGGGTGGAATGACTTATGATGGTCTTTTGGTCCTTATGTAAAACCGACTGCAAGAAGGTAAACTGAGCAAACCAAATGTTCTTTTTATGGTCGATTTATATGTTCTGACTATTTTTAATAAATGTCGAAATTTCATTGTTGAGGCAACTTTATTCTAGAAACAGGGTTTTATTCAACCTTACAATTTCGGGAAACGATGCATTTTCTGCCATGTGCAACGTTTATTTACAAAGCGGTTTATTCATTCCTTTGAAACCATCTATTGCAGACAAACCTATAATAAATCTGCCATTTCCAGTCGTTGAGACAGTAAAGGAGCATTTATTGTGGTGCACCGCCATAGGAACGCCTCCCATTCAGGTGAAATTGTTTAAAGATAACATTCCTTTGGCAAGTGGAATTGGCAGAGTAATATTTCGACCAAATAAAACGGCCACGTACACATGCTTCGCCAATAACTCATTTGGCACAGATTCTAGAGAATTCCAAGTTACCCTATCAGGTAAGTATAGTACTGGTCCGTATTGGACAAATACAGAACCTTTGTTAATCGCAATAACACATAAATCTACACGAGTCTCAAGGCGGATTCTCCTTAAGTACAAACCACTTAGTTGAAACTATAAACTTTCGACAGAAATAGAGTGAACCGCTAACCAATGAAAAACAAGCTAGCGTCTAGCCCGCAATACGATCATGTTCCTGTTATAACAGCTTCCAATATATGGATAGGTGATAAAAGACCTCTTGTCAATGTGAGAATGTGATGCCACTGGTCACCTTATAGTTAAACGATGGTAGGATTAAGTGTCAACCAAAACTGTAATGAGGGATAAGCTACTGGTTGAGAATTATCGACCCATTTCTGTGTTACCGGCGCTAGGTAAAATTATGGAAAGGGTGGTACACAAACAAATGAGTGCTTACCTTGATCGACTAGGATTCCTATTCAGACACCAGTATGGCTTTAGGCGTGGACGTAAGACAGCACAAGCTGAAGGGCAATTGAATAACTGGGTACTCGAAGCCATGGATGGGGGCAAACTCACTGGCTTGCTATTTGTTGATAAATCAACGGCTTTTGACTCCATTAACCATAGAGTGCTTCTGGGAAAACTTGAGCTCTAAGGAATGTCTGGAAGAACTCTGAGGTGGTTTAAAATCTTACCTTGAGGACAGAAAGCAAAGTGTATAAGTAAATGGAGAGTTGTCGGAGACCCATAAAATTGCTCTTGGTGTCCGTCAGGAGAGTATTTTAGGACTCCTGTTATTTAGCATTTATATCAATAGCTTACCAACGGCGGTGGAAAAGAGCGGATGATGCTGTGTTGATTTATTCTGCAACGATACCACTCGAGTTAAACAAGATTTTGCATCGCGATTTTAGCCTTATTTCAGAATGGTATACCAATAATAGGTTGACCCTTAATGTTAAATAGACGAAGATAATGTTTGTAGGGAGCACAACAATGTCAAAATTTGAGGACTTTGATTTTTCTTTAGTAGGTGGGGGGTGGGGGGGGGGCTGATTGTGTTTCTTCTTTTAAATACCTCGGCGTCATCCTGGACCAAAAATGGAATTGGAAACTACATATTATAAGCCTATCGACGAAACTTGGTTATCGGCTGTCGCTGTTTAACCGTTTTTTGCATATATGTTAGATAAACGAACTCGCCTAGCTTATTTTAATGGCTTGGTGCTTCCGCACTTGGATTATGCGGACACCATTCGGGGAGATCAGCCCGGCTTAACATTAGAAATGCAACAACTACATGCTTTCCAAAATCGGTTTGCCAAGAAGATCGCAGGTGGCAAATTGTCGTCAGCCGAGGCCCTGGCATCGTTGAAATGGTTTCCACTTCCTGCCGTTGGCAATTTGGACATCGATGTCTCACAGTTCAGAATGAAATCAAGGGAGATGTTAAAAAACGCGGTTCTTAATTTTTATGCTACTCATTTTATTAGAACGCGCAAAATACGAGGCCGTAATACACTATAGTGTCCTCGTTTAACCGGTTTACAACAGGGCGAATACCGGCGGATGCAAAAGGAGCAGCTATGGCTGAACTGGACAAACCGGCAGACGAAAAGAAAATAGAAGCTAAAATAACTTTTTTTGCAGTAGAATAATAAACCTCTCATTCAACGGTTTGGCATATAATTCGAGCGAACATTTTACTCATTGTTGACGTCATTCTCACGGATGGAATCAGGATGTTTCTGAATACTCTTACCCAAAAAATAGAAGCCAATTGCAAAATAACATTTTGTAGTGGAATAATAAACCTCTTATTCGATGGTTTAGCATGTAATACGAGCGGATATATATATATTTTGCACAGATCCCGCCACGGATATTTACCAGGGTATGCCTGCTCTAGGGTGCCACGAGCGTACATAGCACGAAGAATGCACTTGCCACAAGACCTTTTATTTCGTCGACGCGTTTCGCCGTTTGGTTTCTTCAGGGCACAAAGGTTACACTCAATTATCGTATTATTCCTTGTCCTATTTATACTTTTCAAAGCTCGTTAGCTTTGTTTACGTTCGTTGTAATGGTCAACCATACCCATTGCCGGACCCAGGAGCTGGTTAAAAATGGACAATCATATCCATTTACACACCAAGGACTTTCCGTGTGTTTGAACAGTGCACTCAATCAAGTTTTAGGACTAAAAGAAGTTCTATGAACGCTTCTAAGTTGTTTAATTAGGAACGATGCGAACAGTGCAAACAACTTCAGAACATTAGAAACGAATTAATTGCGTCATACCAACGTCAACAACGACATTAGCGCGCGAGGCCGACAGTGCGCGTAAAACAGTAAATTAAGCCTTCCACCACTAGGCTGTAAACAAGTAAACAATTTTATTAAGCAATTAATTTCGTCACAAGAACGTAAAAGTATAAAAAGGACAACGAATAATACGATAATTGAGTGTAACCTTTGTGCCCTGAAGAAGCCAAACGGCGAAACGCGTCGGCGAAATAAAAGGTGTTGTGGCAAGTGCATTCTTCGTGCTATGTACGCTCGTGACACCCTAGAGCAGGCATACCCTGGTAATATCCGTGGAGGGATCTGTGCAAAATATATATATATATATATATATATATATATACATAACACAAATGAACTGAAACCAGTGAAAGAAAGAAATAAATGAACACAAGTGAAACTCTAAAAATTGCCTTGAACGGGATTTGAACCCGAGTCCTCGACTTTCTAGTGCCGATGTGTTAACCACTACACCACCAAGACAACCACGCTATATATGGCTACTCAATCAGTGAATATCCTGCACCATTCACTGATTCACCTCCAGTTCCTCTAAGCGAGCGACGCCAAACTCGCGTAGGATGCGAGCAAAATGCTTTCCCGGTTTGCTGCCGTAACAAACTAAGAAATTTCACAACTAATCAAGCAAGCTATTTCCGAAATACATGAAGAAGGTGACGAAGTCCGGTTTGGAAGTTTTAACAGGTAAAGCTTTGTCTTTTTGACTTGAATAGTTATCGATAAAACCGGTGAAAAAGTTTTTTGTCTACAAATGCAAATTAAGCTTAAGTCTTGCGTTACTTTATTTGGTTGACTTGTTCATAAATAAGCTTAAAACTAAATTTAATAATCTTTTTTACAGAATTATTTTAAATACAAACAGAATTCACAACTCCTTTTGAAGAAACTTCCCCGCAAGAGCTAAACAAACGCCTTCTAAAGTTTTATTTGTCGCTGAGAAAAAGCGACGACCGCGGCCGTTCGGTCATCGCGTGCCAAAATTGTAATCGTTGGCAACAGTAAATGAGTTAAAAATCATCATTTTGTGCTCAATTATCTCACTGTTTTAGTATATACTAAAACAATTATTCACCTCAGTGTCGGTAGCTAGTAGTGAATATTTACCTCGCCGCTTCGCGGCCTTGGTAAATATCTCATACTAGCCACCTCCACTTCGGTGGATAATTGTTATATATTCAGTTAGATGTTCACCGGCGAAGCCAAGACAGTACTCTACTTGCAGTGAAGGAGCGGAATAGACCAGTAGGTGAACTACTCAAATCCTGAGTGCATGAGTGCAGAAATCTCTCTTATGTACCCTCTGACTGAGTCTTGTAGTGGAGCATATTCTTTTTTCATAGTTACTTTTTATTTATTTAATCGGTACTGGATAGGCCACAATAGATAGACTTTGATGCGTTTCTCGCTCGCTATTAACCTATCACCGCCCCCCCCCCCCCCCCCCCCCGCCAAAAAAATGTTTTTCATAACTTCCCATAATTCTCTCTGTATGTCAGTTTGAAAGCAGCGCGCGTATTAGACTGAACTCGGCTCTCATAGTGGGATGTCTTAGAGTTTTTTGGGCTGGCTTGAGCAAACTTTTCCGGAAGGCATCATTAAGCCTTACGAAGGAACAACTCTGACGTCTGGTAAAGTCTGCTGCGTCCCATATCCTCTGGTATTTCGTCTCATTTCGGGCTACACGGGTGATAGACTGATCCCAGGCTTGAGACGGAAAGATTGGATATTGCGAGCTTGGTTGCTGGCAGTAACAAGTCTTTGGCCTCACAAAGTAGGTTCTAGGGTTGAATTCTATTAGGCAAGATGGAAATTCATGCTGATTTCTGAGCAGGCCAAAGAGTTAGTAAAAAATTGTTTGGAAGGCGGGGGCTGTATGTTTCCTTTTCAAACGCTGGTTTACATCCGGGATCTTGAATAAATCGACTGTCAGTGAGTCGAGAAAAGTTCCATGTGACGATTTATGGGGAGAAAGCGAGAGTTTTACGGAGTAATTTGACGATGTTTCGCTCTTGTTAAGTGTGGAGATATTATGAGTGGTTTTGGGAAGTGTTGTGATTGCCGCGAAACTCATTTATTGTGTGATTTACCGAAAGTGTTGACAAACAAATCTCATGTATGTGCTGTTGAGCTCGTGTTTAATACTAGAATACTTTGTGTCAAGTATAAAAACGCTTCGTGAGTGTTTAGTTCAGGTGATTTTGTCTTAGAAAGCCTATTCTGTGCTCAAAGATCGTAGATTCTTAATCTGTTTTCGGCCGACACTGAGCTGTGGGCCTCACGGTTTAAATTTGACTTATTAAAAGACTACAATTTCTGGACGTTTCAAATGTTGTTTATTTCATCGCAAAACCCTGTTACTTCTGCGAGAGAACTTTACCGTCTATTGCCAGCGATAATACTGTCATTGTTTAGCTTCAGCTAGTGACTTTTAACTGCTTTCCATTCCACTTAGATGCCAAATAGTTAAAATGCACTTGAAATTTCTTTAGCCACGTTTTAACAAATCTAGACAGATAAAAGACATGTTTTACACTAATCTAGTTGATCCTTGACCATTTCTCAAGTAAATTGTTAGCAAGAACCTAAAAATGGCCGTCTCATCGTTAGTTTAGGTCTTTCAGAAATACCTTTGGCTTACACTGGACTGTTAAGCCTTAAAAACGATTTTTGCAGTTTATAGTGAGTACAGTTGCGTTACGTCTGTAATGACTGAGGTCAGATTCTTGAGTGTGGCTTTAATTTGGCCTCTAAAAACTTTACTTTCTTACTCTAAAGAGCTTGTGTAGCACGTTACCGTACAGAATATGCCTCAGTAAAAGACTTTAAAGCGATCTATGACGAAATTAGTTGCTCCTTGTGATTACATGTGAATTATCTGTCTGGATTTGCAAAAAACATGGCTACAGAAATCTCTCTTATATACCCTCAGACTGAGTCTTGTAGTAGAGCATGTTTTTTTTTTCTTTTTTTCATAGTTACTTTTTTTTTATTTAATCGGTACTGGGTAGGCCATGGTAGATAGACTTTGATGAGTTTCCTGCTCGCTATTAACCTATTACCGCCCCGCCCCCCGCCCCCCAAAAAATGTTTTTCATAGCTTCTTTTAACTCTCTCTGTATGTCAGTTTGAAATCAGCGCGCGTATTAGACTGAACTCGGCTCTCATAGTGGGTTTTCTTAGAGTTGTTTTGTCTGCCTTGAGCAAACTTTTCCGGAAGGCATCATTAAGCCTTATGAGGGAACAACTCTGACATCTGGTAAAGTCTGCTGCGTCCAATATCCTCTGGTATTTCGTCTCATTTCGGGCTACACGGGTGATAGACTGATCCCAGGCTTGAGACGGAAAGATTGGATATTGCGAGCTTTGTTGTTGGCAGTAACAAGTCTTTGGCCTCACAAAGTAGGTTCTAGGGTTGAAATCTATTAGGCAAGATGGAAATTCATGCTGATTTCTGAGCAGGCCAAAGAGTTAGTAAAAAATTGTTTGGAAGGCGGGGGCTGTATGTCTCCTTTTCAAACGCTGGTTTACATCCGGGATCTTGAATAAATCGACTGTCAGTGAGTCGAGAAAAGTTCCATGTGACGATTTATGGGGAGAAAGCGAGAGTTTTACGGAGTAATTTGAAGATGTTTCGGCCGTGTTAAGTGTGGAGATATTATGAGTGGTTTTGGGAAGTGTTGTGATTGCCGCGAAACTCATTTATTGTGTGATTTACCGAAAGTGTTGACAGACAAATCTCATGTATGTGCTGTTGAGCTCGTGTTTAATACTAGAATACTTTGTGTCAAGTATAAAAACGCTTCGTGAGTGTTTAGTTCAGGTGATTTTGTCTTAGAAAGCCTATTCTGTGCTCAAAGATTGTGGATTCTTAATCTGTTTTCGGCCGACACTGAGCTGTGGGCCTCACGGTTTGACTGACTAAAAGACTACAATTTCTGGACGTTTTCAATGATTACTCCTGAAGCCTGAACTCCTGTGATTATTAATAGTCAATGCTCCTCAATTAAATGAATTGAGCGCTCTACGAAATACGTTCTACCCAGAATACAAGTATTTATATATATATATATATATATATATATATATATATATATATAGACCAGTAGGTGAACTACTCAAATCCTGAGTACATGGGTGTTTAATACAAGCCTGTTTCGTAGGCCACCGAAAAGGTGACCCACTCTTCAGTTAAACTCCATTATAACACTGAAGCGTCAGGGTCTACATCAAGAAAAGTGATCGCGTGATAAAAACGGTTACATATAACGTTTGAAATTTAAATTTTAGAATGAAAAGCGCGCGCTCGCTCTCAATCGCCTACAACTCTTATACGAAACCTAAGTCGCACGAAAGCTCGCGCTACAATCTCTGGCTTTCACATGTTCGATTGTACCTTAGAATGAACTTGCGTTGATGTCTGCATGTAGAGACAAGTTCAATGCGCTTGTTCAGTGTTGCCATGTGAGGCCTACAGATTAAAAAGAACTTCTCTGTTGTACATAGATTGTAACGTTTTGTAAGGTTGGTGTAAGATTTTGCTTTGGCGAGTATTTTCCACGTGATATTGTATTCCTTGTTTGCCTCCTTTAGCTGCCACAGGTGCTTGCTCAGCTCAGTCTCATTCCTTCTCTTTTCATGTCTAAATGACATCAGGTGGTTTCTGTATCTTGCCTTGAACTGAGTAGCTGTGAGACCGATGTATGTCTCCTTTTCGTCTCCGGTTGTGACTGTGGCTTGGTACACTACTTCGCTCACCAGGCATTCTCCGTTTAGCGGGCAGTCTTCTTTTTTCCTACAGCTACACGTGTTCTCGTGTTTTTCTGTGGCTGCGCTGTTTCTGCCATCTTCAGGATAGCTTTGTTGTGGCCATCTATTATTTGCTTGACGTTGGGCATGCAGCTGTAGCTGAGCTTTATGGTGTTCCTGTTGAAAATTTTCCTCAGCTTGTGGCCCGCTGGGAACGATCCTTCAGTGAGGCTGATGAACGCACGTCCGATGTTGGTTTTGACGCTTTTGTTATATGGTGGATTAAACCATATAACATTTCTTTGTCGTTTGCGTTTCTGTGATGGTGGTTGCTGTGGTGGTGGCTTGAATTCTAGTTTAAAAGCATAGCCACTCTTTCGTAATGCTTCCTGATACGGAGCCGATGCTTCATTAAAAACCTCGTGGTCGGAAGAAACGCTGGATAGCCGCCGGTTAATTGCTGCGGGTATGTTTCTGAGGATGTTTGGTGGGTGGTTCGATTGACTGTGAACGTAAAGCGGGGTGGTGGATGGCTTGGAGTATGGTTTGAATTTTCCGGTGTTTAAATCCAGTGTTACATCTAGGAAGTTAACAACTTTCTTGTTTGCATCAACTGTGATTTTCAGGTTGTTGTTCGCAAATATCTGGCATATTTGTTTTTTTGCCTTCTCTATCTGCCTTGGTGTTTGATTGAGTACGGCAAGCCCGTCGTCTCTGTAAAGGCCCATTTCGATTCCAGGGATCTGCTTTAGCTGCGACAGGAGATAACAGCCCACCAGTTCACAAGTCTCCGCTCCATCGTATATATGTATATATAAACCATACTAAACCATCGAATGAGGTGTATATATTTAAGTTTAGGATTTTTTATGTTATTTTAATTAGTTTTAGTATTTTACTTTTAATAGAGGACCCTCCTGAAAGCCACTCTTAGTGATGGAGGCCTCCTCTTAAAATACGTATTTTATTATTATTATTATTATTATTATTATTATTGTCTCTATTATCACAGTCTTTGCTGGTGTTCTTTTTGTGCATCAGCCGGGCGCAAACCATGCACCTAGAGCGTCAGTCACTCAAGTCAATCATTCTGTTCATACACTGAGCACCTTTCTGAGGATTCGTGCAGATCCCAGCATGCAGATCTTTTGAATCTCTGTCATATTAGCTCTTTCTGATACTTTCTTGATGTTTTCTGCCATACCCTTCTTCACTGTACCAAGCGCACCAACAACCACAGGGATCACTACGGTTTTCATATGCCACATTCTCTGTATTTCTAGTTCTAGGTCTTTGTACTTGCATTTTTTTTCAGTTTCCTTCATTGCGATGTTTCTATCTGATGGAACAGTCTTATTATTATTATTATGTCGCAGTATGAAACTTTGGAATGCTGTCCACATTATGAGTAGTATAGGGCGCATGGCGTAACCTACACCACTTGAGAAGCTATACTTAGAAGTAAAAAAAGGTCGATACGAAACCTAATACAATCCTAAAATACATAGCGATATGAATCTCTCTACTTAAAAAGCCAATTTAGAATATTATTAAATTCTGATACTCTGTAAAACCTTCGCTATCTCTACTAAAAGCTTATACATGGTGATATAAATCTCTCTACTTAAAAAGCCAATTTAGAATATTATTAAATTCTGATACTCTGTAAAAACTTCGCTATCTCTACTAAAAACATATTTATAATAATATCACATATCTTTTTGGAGGTGAGACCTATCTTTCCTTCCTTTTTTCGTCATCTTTCTATTTTCTTTCAACCTTTCGATATCCGCTTTTGCGATTGACAGTTGTTTTCTGATCTTCGCCGCCTCCTGGTCGTAAATTCTTTTAAGCTTTTCCTTTCTGTCCTGCTGATTGTCTCTCTTTATTGGCCCTTGTTTTTTCCATCCTTTCATCCACAAAAACGCGCAAACCACCGAGTAAAGAGCGCAGTTAGCTAACCACAGAAAACCAAACGGGTTCTGCGTTGGTGTTACCTCGTAGCGCTCCATTAATAACTTAATCGCTTGGTTGATTTCTTCCAAGCCTTTTGATGATGGTGTTTCTTTTGTCCTGGTGTCAATGTCACGTTGTGAATAGTCTCCAGGGTGGGTGCTAATTGTTTCCATTATCCTGTTTGCTGGCTCTAAAAAGCTACACCTTTCTTGATCACCATTGTTAAGCTGTTGTTCTTGGGTCAAGGTTGTATGCAAATCCGGATCTGAGAAAAGATCACCATTGTTACGTTGTTGACTTTAGGTCAGGGTTGTATGCAAATTCGGTTCTTCTTGATCAGCATTTTTTGCTATTTGGCGTCCGTTGTTTAAGGCCCCTTCTGCGTTATCTCCACCTCTCTTCGCTTTTATTCCGCTAGTGATAGTACTAATTACGCTGCCTAGGGATTTTTCAAGTCGAGCGGCTTGGTCTCGTAAATTCTGCTTTGTAAACCCCATATCTTCGTGCCCCATTTGATCCCACAGTTCTTTCATAAGTTCCATATACCCCTTTCGTCTTCCATTATCCTTAACTGGTGGATTCTCCGATTTTGCGAGTAATAACGCTTGCCGCTTGCACTCCAACAGGTCGCTGTTCATTTGTTCGGACCATCTTATCCTTCCTGCTCTCGCATTCCTCCCGTTTAGCGATTGCTCTTCAAAATCCGCCATAGTTTCGGTTTAGCGTACTTCACTTTCAACTTCTAATAGTATAAATCCGCCCTCAGTCGTCTCCTTGTTAGATAAACAAGATGCAAAGTACTCAGAAGTACTTAAGAATATGCCTAGACGCTTCGAGCTTGGCTTGCTTTCGTTTGGGCAAGGCTATAAAATAGAATCATGGAGCTACTTCAAAGCACAACCTCCCTACTTGCCGCCATTATTATTATTATTATTATTATTATTATTATTATTATTATTATTATTATTATTATTATTATTATACATACAGTGGATCCCAGTTAATATGGTCATAAATGGGCCAAAAAAAATTAGTCGTATTAACGAGGACATTTTTACAAGAACATGTGTGGCACTTTTGCCAGGCGGCCAAGTGGCCATAATAACGAGGTGAGCGTGTCACCGAACATTGGAACCCTGCTCTACGGACACCCGCTTAATATGGACACCCGTGTATAATGCACAGTTTCGTTTATCGCAACAAACAACTCGCATGCTTTCTCTAAAATCAACCAGCTTAATGCAGACACTGGTTAATAGGGACAACGGACACTTTTCGGTGTGCAGAGACACACACCCTTAATACATATAACTTCAACCTCGCTTTTCAGATTCAGCTTTTCTGTGCACTGTCTATGACTGGACATCTTACTCGCGAAAACCTGACAGAAACGCCAAATAAACCTTCTTAAGTTTCTATCTTACATTTACTCCACCTTGTTGAGTCGCAGTAAAAGTGCTCGTACAAAGTATAGTTAGGGATTCCTTTTTCTTCTTTCAAGAAAAAATACTATAGGGGTAATTTTAGTCCGAGACTGACAAATGATCCCGAGATTTTCCTTTGGATTAACTTGTTCAGGTTTCTGGTTTATTGTTTATATATAACGATATATATTTTCAGTTGTACTGACCTGCAGGTAGCTAAGCTTATCGAGGCAGGTCAGTCTCTCAAGTACTATTTTACAGTGATTGGAAATAGTTTGACAGATAGTGATTGGCAAAGTAAGAGTTTTGCAAAGTAGAGAAACGTATAAGTATGGTTCCTGTTAAATGGAGAAAGGAAAACTTAGTAAGAGGAAAAAATATATGATAATCTGTTAGGTAGTGCTTACTGTGTTCAGTCCCATTCTTTGTCTTTTCTTGTCGAAATAACACCTGGCGGTTTCTGTATCTTGCCTTGAACTAGGTCGCTGTGCGACTGATGTATGTCTCTTTTGCATCTTGGGTTGTAACCGTGGCTTGGTACACGACTTCATTCACCAAGTATCCTCCACAGGCGTTTTTGAAAAATACTATAATACTTTTTGTTGTCTCCCTAAAATTTTGCATAAACATTGTGTTAAATTTCTCTTGGGGCAATTGTGAGTCCCAGGGGAAATTAAAAACAATGCTTATGTAAAATTTTGGATGGACAGCAAAGAGTAGTATGGTGTTTTTCAAAAAGGCCTATTTAGTGTGCAATCTCCTTCTTTTCCCCAGCTACAGATTTTCCCTCTGTCTTGCTGTGGTTGAGCTGTTTCTTCCTTTTTTTCAGAATGGCTTTGTTGTGGCTCAGCTGTAGCTGAGCTTTTTAGTGTTTCCGCAGTTTGTGGCCTGCCGGAAAAGATCTTTTAACGGGGCTAATAAACGCTCTGATGTTGTTTTTGACGTTTTGTTATAAGGTGGATTAAACTAATATAACATTTCTTCGTCATTTGCCTTTCTGTGATGGTGGTTGCTGCGGTGGGGGCTTGAATTCTAGTTTAAATTTATAGCCACTCTTCTGCAAAGCATCTGCTTCAGTAAAAACTTCTTGATCGGATGAAATGCTGGATAACCGCCGGTCAATTGCTTCGGATATGTTTCTAAGGATTTTGGGTGGGTGGTTCTATTGGCTATGAACGTAAAGCGGAGTGCAAGTTGGTTTAGAATACTGATTTTTTTCCCAGTGTTTAAGTCCAGTATTACATCTAATAAGTTAACAACTTTCTCGTTTGCTTCAACTGTGATTTTTTGGATTGTTGTTCGCAAATATTTGTCATTTTTTTTTTTTTTGCTTTCTTTATCTCCCTTGGTGTTTAATTGAGCATCACCAGCCCGTCATCTCTGTTAAGTCCGATTTTGATGCCGGGGATCTGCTTTGCAACAGGACATAACAACCCACCAGTTCACAAGTCCCCGCTCCGTCGTTGCTTCCCATGGTTACTTCAAAATTTGATGTTGAATTTCTCTTTTCCCACGTTTGGCCTTTGCTGAATAACAAGGATTGCTTGGAATTGATGACTGCTTGTCGCTCGTCGGCTTAGATGTTTACGTGTTCAGAGGCAAAGTCGAGAACGCGGTTAAGAAGAGCTTGGGTGTGTGAGCGGTAAAATTGCACGACGTCAAAGTATATAAATGCCGAGTCGCCGTTATTTGCCAGTTGCTTGAATCATTGAAGCACAGAGAACGTGTTCTTCCACTGGTTGTCTATTGTGATGTTAACGAGTTTTCGATTTAATTCTTCCAGGATTTGTTTGCTTAAGCGGCCTATCTCTGGTTTCGGAGAGTTAATCAGTCTACAAGTAAGCTTGTTTTCAAAATTTTCTTTATGGTCTTAAAGCGTTATAAACGCTTCTTTCATTGCCGTTGATTCTACCCGGTCGTCTATGTTAAGCTTTTTGTAATGATCCTGGCTTCCTCGTCAATTTTTCGTGAGCTACTTCATTTCGGCTTTCTTATAGATTTTTGTTACGTTGGCCTCTACCAGTCGCTTATATTCTGGGACGTCCAATTTATAAAAGTTTGTGGATTGATGGGCTTTAACGAACAACGGCTGTCATTTTTTACGGAAGCAATGTTCTAATCTAGACCTTATTGAAACTGGCTTTGAGTAACTTTAAAAAAAATGTTTTGTATAATGCGTATACCTTCTCCAAGACGTTTTGTTTCTTCAGCGACAGGTGGGCAGTTCTTAGTTTTGAAGCCGAATGTTTCCTTTTCTGCTGCTGTAACTGGATTCAAAAAGTGGAAAGCTTTCAATCTCATCCTGTTCAAGGACCGTTCCATTTTGTCGATCAAACATTTTGTGTAGACTTTAGCTAGTGGACCGGGGATGTTTTCGTTGAGTAGCTGAATGATGTACGTTGCATATTTAGTTTTTCGGTAAAATAGTGCTTTACTCAGCAGAAGCGTAATAATTCAGTTAGACGTTCACCGGCGAAGCCAAAATGAAGTGCATGGGTACACAAATGAAGGCACCAGATGTTTCTAACACGTTGAACCTATTTTTCGGCTGCATTCAACAGCCTTCATCAGGATTATAAAAACAGATACAAATCCGCGTAATACTACTTAAGAGATACACAAAACGTGAGCGCTCGTAACCAACGAACCATAATAAGCGCGCGCGCGCGCGTTAACAATTACCAGGCAAGTCTACAAATTTATCGACGTCTCGAACGCCTATTTTTAAGCCAAAAAAACCATCCCCATTAAAGCCGTACGGGCTCAAACTGTTCAGTCTATAAGCCCACTGGCCCTCCCCGTCTCTTAGTTTCTCCTCATTACTGACTCTGTCAAAGAACTGTATCTGAATATCCTCCAATCCGTGATGTCCCTCCCCCACAAATGCTTATAGATGAGATCATCCTAATCCCGCTGCATTTCATCTAAGTTTCTGTAGCGTCTAATGCGAGTTTTGTGATCATTAAACCTCGTTCGTTTTTGTGGATCCAACATACTGAAGTCCACAGGTCTTACATGTAATCAAATAAACTACATTAGACGGGTTACGATTCATGCTATAATTGATTGAATACTCCTTGTTGTTATCAGCACGTTTAAACCGGTCCCCTACAACCATATAATTACAAACTTCACCTTTCCTCCTTCCACATTATTTTTTTTTTACCACGCTCTTGACCTTTGACTCCCGGCTTCTCGTTCATTCTCGCTTGTAGGCGGTCGGCAGGTAGACCCGCCATTAAAGGTGGTTCTGGCTTTACTCTTCTCCTTCTGCAGTATGAACATCGGTGTAGAATCTTCCTTACAGATGTACGGCAACATAGGATCTAATACTGTCGTCTCAGTTCGTTCCGAACATGTTCAACACCTTCATGCCTCAGTTTCTCATGACAGTCCATAACGATGAGGCGACTCAGCTCATTATCAGGTGATAACACAATGGGGTGTCGACTTGAGAATGGAATATCTGCCCTTTCGATCCGTCCACCAACACGAACAATTTCGTCTCCGTCGAGGAAGGGAGAAAGAGAGGCCAGTCTACTCTTAGGAGAGACCTGCTGGTTTCTCTTGAGGTTTGCAATCTCTTGAGGGAAACTTTTCACTTGGGCGGCGCCAATCCAAAACTTTTGAGCACGCTCCAACTCCTCCACTAGCAATGGGCCAGTTTGACGGTCAGTCCTTCGACATCTGCAGTTGTAAACAAATCGGAAAGAGTAAGCAGTTACTCTCAGAAGTCGTGTTAGGGATGAATACTTGGTTAACGAAATAAACTCTTCTCTTGAAGTTTGAGCTTGCGATGCACTGTACGCTGAGGTTTCTTGTTTCTGCTGGCTGGAGGATTCAAGCTTTGAATTTCCCCTAGGCCACTTTTCTCCAGAAAGGGATAAAAATACAGGACTATTCAACGATCTACTCTCTGATGTGAAAGCTGCGACTGGAAGTCCTCTGCTACCATCGTCTGCTGGGTTAAGAGCACCAGGGCAATGATTCCATTGGCTTGGTTCAGTTGTGTCCTGAATCTCCCCAACTAGAATTCGCAATGAAAACGGGGTGTGGCTTGGATTCACCACGAATCCACTGAAACACAGTACTACTATCAGTCCACAGGCAGGTAGAGTCTATCCTGTAATCATGTTCCTTGATTATCACAGTAGATGACCTTGCACTTAATACTGCAGCTTGCAGCTCTAGTCTAGGGATGCTCAAAGGTTTCTTGCGCGCTACACGTGTCTAAAGTGTTAGAGAGGCACACTTGACAGAACCATTGGCATAAATGAATCTGAAATAGGCTACAGAACAGAATGCTTGTTCACTTGCATCACCAAACACATGAAGCTGGATAACGGTGGGACTGTCTGAAACGTGACGGTAAAATCGAGGAACCAAGAATTCTGAAAGACTATCCAGCTCTTTCTGCCATTTGGACCAGAAACCCCTCCATCAGAGTTCCTCTTAGATTTCCCAGCCAATACCAAATGGCCACACTTGTTGAAGGAGGAGCTTCGCTCTCACCAGGAATAGAGCCAGGAAATCAATTGGGTCGAACAATGACGCCATCAAACTCAGAATCTAGCTTACGTCGCGTGTCTGCTATAATCTCTTTTCACCACTTTATAAACAAAACACTCCAATCTTGTGTCCCAAATGACACCGAGAGCACGTTCCACAGGCATAACAATTTCTTCCTCTACCACCTTGTTTGAGGGAGCTCTTTCTGATTCTGGTATACGTTCTATCACCTCTTTCACGTTCGAAACCCACTTGGTCAAGTTAAACCCAGCACGCCTTAGCATCACAACAAGTTGCTGCTGCAGTTCAAATGGGTCATTTGTCGTCTTTACAGACTTAAAGAAATCATCCATATAAAAATTGCGCTTAACAGCACGAGCAGCAATAGGGTACTGCAGTCCATTGTCCTCTGCCGTCCTTAAAACGGCATAATTAGAACACGTTGGTGCACACTTAGCCCTAAAGATATGTCGCAGGTACTGATAGACTTCAATTTCAGACTCCGGTGATTGGCGCCACAGAGAACGGAGGGAAGCTTGATCCTCTGGTGGGACAGCAACTTGGTTAAACATTGCCTCTATGTCTCCAGAAAGGGCAACATTTTCTTCTCTGAATCGCATAAAGATTCCAACAACACTGTTCAACAAATCAGGTCCACTTACAAGGTGACTGTTCAATGAAGACCCTTGATACTTAGCAGCTGCATCACATATACGTCTGACCTTTCCAGGTTTATTAGGGTTAAGTATGGGATGGTGAGGGAGGTACCACGTACGCTTTGCTTGGTCAGCAGTTTCCTCTTCGGTGAGTCTCTTGATATACCCCTTTTCTAGGTCTGTGTCAATGGTTTCTTGTAGGCTTCGCCCAACTCAGGATCACGTTGAAGTCTCTTCTCTAGAAGACCAAGTCGGTGAATAGCGACAACACGATTGTCAGGAAGTTGGATGTTTTCATCCTTCCAAGGCAGCGGAACCTCATAATGACCTTCTACCTCCTGCGTCCGCTCACTCAGGAACTTCAACACCTTTTCATCTTCGACAGAACGCTGCACATCACAGTCATATTGACATCCAAAGTTCTCGGTCTGCCACCAAGTTTTAACTGTTTCATGAAGCACTTCATCAGGGGTTGCCATGTGAACATTGTAAACAGATTCACCGTCTTCAATATAACCGGTTAGACGACCAGTAACAGTCCACCCCAATTTAGTGCGAACACCAACAGCTTTCGGTCCACATCGAGTCTCAAGAGGCACAATAAGTTCTAGGACATCACTTCCAAGGAGTAACGCGACTCGAGTTACAGAACCTTCAGTCAACTATAAGTCTGCAAAGTGTGGCCATTTCTCTTGTAATTCTCTGAAATTCACCCTTCTTTCCGGCACGTTCAGGCGATCAACCACTAGAACTCTGTGCACATCAAACCTTGTACCAAAGTCATTCAACTGACTAACTTGAACAACAACACGCTTAGTCAGCAGCCTTGATGATTTCTGAATTCCATTCAGCAGAACACTTTCCACTGCACCCTCAAGGCCAAGATTTTTTGCAACATCTGTTGCCAGCAGACTGCATGTACTTCCAGTGTCTAACATTGCATATGTGTTGAAGTATCCCTTTGGCCCATACAGAGTAACAGGCACAACTTGTAATAAAACAGAGTCACTACTACGCATGAGATGCACTAGAATGCTCGGTGGATGGGGTAACTACTTCTGTTGCTGCTTAGTTAGTTGATGCAGCCGTTTCATTGTTTCCATCTCTGTTTTTCTTGATGAGTGCAGTAATGCATTGTGACTTCGAGTACACCCATTCACTCAACACGGTTTCAAGTTCCTAAAAGTGGACTTCGAGTACACCCATTCACTCAACACGGTTTCAAGTTCCTACAAGTGGTAAGCCAATGACCAGATCGGAGGCAGCAAAAATACAGCCTATGCTTTTCAACTTCACTGAGGCGTTCTTCTATACTTAAGGCTTTAAACTTGGGGCAAACTGACAGGTTACGCTGCTGTCCATCTCCCATTAAACAAGGTTTCGCTTGCTCGTTACGTGATAAGAGGTTACCAAAGAAGGTATTGCGCTTTTCACCAGCACCTCCATAGCGGCCTCTGAATGGGACCTTGAAGCAGTCATCATAAATATCCGCCTGGCCCTTTAGCCAGCTACAAACGTCCTCCAGGTTTGGTTGATGTAAATTGCTTGTTCTCACATGGTCCTTCCACTTCACTTGGAGATCTGGGGATAGTTTATCCAGTGCAATAGAGATATTAGCTTCGGCGGCTAGGTCATTTATGTATCCAAACCTTTTAAAGATCCAGACAGTAGTTGACACAACATCTGATAAGTTCCTCACTTCATGCGGTCTGTC
>OZ037775.1:38153818-38156318 GCA_964035525.1 Porites cylindrica | reverse complement strand
GGCAATTCGATTTACAATGAGATGTATTTTATTAAAAAGTGAAAAGTTTTGGGAAAGAGTTCGTTCCGTAATGCTACCTCGTATGTTTTATTATTGCTGGATTCCAACCAACTAGATTCTTTTAAAAAATTAAATTTATACTGCTTATGAATGTCAAATATACTTAGGGGGCAGGACAATGTTTTTGATTATGGTTTAAGGTGATTCGCTAGTTTTGCACTGCGCATCTCCTACTGCGCATAACAAAATGGCCGACGTGAAAAAGAGCATCTGAAGTAGCATTGTCAAAATGAAGTTGACTGAAAGCAATTTTACCAAATTGTGCGGATTGAGCTATAACAGGTCGAATAGCGCGTGTCCAAATTAAGTCTAGTTTGGAGCGTCAAGTGAAAACAAGAGCATCAAAAGGTATTTTTCTTGTACGCAAGTGGATAAACAATACATTTAAGTCAAATTCTGTGCGATACCAAATGCATCATTGAAAAAATCTTTGTTTTTGACTAGGTTTTTACTTCGGTTTAGTTTTTGCGCGCGGTTTAGGGACAAAGGGTCCTAAATAGCTTCGTTTGTTAGCATTGTGACTTGAAAACGGGCACAGTGACTCACACTTTTTTCACTTTTTTATCATTATCTTGACCTGTTACATCAGTACACCGAGTTTCAGCTACAGTCTATCTTACTGCTTCTTATACCAAGGAATCACCTTAAAACACACTGCTTTACTTCTACTGCAGACCAGTCGAGGCTAGAATTGCCGTTCTGGGTCCCCTCTTATTCATCCTCGGAGACCCAGGGGCGGTCAGTCGGGCCAGGAGAAAAGACGCGACAAAAGTTTTCAAGCACAGGCGGAAAAGCCCCTGGGTACCGACTCTCACCTGACCATTTCCAAACGGTCAAGCGAATGCTGGCTCCTGATTGGGCACAAAAATTAATTTGTGCCCAATTGGCGAACAGCATCTCCTGAGTTCTTTTCGTGAGTTCGTACACGACGGCTATTAGGGACCTTAAGCAAGGACGACGACGACGGCAGTAAAAACGCCGGTAAAAAATGAATTTGCGTTCTTTCAAACTTAATCGCGTCTATTTGGACCCGCTCAAAATGTCAAATGCAGGCGACTTTTCCTGGAGTTAAATTCTTAAGGATTTTATTCAGGTTCAAAAAGAGGTTGGAATGTCCAAGTCCTCCATAAAACGTCAAATAAGGAGGTTTCACGTCGTAGTAGTGCAGTGGACGTCAAAGAAATGTGCTAAAAGCGTAATGCACGTGCAGAGCTGTTGTTTTGATCATTAAACCTATTGTTTTTTTGAAGTCGTCGTTGTGGTCGTCGTAGTTGCTTAAGCTCCCTATTATTGACTCGTTCACGGCTTGTCTGGCTCATGCACCAAAGAAATACACGAAGTCAGGAATCTTTCAGTTTGATACTGAACGCTACATTTCAAAATACTGTCTACACGAAAACTAACCACGCTTTTCCAAAAATACAAGCTTGAGCTTACAACAGGTATTCAAGCTTGCATCGATCACGCCTTCGTAAATATTAGGGACCTCAATATGCCACGACAGCTGACAACCACGAAAACGTCGCATGAAGAGTGAACTCACATTTTTTCAGTTTCTATCGTGATTATTCCAACTCACTTACTTTGTCAGATGCAAGCGAACTCTTCTGGAGCTGAATTTTTGTCAGTCATATCCAAGTAGGCATTCTCACTTGGTAGTCGTGTAGTGACGACAAAGAAATATACAAAAAAGCGTGATGCACGTGCAAAGTAGTTGTTTTGCGTTGTCAAGCTATTTCTTTTTTTGCTTTCTCGTCGCCGCTTCATCTTAAACTTCCTATTATTTACGATACATTGTGATCCGTCAGAAACAGAATTTTCTCGGTGCAAATTGAATTGCTCCTGCTGATAACATCCGACACGTTTTTGGGCTCATCGGTAGTTCCTTCGTTTCTGGTTAGGAAAGCTTGGTGAACGAACCGGGCAACTGTGGCGAGGTAATAGCCGTCGTGTACGAACTCACGAAAAGAACTCAGGAGAAACTGTTCGCCGATTGGGCTCAATAATACAAAGCAATTTTTGTGCCCAATCAGGGACCAGGAGATGGTCCGGTGAGAGTTGGTACCCAGGGGCTCCTCCGCCCATGCTTGAAAACTTTCGTCGCGCCTTTTAACCCGGCCCGACTGACTGCCCCTGTGTTTCCGAGGATGCCTCTTATTTCAAACGTTTCGAAAAGTGGTCTGGAAGAATAGTGAGCACCAACTTTATGGAACGTATATAGAAACTTGTAGTCAGAATAGAACTGAAAAAAAAAACATCTCAGTGATCATATCTCCTAAAGTTAAAAAAACAGGTCAACTTTGCCTGTGTTATGACGTCGTAGACGAAAGGAATAAGTTTTATAGACACGGGAAAACTTGAACTAACTTTACCTTCCTTAATTACAGTTATGAAATCATCTGGTTTTCTTTTATTCTTTTTTTTCAGATTGCAAGACATC
>OZ037775.1:38073818-38148818 GCA_964035525.1 Porites cylindrica | reverse complement strand
ACATTAATCTAAATCTAACGGTTTAAATTGAGTGGCATTTTTTAAGCCATGTCTTGTGACTATTAATGCCTACTTATCTGCATCTTTTCTTGTGAAACAGATTACTATATAGGAGAACGCATTCCAACACGCAGTTTACTGTTCAGATTTCTTTTTTTTTAAATTGTAACTCGGGCTACGTGAGAGTACAGCTTCTCCAGTGTTCTTTTGTCCGGATTTCAGGCCGTAATTATTAAATATGTCAAATATGCAAAATAACACTGATGCGTTTTCATGGAAACGAGGTAAAGACAAGAGTCGGAAATTGAAAACGAATATCCCTCGCAAGCCATCGTCCTTTCTTTTGTTTTCAATTGTTTATTCCAAAGATGCTTTAAAGAGTCAATTACAGCTTTGTATGACCATATAGAGAATGTTGTGGGAACAAAATTTCAAAACTACCACAAATAGTCATTTGGGGTACATAACCCCCCTTTTGTGTAAGAAAAACTGTTCACGTTATGATAATGAATTATGCGAGTTAAGCTACCGAGTTATGTGACGAGTTTTTCTTACACTGAAGAAGGGTTATACACCCGAAACACCTATTTTTACGACCATTTCTAGAAACAATCACAGGAAAGTAGGTTTTGTAGCAACATCTTGAATTTTTCTTTTCAATTTTTTACAGGGATCTTGGTTCCAACAACATTGTGGATCTTCACGTAGGGGTATTCTCCAACCTGACAAATTTGCAGTGGCTGTAAGATGTCTGAATACTTGTTGAATAACGTTTGCTTTAAACTGTTTCGCATACTATTTCAAATCTCAGTAAAAAGTTAATGTAACTGGAGCACTATACGCGGTTTAGTAAACAGGACATTTCTTGTACCATTTCTTGGGAAACCAATCAATAGGAAGGTGAACGCATTACAATATTAATAATAATTATCATTCCTTTATTTATCCTCGGTAGTATTTATAACACTTATGCTATTGGTGCCGAGCAAATGACTGAAACAAGTAATTCAAATAAAAAATAACGGGGTTAACAATCCCAATTAGTCGGAGGCAAACCAGCTGCAGCTATTTACAAGTGTGGTCAAAGATTTGAACTCGGGACTACCGTGAACAAATCCAGCTAGTGGTCAGGAAGGAATTGAACTCGGCGCCTCTGAATTGCAAGTCCAGCGCTCTAACCGCTCGGTCATGCTGCCTTCTTACAACTGAAGAAGGGTAATACAACCAAAACCCTTGTGTTAAACAACACTTTCTGATATTCTGTTTCAACAATATTATTTTATGATTTGTTTAATTGCAAATGTAACGCATCTCATTTCGTTTATTTTCCGACCATACCTGGGATTTTAGACCTTTTAAAAGTGTTTTCTCTAAAAACAGTGCTTTTTGTAATAGTCCGACCTCGCGTGGTTAAAATATTATAACTTCAAGCTGATTGGTGAGGGAGGTTTTCTTGGTTAAGTGGTAACGCTTAATTGTTTTTCTTGCTGGAAGCTCATTAGGTTTAACTACTTGCAAAGTGATTTTAATTTCCTTTCGCTCTGTTTTACGGCTATTATGATTATTAGTATAAATATCATGATTATCGTTTAATTAGGCCATAATTATCCACGATTTAGCTTCTGTTTTGTTTTTCAAAGTCTGGTATTTTAGCCTGAGCTAACGCCACACAAACGTCGTTATTTTTTACAAATTATATCGCAATCCACGCTGCAAGCTTTTACACCTTATAAATATCCCCGTTTAAGAAACAGCTGACGTAGCCTTTCACATATTTTAAACTGGATCAGGGGGCTTATTCCTCAATAAACTGAATACGGTGAAGAGAGCTAATCTTCGACCAGATTGTCGACAGCTCCTTGTTAAGTTTGGGGGTAGTTATCTCAGCAACTGGTGAAAACGAGCTGTTTGCGAGATCTCAATCAAAATGGCTGTTGCATGCAGCATTTCTTGCACCTGAAGTAGGGATTCCTGGGCCGTCTTGAACTGCCGATGTGGTTCCTACCTATGTGTTTGTTTCTTCATCTTCTCCAGAGGTTTTGACGGCCTCCAGAAGTCGCTTTGACAAGACAGTGTTCGAACCTCTGTCATCAAGCGCTAGTTAAGAAAGCTCCGCCTTCAGCACAGATGCAGTAATTTACATATAAATAAGGCCATTTTGAGTCTCCGTCAAGGAAAACTGATATTCTTTCTTTTCTCGAAAATAAAAGGCTTTTGCGAGAAAACAGTTTACATCAGATTAATCATTTACCTAAAAGCTACCTATGGAAAAAAAAATGAAAGAAATCGAATTTTCAACTCTTGCCACTCAATACTCAAACTTTCCTGACGGCCTCTCTTAAACTGTTTGGCACATTAATCCAAATCTAACAGTTTAAATTGAGTAGCATTTTTAAAGCCATGTCTTGTGACTATTAATGCCTACTTATCTGCATCTTTTCTTGTGAAACATATTACTGTATAGGAGAACGCCTTCCAACACGCAGTTTACTGTTCAGATTTCTTTTTTTTTCACATTGTAACTCGGGCTACGTGAGAGTACAGCTTCTCCAGTGTTCTTTTGTCCGGATTTCAGGCCGTAATTATTAAATATGTCAAATATGCAAAATAACACTGATGCGTTTTCATAGAAACGAGGTAAAGACAAGAGTCGGAAATTGAAAACAAATATCCCTCGCAAGCCATCCTTCTTTCTTTTGTTTTTCAATTGTTCATTCCAAAGATGCTTTAAAGAGTCAGTTACAACTTTGTATGACAATATAGACAACTTTGTAGGAACAAAATTTCAAAACTACCTCAAATAGTCATTTGGGGTACATAACCCCTCTTTTTTGTAAGAAAAACTGTAAACGCTATGATAATGAATTATGCGAGTTAAGCTACCGAGTTATGTGACGACTTTTTCTTACACTGAAGAAGGGTTATACACCCGAAACACCTATTTTGTCGACCATTTCTAGAAACAATCACAGGAAAATAGCTTTTGTAGCAACATCTTGAATTCTTCTTTTCAATTTTTTACAGGTATCTTAGTTCCAATAACGTTGTGGATCTTCACGTAGGGGTATTCTCCAACCTGACAAATTTGCAGGATCTGTAAGATGTCTGAATACTTGTTTAATAACGTTTGGTTTAGACTGTTTGACATACTATTTCAAATCTTAGTAAATAGTTAGTTTAGCTAGTGAAAAAAGCTCCGTCTTTAGTTCAGATACACTTAATTTACACTTAAATAAGGCCGTTTTGAGCATCCGTCCAGGAAAATTGATAGTCTTTTTTTTCTCGAAAATAAAAGGCTTTTGCGAGAAAACAGTTTACATCAGATAAATCATTTACCTTAAAGCTGCCTATAGAAAAAAAAATACCAAAAGAAATCGAATTTTTAACTCTTGCCACTCAATACTCAAACTTTCCTGAGGGTCTCCCTTAAACTGTTTGGCACATTAATCCAAATCTAACGGTTTAAATTGAGTGGCATTTTTTAAGCCATGTCTTGTGAATATTAATGCCTAGTTTTCTGCACCATTTGTTGTGAAACAGATTATTATAAAGGAGAACGCGCTGAAATACGTAGTTGACTGTTCAGATTTCTATTTTTAATTTTAACTCGGGTTACGTGAGAGAACAGCTTCCCCACTGTTTTTTTCTCCGGATTTCAGACCATAATTATTAAATATGCAAATATGCAAAATAACACTGATGCGTTTTCATGGAAACGAAGTAAAGACAAGAGTCCGAAATGGAAAAGAAATATATCTCTTGCAAGCCAGCCAGCCTTCTTTCTTTTTCTTTTTTAATTTCTTTTATTCCAAAGATGATTTGAAGGGTCAATTTATAGCTTTGTCTGACGATATAGAATAATGTTGTAGGAACAAAATTTTAAAACTGCCACAAATAGTCATTTGGGGTACATCAACCCTCTTTTTTGTAAGAAAAACTGTTAACGTTATGATAATATATTTATGCCACTTAAGCTACCAAGTCATGTGACCACTTTTTCTTACACTGAAGAAAGGTTATACACCCGAAACACCTATTTTGTCGACCATTTCTAGAAACAATCACAGGAAAATAGCTTTTGTAGCAACATCTTGAATTTTTCTTTCCAATTTTTTACAGGTATCTTAGCTCCAACAACATTGTGGATCTTCACGTAGGGGTATTCTCCAACCTGATAAATTTGCAGGAGCTGTAAGATGTCGGAATACTTGTTAAATAACGTTTGGTTTAAACTGTTTGACATACTATTTGAAATCTCTAATGCTTTGTATGACAATATAGAAAATTTTTTTTTGTAGGAACAAACTTTCAAAACTACCTCAAATAGTCATTTGGGGTACATAACCCCTCTGTTTTGTAAGAAAAACCGTAAACGCTATGATAATGAATTATGCGAGTTAAGCTACCGAGTTATGTGATGATTTTTTTCTTATACTGAAGAAGGGTTATATACCATAAACTCCTATTTTGTCGACCATTTCTAGAAACAAACAAACCGGTGCTGCCTTCCCGAAAGCAAACCGGGAAGGCATTTTGCAACTTACGCGAGTTTGGCGTCTTTCGCTCGGAGGAACTGGAGGTGAATCAGTGAATAGTGCAGGATATTCACTGATTGAGTAGCCAATCAGAGAGCGCGAAAAACACTATCCACTGTTTTAGTATATACTAAATAGATTTAGCCACGGCTAAAAGCGCAGTTCCCATTGATAAATTTATAATTTAAATCAAACAATTAACTTGTATTCCACAAATCAGTTAACTTAAGGGCACATTCATATGACGTTTGAGGGAAAAGCTAAGTGATTTTGGAGTGAAACAAATCTTGCATATCGAGTTGATATAGCCTTATATGTACACCCAAAAAATAGTCTTCGGTCACATTTAAGAGCAATAATGGCTCTTTATCGCAGTAGATAAGGCGTGGAAAACAAATCAGGCCGAATTTTAAAAGAGTTACGCTTCAACGTGATAGAGTATTTATTGAGTTCTATTTTTAATAATGGTTTTACAAGTATGTGTAATCTTAAAAAGCGTTTGATACGCTCGTCATTTTGAGTAATCCTGCAAGCGATGTTTATGCACGGCTGAAAACAAACGGAAAATCGATGAAAATTGCACTTTTGAGACTACCAACAATCAATAAAGAAATATAATTCGGTACAACATTTACAGAGACAACAATTTTCATTCACGAAAACATATGAGTATCTAAGTGTTTCTAAGAATCCTCAAGTCTTTTATAAGCTTAAAGATTAAGTTTATAATGTTTTAAGCCACCGGTTTCCCGGTGTTTGCTCTTTTCAAAGACGAACTCGAGACAATAAAATCGCTCAAAACTTTCTCTCTACAGCCAATTAACACTAAATATTCTTCGGAAAGTTTTTCTTTCTATCTACGGTGAATTAATATCAACCAAAAGCTTTGTAAAGTTCTGTAAACTTATATCAAGCCTCATAATAGGTCAGATCAGTGTCTAAGTCAAATCTTAATACAAACGTGCATAAACTAGGTTCATTAACTGCGCTCGACTTCATGAAATTAGATATAAATACAATAATTACTCAGGCTTACCATATCTCGAGATGCAGCTCCTGAAAGCTATCAAGTAAGGCAAGGATCGCTTGAGCCTTTATAATTCTCGTACGCATCCAGCAAGGTGAAAAACAAAAACGATGCCATCCGAAATCGGATTATCGGCTTTGACAAGCGACACATTTCTCAACCAAAAACCCTATAAACAAACCAGCCATGAATAAGAGAAGACTCTTGATAGCAGCTGTATTTCGTTTTGTACATTCAGTGGAAAAAGACAGTTAAAAACATCACAAGTTGACTCAAAACTCTGTCAGCTTCAGCGGTCAAAGTAAAGTACTTTCAAGATATGCTGCATAAATTTTACGCATAAAGTCACCTGTCAAATTTTAACCAATCAGAGCATAAAAATTGGACGTGGAGCGTGACCAACAAGTGACCATGGTAAGAAAAGGTCTTCCCCGCCGGTATTTTAATAAAACTGGCTGAATTTTTGCGTCTGAGGTCAGTTTGAAATCAAAATCGTAATAGTGCTGGTCGATAGTGACATAAACACAACATATTTGATATGAATTTTAAAAAATCTGAGCCTGCGATCATTTGAAAACGAGTACATTGTCAGCGGATAACTTCAAAAAATACTCGACCTTGATGGATTGACACCTGAGCCCGCGATACGGTCAGGTGATACTAGTCAGCGGATACCCTGTTTTGACAGCTGTCAATTGACCACAGCATTGATGTGCAATCAGCTTTCTCCTGGGCTCCCAAAGTAGCTAGAAAGTATGCGAGTTAACGTTGGTATGCCTGTGGTGCGGACGGACGGTCGGTTGCTCGGTCGGTTGGTCACGTGATTACCAAATTTTCTGGGATGGGTAGATTTATTTATCCATAGTGCTACGCTGGCGCACTTCGCGCGCGGAGCTCCGCTATGACGTCACCCATTGTTACAACCTAGGGGAAAAGTGCCTTCCTGCATATTAATTATGTGCTTAGTCAGTGTCTAGTAAGTGTCTAGTCACTGCCTTCCTGCACACTAACTCGGTATAGGTTTACTAATGAGCGTCTCTCTACTAGAATAGGCACAATAGGCTTGCCTAGACTTACCCGGTCAGTAACTTTTGTCCGATTTGCCGGAACGTCTGTTTAAAATATAGGAATAGGAGGAGCGATCACCCGAGAAACGGCTTACGTCTTCTATTTAGCGCTAAAAAATCGGATATATAAGCAAAACCACACAAGAGATACCGTTTTTAAAGAACTTATTGAAAACCGATGACAAAAAGACTAAAATACACAGTGATTTGAAAGGAATGAAAAATTAATCATCATCTTCTTCGCCCATGGAGTACTTGTAAGGTTTGACTCGAAATTTCGTATGTCGATTTCTTTTCCTCTGTTTGCCATAATTCTATCTCAAAGAAATGACTTATCATTGAAGTAGCGGCGTTTCACGCGCCGTTAGTCAGTTAATTATGCGAGTTAACAAGCCCACCGTTGCATACAAATTAGTTCAGCTTCGCAGTAAAAGTCCCAAGGGAGAACCTTGACGTATTATTATAAAAACACACACACACACACAAATAACTTAACAAGGATCAATTGAAACACGCGACTAATAAATTGATTCTCGCAATAAAACCAGACACGTTTCTTAAGACACGAGAAATCAACTTTACGACCCTTTATTAAATAATTCCCTCCCCCACAATTTTATTATTTTCCCACCTCAATGTTTTTATTTCCTCCTCCTCCACAATTTTATTATTTTCCCTTCTCATTCTTGAATTCCCTCCTTTTCCACAATTTTAATCTTTCCACACCTCCTCCTTATTCTTGAATTCCCTCGGCCTCAATTTTATTATTTTCCCTCCTCAATCTTGATTTCCCGCCTCCTCCACAATTTTATTATTTTCCCTGCTCCTCCACCACCTCCTTATTTATTCTATATATTTTTCATCCACAAGTACATCGACCTCGTACTGACCCTACATCGATCCTAGATCGACCCTAGAAACTATATACAACCCTTCACCACAATCACCACCACATTTCTATTGTTTCCCCTCTCCCTCCTCATTAGTATTTAGCTTTGGCCTTTAAGCCTTGATTTTGGCCTCTATGGCCTTTTCGAGGGAAAACAATGAAATGAGGACAAGGAGGGGAAACAATAGAAATGTGGTGGAGGTTGTATATAGTTTCTCTATTCAAGAAGCTGTGTTGAGAAAAAGTTGAGTCTAGGGTCGATGTAGGGTCGATATGAGGTCGATGTATTTGTGGATGGAAAAATATATAGAATAAATGAGGAGGTGTAGAAGGCGGAGGAATAGTAATATAATTGTGGAGGAGGCAGAAAATCAAGATTGAGGAGGGAAAATAATAAAAAATGTGGAGGAGGAGGAAAATAAAAAAGAACGAGGAGGAAAAATGATAAAATTGAGGCAGAGGGAATTCAAGAGTGAGGGAGAGGTTGGGAAAGATTAACATTGTGGAGGAGGGAATATAATAAAATTATGGAGAAGGAGGGAAATAAAAATGAAAAGGGAGGGGCTAAAAAAAGATGGCTTGCCTTCTTTGACTATTTCAAAATAATTTTTAATGTAATCTTTTTGCAGTTAGTTTAAGAAAGGGTCGTAAAGTTGGCTTCTTGAGTCCTAAGAAACGTGTCTAATTTATTAGTCGCGTGTTTCAATTGATCCTTGTTGAGTTATTAATTGATTTGTGTGTGTTTATAATAATACGTCAAGGTTCTTCCTTAGGATTTGTACTAATTTGTATGCAACGGTGGGCACGAAATGTCGAGTCAAACCCTACAAGTACTCCATGGGCGAAGAAGATGATGATTAATTTTTCATTCCTTTCAAATCGCTGTGTATTTTACTCTTTTTGTCATTGGGTTTCAATAAGTTTTTAAAACGGTACCTCGTGTGCGTTTTTGTTTATATATGCGATGTTTTAGCGCTGAACAGAAGACATAAGCCCTTTCTCGAGTTGCTAGATGTCCTCTTATTCCTATTTCTCAAATAGACGTTCCGGCAAATCGGACTAAAGTTACCTACCGGGCAAGTCTAGCCAAGCCCGTTGTTCCTATTGTAGTAGAGAGAGCTCATTAGTAAACCTATACCGAATTAGTATGCAGGAAGGCAGTGACTAGACACTTACTAGACACTGACTAGGCACTGTGCCAGGAAGGCACGTTTTCCCTAAGCTATAGCAATGGGTGACGTCATAGACTATCCCTAAACTATCCTCACCTATCCATCAACGGGGTTTAATTTTCAACATAGTATACTACTCAAGCTCGACAGAACTTGAATTTGACATATGACGTATCCACTTAGAAGAGTTATCACGTGCCAGTTTTCCCACTTTCAACAGGTTTATTCCGTACACTGTTAAGTGGTTACATTTTTTTGCTCTATTTTGATGGTTCTAGTTTAATGCCCCAGCGTCGTTTATATGCCTAAAAAATGTCCTTATGGGAGTTAACACTACGTAATAACCGCTATTTTAAAATGTCTACGCAGTAACGCTCTAGCTTTGGGCCGAATGCAAAACAAAGCTACTATGTTTTAAGTCAAAATATCAAGTGAATTAAAAAATAGTGGAATATTCACTTTATGATTTGATAAGTCTAGGCCGTCTAGAGATCCATATCAAATTCTTAAACTCATTAATTATTCATGTGCTGATGACCCAATCAGCTTGCATCAATTGAGTCAGGTGCATGTATTTTGATACCCAATGAACATACCGATCAAGACACATTCGATTAGTTCAAAAACTGATCAAGACACTGATCAAGAAACTTGAATTTTAATCAGTCTTAATACTAAATACAGTATATTTTCCGCTTCAATCATTACTTACAACAACAACAGGGCAACATATTATTCTTTCAACTTTCCCGTTCTAGAAATAGATCGTGTTCAATAACGACTTAGCTGATGTAGTTCGCAGCAATTTCTTCTCCCATAATGTTGCTTCTTCTTGCTCAATCACAAACTCCTTCTCCTCCTTCTTGCACTTAATGTGAAGCCCTTCTCGAACGCCATCCTTCATCTCGGCATCTAAGCAACGTCGGAACAGGACAAACCTTCGAAAACAACACACCAATTTTAATTCCCAAAACAGTGCATTTTAAACTTCTGAACAATGCGGTCTAAAAGTTGTCAATTAGCTTTTGTCACTAGCGTCCAGAGGATTCAAAGCTTCGGATCCATTTTGCTACTCCAAATAACGCTTGAGTGCACAAATGATACCATAAACAGTCTTGGGAGGGTATCTTCCACCGGACTCTTTAGCTACCTCCATCACGAATGGGGTAGAAAGTCGTTCCGATGGAGTCCATCGGATCCATTGGACACGAATAGATTCCGATGGAAAAGCTCATTTTCTATTCGTGAGAGACTTAGAATGATTCCACTCATGTTAGATGAGGGGGTGGAAAGTCGTTCCGATGGAATCCATTGTATCCATTAGATTCGAATAGATTCGAATGCCTGGAGGACTGGAGAAGAACAGTTTCTATTCGTGACGTCAGGTCAAAAATTATCATCATGTTGAACGAGGCAGAAAAGTGTGAAACGGAGTCTACTGCATCAGTCTTTCGCAGTGGAGAGGTGTATAAGAGGTCGGGAAAATGTGGTATGTAATCTTAATTATTTGGTTAGCTAGAAAAGGCTAGTGAAGTCCGACAGTGGGTCCGATCATCGATCAAAAACTGCATCGTTTCATGAGTTAATTTCTTTTTAAAAGCAAACTCGTATTTGAGATAATTCAGTATAACCATTTCTGTGTAGCGAATGGCGTTGGCAATATTCGTTCTCTATTCGTCCAGCTCCCGAATTTCGATATGTTAGTTCGTTGTTATGCTCCAGGAGAAGTGAAACAAGGCAATTAGATTTGACAAAGTGAGCCTGCTACAGGATTGTAACGCGAACTGTTGGTAACGCAAAGGATGCATGGAAGAAGGAGGTGATCGAGGGGGACTAGAAACAAGAGTTGCCTGATCGACAAAATGGCCAAGATGGCGCATCTTTCGATCAGCGACTTTCTAAAAGAATTAACGAGTAAAGAATTCGAACGGCAAGGAAAAGGCATGTGGAATTATCTTAAATTCCACTGTTCCTTGAAAATGTGGAATCTTTCGATATTAAATCAGAGCATAAGAAAGCAATTGAACGTAACCTGAATTGCGAATTTGGAATTCCTCCGAGGGAAGAATCGACGGAGTTATCTATTTTGAAACTCGTAAATGGAATCTCTCAGTAGGATTTTGGCATCACTCCGAAGGAGACGTTTCAGAAGGAGGTGTGTTGCAAATGGAATCCCTCAGAAAGAGATGTCTTTTGCCTGAAATTTTGATCCAAAAGTAAGTAGCCAGGAAAATACCAATATTTATTATCTGCATGTACTTACAGTTACTATACGCACTACTGCATGCAAGTACATGCAAGTAGACCAGTTAGCAATTCATTATAATGTGTTAGAGCTGGGATTGAAGTGTAGTTTTTAACATTTACTTATCCGAGTGATGATAATTATGCAAGGCTAGGTTCGTCTATGAAATGGTTTGGAACTCCTCAGTTCCTTAAAAATGAGGAATCTGTTCATAATAAAAGCATATTAATGAAGCATAAACCTTATGTGCTGGTCAATTGAAAATTTCAACATTCCCCCTGCCCCCCACCCCAGGTATTTGACGCACTATTTTGTGGTAAATTGTAAATTTGATCTTTGCTTGTGTATGTCAAAGGTCAATTTTACATTTTTTTATGTTGTCGTCGTCTGGCTGACAACGTAGGTGGAGGAGTTTAAAGGTAAAGGCACATCTTTTGTAAAGGAACGGCTTATACAACAAGGACTTCACAAGCTAAAAGTACGAATTTTTGCTGCCGTGACTCTAATTCAGTAATACAAAAAGTCTTTGACTCTGAAGATGACTATCGCACAGGTTGTCGAAACATCAGCAGGGGTGTAGCCAGCATTTTTGCATAGAGGGGTTCCTAATGTGGTATTTTTGTCTAGATTGATGATAAATCTTCAGATGATTTCCTGGAAAGTTTTAATACTTTAGGTCGTCCGAAATTTCGTTTTGTGATTCTGAGCACAAATTTCTAATAACAGTGCCAAATGAAGCTAGCTTTTTTTCACTTCCAGTGAAGAGATAGTGTGATAGACTTTATAATGCTTATGTTGTAGATCGTTAATTTTTTATCTCAGGTAATGTTTGTTTTTCTTTTGTTTTTGGGTATAGAAATGTAACTACAACATATAGTTCATTATCGTTGAATACATTAAAACACACACTGTAGTCATGTGATTTGCTGTTTACTCAGTTAGGGTATTAGCAAGAAGGAAACATCATGGAGGCTTCGGTGCAAAGGTGTCAATTGTTAGCCTTAGGGCCTATGTCCATAATGCAACGTTCATCATAGCAAGAGCAGCGGACTCTCGCTTCAGTCATGGTCGTCGCCAATTACCTTTTAAGTATGTGCAATGGGTTAAGCCGTCGCTCACGTTGAGTGTTCTCCCTAAATTTTAGCTCAGCAGGTAAAGGACGATTCATGGCCGGTAAGGCACAGGATATGTGCCAGAGGCACACTTTAATGGGGGGGGAGGGGGGTAGTAGAGTAAGGGGCATGGCTAGGCCCTTGCTGCGAAATTTTGAAGCTAAGTTCTCTTTATTTTAAGCAAATTGGCCGTTGTTTTCTTTATACAACAATTTAAAATGTTTGATTCCAATAATTTTACTCCATCTTCAATGCGCTCTTTCCAAAACGCGTGGCCCATAAAAAGAAAAGCTGTGTATACTTAAGTAATTTTCCATATATTCATTCATTTACTTGTGAGAATCGGATCGGATCACAACTCACTTGCGTATATTTTAACACTTCTTTTTAAGTTTTAGTAAACCTGTAGGCGGTAAGAGGCATTACTTCAGGCAGCAATTTTACCGGTTACCACCTGATAAGGAGAACAATGCGGTTCTGCTGATGTAATTTGTTATAATGTATAGCCTGCGTAGCAGGTGCTTGGAAATAGTGGACGCAAGAAAGGACGGGTGCGCGAGAGGGAGATATGCGAGGGGAGAGGAAGACCCCTCGCGTGTGTCCTTCTCGCGCACCCATTCTTTCTTGCGCCCACTACTTCCAAGCGCCTGCTACGCAGGCTAAGTAACGTAGTTCTTGAAATACGCAGCACTACTAGGAAGGTCTTTTTCTACTTTGAGTCACTTGCACTGCCAACAGAAAAGCCCCCACATGAAAATTACAGCTGATGGTATCCTAATAGACATCGGTGTCTCGCTTTCGAAGCCTGATACTGAGTAGCTTTTATGTAAGGAAAAGGCACTGCATCGTGGTAACCTGGCTGGCATATGATGAATTCCTGCATACTGTATGTTTTAGGCAGTTTGCCGTGCTGTTAGCGTTTGTGCCCCAGTTTCAGACAATTTCCTCAGACTGATTTGCAAACATCAAGGCTGATTTCATTCTACCTTGTGACTTCTATGCCTCAACTGAGTTTCTATTAAGCTGTCTCATAGTCAAACCATTACAACATGCAATTGAAAGCATTTGAGACCAACAACGGTGCTGAATCACACATTGCAGGCTTGTATACACAGGGGCCACGTATGATCTTCCTCACAGTAATAGAATTAAAGTAAAAAAGAATACTGCAAAGACTGCTCAAACCTCAACATATGTAACCCTTGAAATACAATGTGATGCTTTTTATTTTTTTTTTCTTTTCATTTTCTTTAAAAGCTAAAATCTCATTCCTCTTAAAATTATACCTAGTGCTGCAGCCTAAGAGGGGTTCCGGAACCACTGGAACGCTCCTCTGGCTATTCCACTGATCAGTCACCGTCAACAACAGTCTCATTATCATTAGTAGAAATACGCCCAACTTACTTTTAGACGTCCAAAACACTTACCATAAATTAATCCACACCCCAAACTACATGCAAAAGTACCCTGGTTGTGACACGGTGTGATCCCCCCCTTTGAAAATTCCAAGCTATGCCCCTGATGTTTTGTTGATATTCTATTTTTGACAGGGTCATGCAAAACTGGAAATTTCAAATCTCAGTTCTGTAAATTGATTCTTTAGTTCCAGACCGTTCAAAGCAAGAAGGAAGGTTTTAAATAATTATTTGGAGGGAGTTAGATTTTACATCCCTCTTTATACAAAGAGGTAAGTTTTAAATTCAATTCTGGCCATAGTACCACACTGCACTGCAAATCAGAATTTCTCAAGCTCAGTTGGAATTCAAGATCATATATTTTTCTTTTGTCTTGTCGCTCTACACTTAAAAAAAAAAGAATAACGAATGGTGCCGGCTATCCACGACGTCACGTGCATCCAACATGGATTTCAGTAAAATTTCGTTTTGCTTTTAAACTTATATGAAACTACAATGAGGGACAAAAGTGTTGACACACTTCCGTAAAATGGCCCCTTTTTGCATAGTGGATATACTTATCCCCTTCCCCTGTCTACCCCAACCCCTTCGCCCCAAAATCAATGTTGAATTTTGGACCCTCAAGTCTTTTTTTTACTTCAGACAACATTGATTCGGGGGGTCGGGGGATTTACGGCCTTTAAAAGGAATGAAATAATAAATGAATTAAATGTTTGTTAAAAGCACCCCTTTTCAACAAGTGTGTCAACTACTTTTGTCCCTGATTGTCTGAAATATGTATCTGTGTTTTCCGGCTAGATTTTTGACGCTGCTGAATTTTTGTGCGATGACGTTACTCTATGGGCCAAATTGGTTGTTTTTAAACATCAATTTATAAAGTTTCGTCCTGATTTGTAGTATACGTAGAGTAAAATGTACGAAGCGTATGTCATTACTTAATCTTGTACTCCCGCGCGCGTTCCTGATACCCTGTCGGGTCGAGACGAAATGATTTGTGTTGTGATCAATGCCGTTGCTGCGGATGTCATGTTTTCACAAGTATTATCAATAGTGGAAAAAGGATGGAAACCTTAAGGTACAATGAAAATTGTTCTGGTAAATGGTTAACTTTAGCGAATGAAGTACTGCAGAGTAACAGAGGGGACATGCATTATTTTTGACATTGACCTTTTCCATTAGTGAAAGGACCTGAACAATATACAGGTTATGAACCTCATAAATGATGGGCCAGCCGTTTGTGCTATGCCCTATATATAGATGTGTTTTTTATTTTTTTGAGACCTTTTCTAACCCAACTGATCCAAACCTTTAGCGTAGGTAGGCGTCGAACAGGTTAGACCAGGTTAGGAATGTACTTTTGTAATGATTTTACATGACCGCCTGCTGATTGTTTATTGATGTTGGACGGACAACTATTTCATTTCCCAGCTCGCAAATCACAGAATGCCAAAGAAATTGTTTTCAAGATACACACACCAGTTTGTATCATTGCCAATACAACAATTACTTTGGCCCAGAAGTTCACTTGATGACAAGCAAAGCGGGATAACACGCGATCGATGACGTCCGTGCGCTGGGAAATTTTCCTTTTTTTATGCGCTAATTCCTCACAAAAGGCAAAAGAAGATTCCGCTATGTAGAAAATGCTTCGCAATACGTATTCTTGGCGAGAAAAATTCCAGCGATGTGGTGCAAATAAGGAGTTTCAACGGTTAACCACGAGAATACATATCGACATTAAGAGGTCATAACAGACTAAGTTACTTTCCGTTTGCCGAAACGTGGTTATAACCGTTGTAACACGAAGAAAGCAGTGTTTTCCTCAGTTTGAACTGTCGTTTTCTTTGAGATTCAAATACCAGTTCACGTTTCAGAGCTCTTTTTTCATTTTCTCCGCCGACAATAGACAAAAACAAAAGGTTTCGCTTGAGAAATGCAGTCGAAATACACAGACATATGCCCTTATGTCACGCTATTTGCGTTGCGTGATCATGTCACACAGGGTGTCACGAGGTGGGTTTGAAAGTAATTGTTTTCGTGTACACTTACAATGTTTGCTACGCTGTCCTTAGTTTTTTATTGAATTGGCCATGAATTTACCTTCACTTTTCCGAAGTTTCGATATTCAACGCAGTGACGGCCGCTCCTCACCAACGCTCCATATTTCCGTGGCCGGCCAGTGACTATCCCCACCAAGTGTCAATCCTTACCCTATCCGTGATTGTTTGGGCCTTAACAATCGGATAAAGTGAAGAACGAGAAAATATTCACTTCATTAAAAATATTTTCAGTACGCACCCCCTTGAAATTCATCAAAAGTTGTACATAGGCGCGAGTTTCAGCGTCAGTTTTTCGCTGGTAAACAATATCGACGTTAATTCTGGATATCGCAGCCCTTTTATTATTTCATCGCGTAATTCGAATTGGCCCTATAATTCGATCGTGAATAAGTCTATGTCACCCCCACCACCAATAACGTAATTATATCATTGATTCCTTTAATCTCAGTTAAAATCAGTGTCATACACGGCTCAACTTGTGTGCAGGAGCACAATTTTGCATTCAGACAATGAGGGACAAAAGTGTTGACACACTTCCGTAAAATGGCCCCTTTTTGCATAGTCGATATACCTATCCCCTTCCCCTGTCTACCCCAACCCCTTCGCCCCAAAATCAATGTTGAATTTTGGACCCTCAAGTCTTTTTTTTACTTCAGACAACATTGATTCGGGGGGTCGGGGGATTTACGGCCTTTAAAAGGAATGAAATAATAAATGAATTAAATGTTTGTTAAAAGCACCCCTTTTCAACAAGTGTGTCAACTACTTTTGTCCCTGATTGTAGTCGAGTGCACATATAAATTGGGTCACCTTGGCAGTGTAATTTCCATTTCTATCGTAGGTACGGCAGACAATGATAGCGACGAGGAACCGGTCTTTTCTGTAACTATATATGCTAGCTTTGCAAGGAGTGATGAGATCAACTGATCTGACAATTTTAAAACCTTCCTTCTTCCCTTGAAAGACCTGGGGCTAAAGAATCAATTTATAGAACTGAGATCTGATATTTCCGGTTTTGCGTGACCCTGTGAAGAATATGATATCACCAAAACATCATTGTAATGTTCTGTTTTAAGAGCTTGGGAAGATCTGTAAAGCGTTCTGGACATTTGTTTTTCCAAATTCTGACCTGCAACCTGCAACCTGCAAATTACACCCCTCAAGTGGAAATATAACCATGGCCATGAAATATTTTTAGAGGCAATAAAGATGTCAACTAAAATTCCAATTTTCCCCAACCTGAGATCATACTCTGAGAGCCGCTAAAATTGGACCTGATCTCAGGTTAAATTTTCCCATGGGCAACCAATCAAAAAAAGCAAAATATGTTGAATCGAAAATAATGATCTTTCTTAAATGCCCTCAAACTTACTCCATTTTCCATAAAGTATTTACTTTTTGTTATCTGCTATACCTGAACAAAGTGGGGAGAACCCACTCTGCAACATAAATATTTACACAATGCTATTTTCTGTCATGGACTTCTATCTGACAATGCAACAATCAAGTATAACAGATTTTAGTGAAAGGATACTGTTAAAAGTTTATTATTACAATAACACTAGAAATAACATGTTCATTGTAGTTTAGAGGAATAGAATGAAAGTCTCCAGCACAGGAAAATTAGTCTAAAGAAAGCCCTGTTTTAAGACAAGAATGCATTTCAGCTACAGCACATACATCACACATAGCATCAGGTATAGAAATAAAAATTTCTGCAAGTTTGTCTTGATTTTGAATAATAAACTACCAGAAGGTGTTAAACAAATTTCAATAATTATGTTGGCATGATAATGACCTTGATACTATATTTTTTGCCCACGATTAGAGAGAGATTTTCTTACAAAACTTTTTCCAACAAAATTAATGTGCAGAATATCACCCTCCCCCTCTAATCAAATTGAGTCTGGTATTTGGGTGTGTTTTGCAATTCAGAAACTCTTATGGCAGTGAGTAAAAGCAGATAGAAAAAGAAACTCTCTGGCAACATGTGATGTAAGGACTTCTTCTATGTTATTTTAGAATACACATTCAAGCCAAAACATGTTGATCAAGCTATGTCCTCTTTATGTCAGATATTTGACCTCTACTGGGCCTCTTATGACTTGTCATGCCCTCAAGAGAAAAAGAGAGAAAGAAAATAGTTACAGTGAGTTACTGTAATACATGTAACTGTTGACTTTGGAATTGTTGAATATTTTTTTTTAAGAGTTTGTTGAACAGAGCCAGAATTAAGGCGGCTTGACTGGATTTAGGGGGTATACCTCCCAAGTTTGAGCATTAACTATGCCAGCTTCTTATGATCTGGGTTTTATTGCAATCGGAGTCGCCATGGCAGTGTAATGACACCATTACATTTTTTATCTTTGTGTTTCTCTGTACCAGGAGTGTTTTTAAGAAATTGCTTAAGAGATTATGTACCTATCATAATTGCGTCAATTAAGGCATAATTGTTTCAATCAAGGCATTTTGGAAATACAGTGTATTTTTAAACAAAGTTTTAAGAATCATAAAAGCAGTGAAAAAGCATGCTATCCACACAATTAGCTAATGTTGTAAGAAAATCATAGCAACTCTTTCTAAAAGTTGCTGTGATGTTATAACCCGAGTAAGATAATTAAGTATTACATCCTACATGATGAGCCTTGATGTTCACCGTTTCGACTCTCACTGCTATCCATGACACAGGGCAATTATTAGCATTTTCCGGATACTTCTTTGGAAAGTAATTTAGAGTTCTTTTAAATGTAAATTTATTTCTTTTGCTAATTGTACATGTGCATATGAAACTTGAAAACAATGCCACTGAATAATGAGGACGCTCACTAAGGGAAAATTTGGTTATACACGGTTGTCAAAAGTAGCAGGCTGCCGGTCAAAAGTGCCGCCTACTTGGTTAGTATCGGCCGGCTACTCTGCTTGGCATTTCTTTGCGGATGACGTTTTTCAAATAAAATATCCCTGGACTGGCTGCTTAGTTTGACAACTCAGCTGTGTACTTCAAAACTTTCTGACAACCCTGGTTATATTGGAGGCCCTTTTTAAAAGCCTTCACGGTTTTCAATGTTCTTGAAACTTGAAGGGTATATTTATTAACGATTGACCTTGAGATTGGCAAGTTTACGAAAAAATTTATCAAGTGTTTTTTTGAATAATGCGAAGTTTGTAGGCATGGACCAAATTATGTGCAAAAACTGTAACAAAAGCAGCTGAATGCAGGTTAATAAAATTCTTCTCACTCACGATCGCCCAGAGCAATTCCCCTCTTTCTTTTGCACACAGTTTTCAATGGAATCAAATCATTATGAGATGAAGCGATATTTCGAAAGCTTAGTATTTTCTTAACATATTAGCTAATTGTGTGGATATATAGCATGCTATTTCACTGTTTTTATGATTCTAAAAAACTTGTTTCAAAATATTTCCAAAATGCTCTCACAGAATTTGTTCAAACTTTGCCATAATTGAAGCAATTATGGCAGGTACATACTCCCTTAAGCCATTTCTAAAAAACACTCCTGGTACAGAGAAACACAAAAATAAAAAATAAAAACATAATGGCGTCATTAGGTTGCCACGGCGACTCCATTTGCAATAAAACCCAGATAATAAGAAATTTTCATGTTTATATAATACAGTAATGTTGTGGTAGCCTTTTTCCCATATCTTTACTCATGCTGATGTAGTTAAAACTTAAACTTGGAAGGTACCCCCCTAGAATATCCAGTCAAGCCACCTTAAATAATGTTGTTTTCTCTGTCATACCTTTTTCTTGCAATCTTTCATAGGTAAAGAGAGATGAGGAAGTGAAGAAACTTATCAGGTCTGGTTCCCCCAATGAAATTAGGAACAAGGAGGATATCTCAAAAAAGATCAGAAATCTCCCCTGTACCTGCTAAAGCTGTTACCCCACCACCAGAGAATGAAGATAACAAGTCAGGTCTTACTTGCAGAATGCGGCTATTCCTGAAGAAGGCACAGATGGTGACAGGTGAAAGAAGGACAAAGGGACAGGCCTTGCTGGGAGCTTTGGAAAGGCCAGGCATCACTCAGCTCCAGGTGCGGGAGTTCTTAGAGCTGGCTGATGAAAACAGACAAGTGAGACCAGCCCCTTCAGAGCAGTCTGATAAACCTTTTTTCATTCCTGAGTCCCCTTTGTAATATTTATCCTTTTAGTTCAGCTCGTTGTTGTTTTTGTTTTGCTTTTATCCCATTCCCCTCCTGGGAATTTTGCAGTTGTTTTGAAGCTATTGGCTTCGTTTTCTAGTCACTGTCTGGCTTATGAGCTAAATCCTACCAAAAGACTGTTTAAAGGCCGTGTAGTTCACAGCGTTCAGTTACAGATGCAAATTGAAAATATTATTTTCAAAAGTTGGGGCATGCATAGAAAGCATGAGATGGTTTCTTGGTTTTAATTAAAGTGACACAGCTGCAGTCACAATTTCGCTTTCCCTCCTCCCTTCTCTTTTCGCTTTTGTTGGTACCTTTTTTTCTTTCAATGGACACTGTTACTGGCTTCATTTGGGTGGGGAAATATTACGCGAAAGCTTTTCAAATAGTAGGATAGAAGGAAGTGATTGGTTAAGTGGAACATAATTATTTTTGCAATTTTTAAATCAATGTTACATGTTTTTTTTGTCTTTTCCTCTGGCCCCCTGTACTGAATATTTGTGCTCACTCTTCCCTTTGCACAATTTAGATGACAAAGGTGTCTTTGACAAGGGCATTGATCCACATGGGCAATTGCACAATTCAGGGGAGGTGGGTTGAAAGCAGTGCGGTGGCTATAAAACTAATAAAATACAGTGCATGATACTATGGCAAAGAAAATTTTTTGTTAAGTACAGTTATGAGAGGAGAAGTAATACTAAAGACTTCTACTAACATGTGGTTGTTACCGCAGATGCTATGTTTCCCCAATGTAGGTCATGTTTGACAACATTTAGGGCATGGAAATCAAGCCTAGCCATGTGATAGTGCTCCAGAGAATACTTTCTTTAAAATTGTGTATAAGTCACATCAATAATTTTTGGACACAAGACCTATAAATTTTAAGGTTATGATGGGTAAATTGTTGTGCGAACACCTCTTCATTCACACTGGGGGAAAGCAAAACACAAGCTAAAAGGAATTTACTCTCTCTTCTTAAGACGTAATACCACTGTCTAATATTCAGCATAAAAGCTACAATCCTGCATTGAAAGTCTTTGGAACAATGATTGAGTATTTGTAACTTATTTGTGCTACCCTTTTGAAAAATACCCTGTTCTAAATCTATCACTGTTTCCCCACACCCTTTACATATTGAAACTGCATGCATATATCCAACATATTTCCTGTAGGGTGCAGAATAAGGTTAGACATGCATGATTTTACATGAAAAACACAAATTAACTCTAACTTGTTATAATAGTTTTGTCCATGCTTTTCGCAACAAAGGTATGATTAATAGCAATCCAACAGAGAAGGAAGGGTAAGCCTTGCTGGAAGCAGTGAAATATTGTTTCAACATGAGAAGACAAATTTCATATCTCCGAACGGCCATGCAATATGTTCCATTTATTTTATACCACTGAAATACTTAACCATTTCACTTATTAAATAAATAATTTTTATACTGTGAAAGGTGTGATTTGTTATTTACCATATATATAGCAATGGTGATCTTTTCACATGCAAAGATAACTTACTTGTTATTGTGACATGTGAAGATATCATGTTTTCGAACACAAGCTCACCCAATGTTTCATTGGCGTTTATAAAAACATGATAAAAAGCATATTTCTTTCATTTTTCTGAACTGGGCCCTTATGGAACAGATCTGGAATCATCCAGCTTCATTTTCTGTAACAGCTGGTTGACGTGTAAAGTGAGCAGCACTGATTTATGTAATGTTTTATATAGCTTTTTATCACTTAATGTTTTTTAACAAGTATTTTACAAAACAAATAATAGTTCAATATTGCTCAGGTTTAAAACTTCAGCTGTTCAATAACTTCATACATTTTGTATCCATGTAATGTCAGTTTCAATGTTATGCCTACCAGTATGTTCCTTTTAATAATTCTACTCGAGTGTAGCTCATAGTATAGTTACCATTAGGTTCAGTGATGTTTTAAAAACATCTCAAATATGGCTATGGATAGATGTTGTAATATTAGCATAAATTTAGTAGGAGGCCAAGTGAACTGTAAAATATAGAACTGTAAGTATACTTGATCACGAGGTTACATTTCATTATGTTAATTATGAGTTTGGTTATAACGGTACTCAAGTATAATGTACTAGGAGAATTTGTTCCCACAAGAAAGTGAGAAATGCAAACCAGTGTTGTTGAGTATTTGCTAACTCAAATCAGGTTTGTTGGTATACTGAAAAGGAGGGCCTGATTGTTGGCCTCCAAGTGTTATATAACTTTGTTTGTGGTATGTTAATAAAATTTCCGGTACTAATGAAGAGAGAGTTAATTTCTCAAGCAAATTGTAACAAAATGTTGGGTTAGATAAAGTAGTGTGCTCTTGTAAGCCTAATTTTCATTAAACCACTATCCTGGCTGCTCAGCTGATTGAAATACATGTATGGCCTGTGTGTAACATTGTTATTAGTTGTAACACTATCTTTTGCTGTAAAGAGACAAATACAAAAAGAATTTGGAGGTACCTTAACAAATCACTTCACAGGTGGCCCATGCAGGCTAAGTACTTTACTGCTCACTTAAGAAACACAATCCATTATGACAACATGCTTACAATAATATGCAGTGAACGATATTATCAATGGACATCATTCAGAAGAATCACGGTCCTTTGGAAGTGACCCACATTCAGACTAGTGTATTTTTATTCATGTTGTCATAATGAATTGTGTTTTATTAGTGGGTGCTAAAGTGCTGAGCCCACAAGGCCCACCTGTGAAGTGATCATTGAAGCACGGTTATGATTCCAGAGATGATTTTATTAGTCCTATTGGAATCATAGCTATGATTAATAGAACTATAAATCATCGTTGTGATTCCAGAGATGATTTTAATGGTCCTTTTGGAATCATAGCTATGATTGACAGCACTGTAAACCATAGCTAAAATTCCAGAGATTATTTTACTAGTAGTCCTATAGTAATCATCATGATGATTAAGATTATGATAATTCAGGATCGAATATGCAGCCACATGATCGAGTTAACTTTGGTGGTCTTTGTTTCGCGTGAAGCGTGTTCTTGTCCCGTGCGAGTAGGGGCTTCTCTCTTAGCTCTGTTGTTCCCTTCATAGCTCATAGAGGAAGGCCTATACACCCATTTGCTAGGCTCTTGCTCCGATTCATGGTTCAAAGAACGAGGCATATAATTTGGACGTTCCTATTTTGCTGCGCCTTGTCTCGTTTCCTGGATTAAAGAACGATGCATATACTTGTGTACTGCCCTTGTTTCGCAGGGCTTTTGCCACGTTTTATAGCTTTACCGTGCTTGTTTCGACTCGTGGCTTTGAGCGTGCCAGTCCGTCTCGAATAAGGGGCCCGGGGGACATAGGGTTTAAAGAACGAGTTATGTCACGTGTGTACGAGTTATGCCATTCTCGTAGCGTGCTCGTTTCGGAACATTGCTTTAAGAACAAGTTATGTTTTTTGTGTAGCGTGCTTGTTTTGACTCATCGCTTTAAGAACGACTTATGTGTACCGTGCTTGTTTCGACTCACGGCTTTAAGAACGAGTTCTGTTGCCTGTTAGGCTCGCCAGTCTCGACTTAGGGCTTAAAGAACGAGTTATGTTACACGTGCAGTGTGCTTGTTTTGACTCATGGCACGACTAGACTTCCTGAGGTTCCATCGGAATCGATGTGTTTCCAATGGATCGGACGACTTTCCAACCCTCCTCTAAGTATTGTTTACACTTCCGGTTTCATCTTATGGCTAAACTTCCGGTAACTCAAGTGGACTAGCTCGACCGTTCTTCCGGTTTCATTTTTCGACTAGAATCCGTCGGACGCCAGGTTTTGTCCTCTGGAATCTGGTCGAGAGTAATGGACATGTGTGGTTCGTTCACCAAGGTTGTGCGTGCAAGGGAAACTTTCATATCTACTTATATTCCCTAACAAGAAACGAAGGAACTACCGATGACTCGGGAAAACATTTCGGATGCTATCAGCAGCAACATTCCAGTTTGCACCGTGAAACTTTCGTCGCGCCTTTTCTCTCGACCCGACTGACCGCCCCTGGGTCTCCGAGGATGATGAAGAAGAAGACATAAAGAAAGAATTAAGTAGGCTTCTTCTTCTTCTTCTTCGCTGCTGGTTACCCATCCAGTTTCCTGTCCCCGCACGACACAACTTAAGTTGAGTGGCGCTATTAAAAACCGAGTTTCGCGAGGGCTAATACGAGATACGTATTTCTAGTAATATAATTATCATTTCAGAAAAGTCCTAAAACTGAAACGGACGAGTTCAAAAAAATGAGAAGGAAAATTACAAAGAGAATAAAGTCATTAATGAAAAGACCGAAGTAAACTTTAGAAAAGGTGCCATGAAGCAGGGGGTTAATACCTGAGTCTGAAAGTATTTACATCCTTTCCAAACAAAGTAAAGTACCTGGATGTAAGTGTATCATCTTCGGTGTAATGGTTTGGGGTTATTACGACAGCCAGATATGAAAAAAAAAATTACGTATTTGGAATATTGTCTTACTTAGCAGAAAGCAAGGAGCCAGAATAAAACTAATTAGCAATGTAAAAGAAACTTGTTCTTTTGATAATAAAAAAAATTAGACATTGGTAGCTAATTGACGAAGAACTCCTGCCAGTAGATCCATCTGTATTGTTTTGAAAATTGTCGCGTTAATTTAACCTTATTGCCTCTGTAATAACAATGAAATTTTGATCAAGCCGTTTGGCCCATTGATTGTCTTTTCGGCTAGTTTTGCCATTTTAATTCAGTTACATTACTGTTCTATAAACACTAATCGTAATCCGTATATCTTAAAACTATTGTAAGTTGTGTTGTAATTTGGTTTTTTACCTGCTTACAGAGATATAGGATCCAATAAAATTCAGCAATTACATGCGGGGATTTTCTCAACCACGGCACAATTGAAATATTTGTAAGTGTTACCAATTTATCATTCTATTTGTCATTTTGTTCTTAATAATAATAATAATAACAATAATAATATTTAGTAATAATAATAAGAAGAAAAATTTATAACATGTTATTGTCATTATTATGAGACGAAATAGTTATGTAGCAGATGACATGATGATCTTTTCTGTTAAGGTTATGAAATTATTAATTTGAAATGTACTTTAAAAATTGAATTCCAAAAGTTACCATGTTGTTAAGGAAAAAAGAATTATTTACGACGCCATATTGAAAACTCGTCACGAAAGGAATTCGAAGATTTTCTTCTTTTTTCTCAACATGTCTCGTGTTAATGAGAAGAGGGTTGGCGAGATGGTAGAAAACGTCATGTGAAAATTTCAAAAGTTGAATTTCGCTTCTTCTTTCTACCAATATTCTAACTCTTGTGAACAGTACTTTGACGGAGAAGAATTCAAGGTCGGAACATTTCTCAGTACCGTTCCCATACAAAAGAATTCTTGAATAGACCAAATTTGAACAAAATTTGCGACCTGTTCGGAAATGGTCTTTTATTTTCCGTGTATTATCTACAAAACCAAAGTCAGCAGTTTAAAGAACGGACGCGCTGTTGGCCATGTTTTGGCCATTCTTTTCTATTATCTAGCCTTTTGAGAAGCCATTTACGTTTATGGTTTGCCACACGGATGATTTCGGCCCATTGTGCTCGATGAACTCCTTTTTTACAAGAACACGATCTAATTTCTTTCTTCCAGTAACAGTCCTGTATAATTGGACTCCCGAAATAGGTTGATTGCTTTTTTTTATTAGTTTTTTACCTTCAAGAAAAAAGTGAAGTGAATTCAGCAGCAGCCTTCGTCTTTCTAACGTTGATATTTTTAGTGTATTCCTCTGCGACCTCCTGATTTTTACCCATCATGAGGTGTAAACCTTTAACCGAACTGTCAGCTTTCAGCTGCCAAACGCACTCTTTAATGAGATGGCTTTCCACTTCACTCCAATACCATCGCTTAAGCCATCTCTAAGAATGGATTCAGTATAAATTTTGTAAGATATAAAGGATAACGAAAGTAGCATATGGCGCACCGTTTAGTCTTTTTTAAAGTGAAATCTGGTTAGTGTGAAGTGGAATACATTAGTGCTTATGGGGTTATAGCCTTTTGTCTTACTCTCACGAATATAATGCGGGTAAAATTCCATTAAGATTAGGTCGTGTCCCATAAAGATCGATGATTTTTTTCAAAGTTTATTTTATGTTGTGTGCGTCAGGTCCTTATTTAGATCTGAAGTCACCGTTCAATTAAAATCACTGAACCGTTACTTGATTATGCACGTTCTATTCCCTGCCTCTTTCATTATCCATTGTTGAAAACTTAGGCCCTGTCCACTCGAATCAGAACATTTTTTAAATCGCATCATTTTTATCCGGAAGTACACGATAGTTACCATAATAGTTTTGAACCTCTTTTATATGAAGGAAGTGTCGATGTTAGAGAGGCGTTCGTTTTTAGGGGTCACAAAGGTGACTTTTATTTTAAGACTACACCGACAGTTTTTTATAAGTGTTCAGTAACTAAAAAGACGCTCACACTTGTCTTTTAAGTGCATGTGAACTGACTGATATACGGCATTGAGACACCGTCTACCAGTGGCGCATTTCTATCGTACCTCTGCTTACGGGCACTTCTCTAATACTGAAATCTCTCTATCTGCGACCTTTACGTTGCCCAAGATGTAATTTGTAAATTGAAAAAAGCTTATGTAAAATTGCACTGTGGGGAACTAGAAAGCCGTAGATTACGGTAAGCTTCGTCCTGACGAAATTCTTACATATTTTCTTTAAAAAGCTATTGATAATACTGATAACGGACACTTAATCTTGGACCCAGAGAGCAAAGTCATGTAAACTTACTTCTTTGTGACGGACACTCCAGAGATCAGTTGATGACAACTTGCCAAGGTGTTTATGCTTACACCAATATCAACGTGTTATTTACTTATTCTCAACTAAAAGTTTGAAAATGAGATTAAAATACGTAACACGTGACCAAAGAGAAGAAATGAGAACGTGTTGTATGCAGCTGAGATGTACATTGTAGTAGTAGTATGCTACTGATAGAATGATAGTCTCAATAACGTACATTTATCAGTTTTGAAACACCTACACCTACTGTAAAAGACAAGTGTGGGCCTGATTCAGTCACTGAAGAGTTTAATTAGTGGAGTCTGAAAATGACGATGTCATCGTGGTGACATCCCCTCTAATACGGACACTTTGATCTCTCCATTCGGTGACGGTGCACTGAGAAAGGTTTGACTGTACAAAATATAAACTAGGAGCAATCAGAGCTTAGCAGATAGAGTGCGTTCGATATGTTTGTTAGGTGTACAGGTAGCAGTTGAGGAAGAAGGGTGGATGGTATTTGCGATGGATAACTATGATTATGGCATATTTTGAACGTAATGGTTGTGTACAGCGAAACCTCTACTTGAAGGCTAGTTATCAGCGTGATATCGTATGGTTCTTCTCAAGTTCTTGTTATTTGAGGGGACGACACTGGCCAGAGTGCGTCGGGCGTGTAAAAAGAACTTTTGGGTTTACTGGTGCAATAGATGTTCTACAAGGAGCAGTTGTTCGAAGGCCGATCTTCGCTTAACCCGGGTTTCTTTTTCTTTTGTTGAAAGAGCAGAACTGTGCTTGGTTCTTATTAGTGCCTGGGTAGATTATGCTCAGAGTAGAAAGTTCAGCATTGCGCACCTAACAAGGAACGTATCCACTCCAGTTTTTAGAGGGAGTGTACGGAAACTCTGTGCGCACTTATTTACAAGAGTCCTCGAACTCTTCCATAAAAGAAAGTGCTTAAATTTTCACGCAATGCTATCCGAGAAAACACACCTCTAGCTTGAAGCAGAAGAGGATCGAAATACACACTCTGAAATTAGGTTCGTTCAGAAACCAATAGGAAAACAAGAATTTCGATCCGCCACGTGAGTATTTATGTTCAAGTTCAAAGCTCAATAGACAGAACGGCTTTACCGTTCTCGCCACAACAAAGTACAACTAAAGTTGCTCTTGCAAAAGCAACTAAGCACAAAACGAACCCGGCAACTGATGAGGTTCGTGTGGAGAACCGAAACCATGGTCTTGCCTGATCACAACTTGTCGCAATCACAAAATAGTTTAAAGACTGTTAGCTTATTCAGAGCTATTACCAAGGGAGGAACTACGCGCTCCAGTCAAAAGACTCACACTATCTTTAAAAAACACTAAGCTGGAGTTTACTGAGTCACAATTCAATTCTCCATAGTACGTTTATGTAGCTTCAGTTTAAGCTGCAGTTCACTCTTATAATTTTGGATCTGTAAGTCACTATCCGTGATAATTTAACATTCTGCAAAGAAAACTGACGAGCTGGGCCCAGCGTGATACAGCATTGCAGAAAAACATTACACTCACGGACTAACGAAAATCGCTTGGTTATTCAGATCCAGAAGGCACTTTGGAGAAAATTGGAACCTTTATTCAGCCGTAATAAAAAAGCTTTACGCTTCAAAAGAGGTCAAAGAAAATGCGCTTGCATCAGAGGGCAAATCCTGCCGACCAGAAAACAATAACTACAGTCAATCGATATGTATGTCATGACCTCTCAGTGTGAAACATGCGGCTAAAATCACATTTGCTCAGTTTAAATGCAGATCCTTCCAGAGCATAATCTAACCAGCAGATAAAAACAATTCTATTGGAATAAGGAGCATTTTGGCATGAGGTAAAAATCGTGTAGGCCTACCACCCCCTTTTATTGCTATTTCTTTGAATAATTTTCTCTGTTATTTTCGAGAGCATCCAATCATCAACTGTTTGATAAAATGAAGCTTTCGCATCTGAATTCAAATTTCGCTCTAACCCTCCTCTCCTGCGTTATCTTAACCCAGCTTTGAACAACCCTGCCCAAGTACTCTTAAAAGCAAACAGTTGACAAAGTTTTAGATGTAATCATTAATTTTATTTTTATTGGAAATTCCTCATGTAGACAATTACTGAAATTTACCATAAAAGGAAACCGTTACTGGCACTCAATTTCACACGTTTCAAGGGAATCATCAAAGCCTTCAGTAGAATGTGTGTGCGGCTCACGTCAATAACCTTTCCAGTAATTTGGTCGATTGTATCGATTTCAGTGGCTTGAGTGGCACGACTGTGGGCTGGTCACGTTTTTCCGAATAAATAACATACAGCTGAAATGTTCGTTTGTCCAGTGCCGAAAATATCACAAGTCATGATGAAATGGCGCCGCCGAGCTTCACAACTCGGTAGATTTACTTTGTGGCACTACGGCCGCCTAGCTATACAACTCAGTAGATTTACTCTGCGGCACATCGAGCCCCGAGCTAAATAAACCGGTTTGATGCATGCACCAAGAGTCGCACGCATTTTCCAAATAAAAATATGAAGGCTTAATCCAAAGTAAAATTTTACTCAGGGTGTAAACTTTGAGCAAACTTTAGAAAGATGAGCGCTTTGGAAGATTCATTAAACACAGATCGATAGTAGACCTTCAGCAAACTCTTAAATATGTAAGCTTTGCGAAGATTCAGCACACTTTTAAAAGACGAACGCTTTACGAAGACAGAATAACAGACCACAGCAAACGTTTCAAAGATGAACGCCGAGGGCACACGAATCACTACGTGAGTTAGAGCGTCTGAGTGAGGCAAAACGTAAGCAAGTGCCTCAAAACGAGGCGAATGTGTGTCGACACAAATACAATCTCAAAAAACCTCCCTTATTAATTGCACAGGTCCCCCAATAATGCACAGAACACCCAACAAAAATTAGGGGTTGCGTTCTCGAACCTCGAACGCAATTATAGGTAACGGCCTAATTCTATAACCTTAAAATATAAGAAGATATAACGAAGAGACAAAATTCTCTGTTACTCCGAGTTTCGTGCTCACGCACTCATCAGACAGTATTTAATGGAGAATAAACCTATCAAGTTATATATATACACGCGTCTATTGATTACAAAAAGCAGGGCAGTGCGGTTCTAATTACAATTAGGTGTGAGGAAAAACTAATAGAGTGTTGTTTTTGAGTCAATTGTTCCTAAGGTAAAACTTGTTTTCGTGGCGGCACTTGGAAATCAGGAACAATTGACTCAAAAACAACACTCTATTAGTTTTTCCTCACACCTAATTGTAATTAGAACCGCACTGCCCTGCTTTTTGTAATCAATAGACGCGTGTATATATATAACTTGATAGGTTTATTCTCCATTAAATACTGTCTGATGAGTGCGTGAGCACGAAACTCGGAGTAACAGAGAATTTTGTCTCTTCGTTATATCTTCTTATTCAAAGCTCTACACTTAAAAAGTGTATTGAGCACTGTTTAACGGCTTTAGCCACCTTATTACACGTAACCTTAAAATATATATATCCTTTCCAAACAGATATCTTAGAAGCAACTTAATTCAAGACTTGCCTGAAGGAATATTCACCAACCTATCCGCTTTAACATTAATGTAAGGTGCATCATTTTTTATGTGTAATGGTTAAGAGTAACTAAAGCTCGAGCAAACGCTTCATTCTTAATAGCAAGGATCTGATGGAATCAAAGTGACATGAAGGATTTAGTCGGTAGTATCATGGGATATTTCAACGAGTCAGGGTTTTGTTTTGGGCTAGCCCGTAGGGCGAGTCAAAATACAAAAGACGAGATAAAATATCCCACCACAGTACTCACTAAACCGTCCTATAAGAGGTTTATTATTCAACTCAAGGGGTATAAAATCAGCTCAGTAAATGTGGGCTCCTCTACATAACGATAATGTGTTACACACTAACGTGACTCCTTTCCAAGTCCAGTTTTTGCTTTATGCAACGTTGTTGCTCATTGGTTGGAAATGAAAACTTGTCAAACGGGTCTACTTATTACATAATTTTTTCGGGTTTTCGTTGAAGCTTCGAGGTTCTATCTTTCAATCATTTGCCTGGAAAACAAAGGTAGACTGACAGATAATAATGAGGCTTATGATGGTCTCTCGGTTTTTACGTAAAACCGACTTCAAGTAGAAAAAATTGTCTAAAGCAAATTGGGATAGAAAGAAGAAAAATATCCCACAAATGAAAGGAGTTTCATAGAGCTACTCGTAAACAAAGGACTTCAAAACTTATCGTCGCCACTTTGCTTTTTACTTATGGCAATTCGGCCACGAGAGCTTTGGTTTTGACCCTGGCGTAATCTATATACTACTTTAACAGTCACGTGATCGCGTTCTCTTTTTCCGTACAGCAGTAAGTATTACACCTTTTGCTGTTCATTACAGAAAATACGCATTTATTTGCGTGAAACGGAGACCAACAGCGCGAAGATACATTCATTAGCGCGAAAAACGAACATTGGCGCATAAATCAGATCCAATAACGATTTTTGCATTTTAATCAACATTCAATAACATTTTTGGGCATTCATTTGCGTCATTCGACATACAAAAAAGAAAAATATACTTTCATTAACGCCGAAATTCGAGTCATTAACATTATCTTGAAAATCATTAGAGACAATAGACAAACATTTAAGTGCAAACGCTATTCATTAACATTTTTATGACACTGTTTGCAATTCAACAGCAATTCTGGACAGCTTTAGAATGGATAAGACAAACATTAATGCGCTTGTACAATCAATTGAGTGTTCTTTACATTTAATATACAAAAATCTATTTTTAATTAAAGAATGTCAATTCCCTCCAAAATTGGCCTGAATTTGCTTAAAGAATCACGCCGTACTTCGCCACTGTGTGTTCGTCAACGGCTGCGGCTATACATTTACCCTTGACGGCTAGACGTCATGGTGGGGCGCGACAGGGAGTGGAGGGCGTACAGGTAAGTGTGCGTCCAACGAGGACGAAACTAGACAATGACCATGGCAATATCACCTATCAAATGTTTTCCTCGGCAGCTGCTGGAGTAATGAATACTGTATCGGGTTTTTTTCTGGCACGGGCGAGGAAAAATGGATCCCGAGAAGTCGGTGGTCTTTGCGTATGACGGGGTGCCAGCCCACCTAGATTTGGCCATTCCCGCCCCATACGTACACAGCTTATGCTTTCGCCCTAGACATCGTTGAAAAGGATTTAAGTTGTTTGAAAGCGATGCCAAAGGCCGACATCTCGAGTCCGGAAATTTAAAGATGTATAACAGGAATGAGGGCAAAGCCCTAGCAATCCCACTAGCGGAGTTCGGAAACAACAACTGCAGTGCTTGAAGATCCGCCAAGAAACATGACATTGTGACCGCAGCTAAATGTGCTAAGAGGTACCATTTCATGCAAACCTATCTCCCAAAATGTTTAAATAGCGAGGTTTTGGGGGGATATACACTTAACGGACTGAAATTTAGGCCAGATTTTTTTAAATTTCTATTGTTTAACTGAAAATCGATTTTTGTATATTAAATGTAAAGAACACTCAATTGATTGTACAAGCGGCATTAATGTTTGTCTTATCCATCCTAAGGTTGTCCAGGAATGCTATTGAATTGCAAACAGTGTCATAAAAATGTTCATGAATAGTGTTTGCACCTTAAGGTATGTCAGTTGTCCCCATTGACTTTCAAGATGGTGTTCATGACTTTGATGTTGGCGTTAATGAAAGTATATTTTTCTCTTTTGTATACCCAATGACCCATATGAATGCCCAATAGTGTTATTAAATGTTGATTAGAATGCAAAAATCGTAATTGAATCTGATTTATCCGCACTTGTTCGTATTTTTTGCGCTAATGAATGTATCTTCGCACTACTGGTCGTCGTTTCACACAAATGATTGCGTATTTTCTCGTAATGAACAGCAAAAAGGTGTCCTTGGAAAGTCTTCGTATTAGGCCCAGTTGAAACGTCGAACTTTTCATGCACTAAATAGGTCGACCCAAATGATAACAGTTCGACTATTGACTCAATTCATTTCACGATGTACATGGTCTACAATGTTTACCAGTGAAAATAAGTTATAGTAATTTATGCATTAGGTTCGGCACCTGAAAGAAAAGTTCAACGTTTGAAACGAAGTCACTCCTTTGTCGAAATTCCCATGTGGGCCATTCTAACTTTAAATTCCTGGGTCTTCCATTAACTTAATTGAAGGATTAGGTTCGGTACATGAAAAGTTCGACGTTTGACCTGGGCTTTATCATGGATAATAGAAAGACTGGATAGGAAACTGGTTGACGTGACCGGTTCCAACATAGTGGAAAAATGTGTCGTCACATTATCGAGAGCCATTCAACCTCTACATCCGATGTTTTGCGCGTCTTATTTTTCCTCGCACATTTCACTATCTCTGTCCTCTACTATACAGATTGGCAATGTTTTGAAGTAAAGGATGAAGAGGATTTGCTCTTGGAGAAAACAGTTAGAGGGTACAAAACCGGTAGAGGCAAAAGACAAAGTAAATGATTGTGAAACTTGTGAGAGCGAAGAATGACTCCAGCGCCCGATAATTTTATGCACTAAACGGGAAGCCTAACTACATTAAAACTATACGAAAACCTACATGTATACAGCTCCAAAACACCTACAAAAAAAGGCACAGCCTTATTTTCTACAAACCACAAGAAAGCCGGAAATAATTTTAATTATATTTATCACGGTTTTGACGATTTCTTTTCTGCTTTCGTCGACAAGCTCAGCGAGTTTCGAAGTTAACAACCTTGACAAAATGATTTTGTTAGCGGTAGAACTGTCGAGGCTTGATTTTTCAAATACCCAGCTCAAACGAGGGTTTAATTTTCCATTCAAATTTATTTACGGACAACTAGTGACAAGAAGCCGTATTTGAGAAATCTATAAAAAGCGGGGTTAAAAAGCTCGCAGCAGAAAAAGGAAATTTGCTTGCCGACCAGCGTAGAAACGCCGTTTCTAACTTTTTCAACTGAACTTTCAGAGTAAAGCAAGTTGTTTTGTTATTTTCAGGTATAAATGTACAATTACCCAAGGTACTTTCCAGTCAGGTCTTTAAAAAAAGCAAACTGCAACGCTTTTAAAAATGTTATGTAAAATGGTTAATTGTTAACTACTAGAATACAACTTGGAAGCAATCTTTCCTAGTTAATAGTAGAACTTTCACTTTTTTTCATGACGACACACTTGTCTTCCATGAGGCTTAATAAAGCTTAGAAATATATTATCTTTGAAATACTGACCCTTTTTTAGGATGAAACAACCTTAAAGTTTTTGTATTGTAGTGGTAATGATATGGATAGGGAATACTGTAAATCACCTCTGAAATAAACATTAACACTGTTCCCAAAGGAAAACAGAATCTGATTATAAAAAAAACAGTAACGTTCAGTTTTTTGTTTAGCCTGAGGTAAATTGGATAAGGGGTAGAAAAAAAATATGACCGTCTGGTCACATAATCATGTTGTTAAAAACAAAATTCATACCCTAAACAAGTACAGGTATATGTTTTATTAATTTGATTTAGAATATACCTTGGTAAGGTTTATCATCTACAGGTACATCGTTGCTTTGGATCTCTAAAAACCGAATACAGTAATAGTGCTAATCAAGTCCATCTTTGGTTTGAAAAACAATGATTCAGATATAGAGCGCTTCAAAGAAGAACACTAACCAAATCTAAAACACATGAATCTGTAGCTAATACATGCAGACCCTGAAACACAGTAAATTTGTCCCAGCCAGAAAGAAGTAATAAATACACTTCAGTAGTGGTGAATAAAGCTTAAAGCAAGTTCTGATCATAAATAGATGCCACTTTCTGGCTCTCATGCATGACAAAAGCAACTTTGTTTCTGTTTGATACAGAAAGATTGATTGATTTCTGCAGTCTCAGAAGAATACTTGACCACAATTTTACTGTCTTCATTAACTAAATGCGTTCAGCAAATCCTACAAAAAAAGAAAAAACAAATGGAAAACTAAAACACTGTTTAAAAAATAACAACAACACTTAGAAGCCTAAACGGAGGCCAGAAAATGTCAGTAGGTGCTTTCGCATTCATACTACAATTATTAGTTGATGAAAAGGGAAAGTACAAAAATTATTCGAGTCTCTTCAGTGCCCTCGAATACAAGCTGTGAGGAGCGACGTGAGGCGATTGTATACCCTGGATACGTAATTTAGTAGTTTTATTTTCACATTGAAAGATGCGCCACTACGTTGTTATTGCGTTACTTTCAGCGGTATCTAGCGCGCGCATGCGCCCGTGCCTCATCTTTGTAATTCCACGCAGTTCTCGTTCGGTCTTCAGTAAACCTTCGTTAAGACACAGTTTGTTTCTTATTGGCGTGGGGGCAGCGGCTTTTACCCACGTACGGTGGACCCTAACACAAGTGTGGTCGTCTGGAACCTGTGACCCTTATTTTCACGAAGTGCGAAGATCAACAAATCAACGTGAATTCGCCGTAACCGCTCGTGTAGGAAAACCAACATGGCCGCCGCTCCCAGGGCGCCTAAACAATGGCAGCTTACGAAAAACGAGACCATCACCTCGTACGAAAGTTGGAGGCAAAACTTAGTCTACATCTTATCCCTGGACAAGAACTTTGTCCCATTTTTAGAGGCCACATGGCAAAAACAAACCGCCGCCAACCCTCGAAGAGGCCTTACGAATGATGGCACGTCTGTACCTGAGGCACAACGACTTACTGCCGCTCAGAAAAATGCCCACCTGGATCTTCTGCTCGGACAGATTGCCAATTTTTGCCCCGTGATCTCCAGGAACTCCATAGTAAAGCACTCTACCTCTCTGAATGACATTTGGCAGAAAATTCGCCAGCATTTTGGGTTCCAGTCCTCCGGAGCCCATTTCCTCGACCTTGCAAGCATCAGCCTTCAAACTGCTGAGCGACCAGAGGACTTATTCCAACGCCTCATGGCCTTCTTCGAAGACAACCTCCTTACAGTTAATGGTGGCTTAACCCACCACGGTGAGCAGGTGACCGCAGATGAAGATCTTTCCCCATCGCTCGAGAACACTATAGTAGTTCTGTGGCTGCAGCTGATCCACCCTGGCCTACCATTACTGGTAAAGCAGAAGTATGGTTCTGAGTTGCGTAACAAGACCCTTGCCTCACTCAAGCCAGAGATCTCGCAAGCACTTAATTCCCTCCTTGATGAACTACGCTCCATAGAGGACACCAAAGCCATGCGTATTAGCAATGTCAACCCCAGACGCACCTCTAATGGCGGACAGGGCCAACCACGCCGCCGTCCATTTGTATCTTGTATTCTCTGCAAAACCGCTGGACGCCGTCACAACACCCATGATCTAATGGAGTGCCGTTACCTGCCTGATCGTGACAGGAGACCATTGGCCCGCTCACGTCTTATAAACGACGATCCTGATGAGTTTGCGACCGGCGACTGTGGCCCTTATGATGAGTGTTGCGATCACGCCCTCCCGCCTGAGCACAGTGATGTACCTACTGCACCTACTGCACTCCGTGTCAGCATCATTCAATCACCTGTTCTCAACACCTTTTACCACGAGCACCCCGTGCAGCTCACCCTTGATACTGGCGCCACGTCTAACATGGTTCGTGCCTCGGCCGCTAAGTTATATGGCCTACCTGTTACCCCAGCTTCTCAGATGGCCCGCCAAGCCGATGGAGTTACCCATATGGATGTGGTGGGTGAAGTGCATTGCACTCTCACTCGTGGACAGCAAGCATTTGAACTAGACGCCCTAGTTGTTCGCCAACTCGATGTTGACATTTTAGCGGGAAACCCCTTCCTGGCCCGAAACGACATCGGCATCCGTCCTGCCAGGCGCCAAATTGTAATCGGCGGGTCTGACGTAATCCACTATGGTACTGCTTCCAAACACACTACTCAACCAGCTGTGCGACGCACCCAGTCCTTTCTCCTACGCAACCCGCAACGCACAGTTATACTGCCAGGAGAGTACGTTCAGCTTGACACCCCTTGTGATTCTGACCCAGATACGTTATGAGCCCTTGAACCCCGACTAGACTGTCCATCCAACACCCCCCTCAAGGCAGAAGGAGCATGGTCCCCACCTCAACAAGTCCTCTCTGTGGAGCACGCTGTACGCATAACCAATACGACTGACTCTCCTATACTTCTTCCGACCGGCGAGCAGCTGTGTCATGTAAGGCATGTTATACCTGTTGACAGGATAGACACCACATCTGCCCCTACCTCTAAAGCCACTACTGCCCCTACCTGCTGCCAGCCCTTCTCCACTAATGTGATCCTTGACCCCGATGGCTGCTTAGACGAGGACATTCGCGACAAGTTCAGAGCACTGAATCTGGAGTTTGATGATGTTTTCAACCCCACTATCTCGAAATATAACGGCGCTAGCGGTACCATTGAAGCTGTTGTCAACATTGGTCCCACACTCCCCCCTCAGCGTAAAGGCAGACTCCCACAGTACAACCGAAGCACCCTTGAGGAATTGCAAGCCAAATTTGACGAGCTCGAAGTGGCTGGTGTGTTTGCAGGTGAACGTACACGTTGAGTACTTGAATACCTCCTTCCTTGTTAAGAAACCCAATGGGGGTAGCAGACTTGTGACATCCTTCGGCGAAGTTGCCCAGTATAGCAAGCCCCAGCCTTCTCTAATGCCTAACGTCGATGGTGTACTGCGTGAAATTGGGAAGTGGGAGTATATAGTTATCTCGGACTTGTTAAAGTCGTTCTATCAAATTCCACTGGCTCACTCTTCCATGAAGTACTGTGGGGTAGCCACACCCTTTAAAGGCATCCGTGTTTATACCCGCTCTGCTATGGGCATGCCTGGGTCGGAAACATGCCTCGAGGAGCTAATGTCTCGAGTTCTGGGTGACCTAATTCAAGAGGGTTGTGTTGCCAAAATTGCTGATGACCTGTACGTTGGTGGGAGCAACCCTACAGATGTCCTTCATAATTGGCGGCGCGTTCTTTCCTTGCTTCAACGCAACAATCTTCGTCTCTCCGCGCCCAAAACACTCATCTGTCCCAGAAAGGCCACCGTGTTGGGTTGGGTATGGTCTAATGGCACCCTAAAGGCTAGCCCCCACAAGTTAGCCGCATTATCCTCTGTTGACCCTCCTACTACTGTTCAAGGCCTACGATCTTTCGATGGTGCATACAAGGTGCTCAGCCGAGTACTCCCTAAGTTCGCTGAATTGCTGGACCCCTTGGATCAGGCCACCGCTGGAAAGGAATCTCGAGAAAGACTAGTGTGGTCCGATGAGTTACTCCTGTCTTTCAAGTCCGCCCAACATGCCTTGGAAAACCACAAGACCATCACAATCCCCCAACCCCGCGACGCTTTGTGGATCGTGACAGATGGTTCTGTGAAGAATAGAGGCATCGCAGCCACACTCTACACCCACCGGAACGGTAAACTGCTGTTGGCTGGTTTTTTCAGCGCGAAACTGCGAAAGCATCAAGTGACCTGGCTACCGTGTGAGATCGAAGCTCTGGCCATAGCCTCCTCCATCAAGCACTTCGCCCCTTACATTATCCAGTCATCCCATACAACCGAAGTTCTGACGGACAGTAGGCCTTGTGTCCAAGCCTACGATAAGCTTAGGAGAGGAGAGTTCTCAGCCAGCTCCAGAGTTACCACCTTCCTGTCTACAGTCAGCCGCTATTCTGTCCATGTGCGCCACATTGCAGGTGTTGAAAACCTCCCCTCAGACTTCGCCAGCAGGCACCCAAGAGAATGCTTGGACTCCAGCTGTCAGATTTGTCGCTTTATTGCGGAGTTGGAAGATTCTGTTGTGCGCAGCATCTCCGTGAGCGAAGTCCTAGAGGGTTCTGTTCGAATGCCCTTCACCAGCCGCGCCGCATGGCAAGCTACCCAGCTGGAATGCCCTCACCTCCGGCGAACCCATTCTCACCTCAGTCAAGGTACCCGACCTTCAAAGAAGGCTACCAAAATAATTGATGTCAAACGCTATCTTCAGGACGTCGTCATCGCCACTGATGGTCTTCTCGTTGTCAAAGACCACCCGCCTTTCCAGCCCCCTCTCGATCGCATTGTTGTCCCTCGCACTGTTCTTGATGGACTCCTGACAGCCCTTCACATCCGTTTCAGTCATCCTTCCAAGTACCAAACCAAGCGCCTTTTTAGCAGGTACTTCTTTGCTCTGGACCTTGACAAAGCAATTGAGACTGTCTCTTCCTGCTGTCACACCTGTCAATCTCTGAAGTCTATCCCTAAACACCTGCACCCGCAGTCATCTGCCGATGCTCCTCCTACCATTGGCGTATCATTTGCAGCTGATGTCGCTAAGCGTCATCGTCCACTGATCATGGTTCTAAGGGAAACAGTGTCTTCGTACACCGTGTCTTCCTTCATCGCGAGTGAAAAACTCGAAGACCTCCGCAATGCCATCATCATGCTCTGCTCTCAGCTCCGTTCCCTTCGCGACGGAGGGGTGATCGTCCGCGTTGATCCTGCCCGTGGCTTCTCCGCCCTTGCCAAAGACAGAGTACTCCTCTCTTATGGGATCACCCTGGAGGTTGGTAGGCCCAAAAACCCTAACAAGAATCCTGTGGCTGAGCGCGCAATCGAAGGGCTAGGCTTGGAGATCCTCAACTTGTCTCCTGAGGGAGGCCCCGTCTCTCAAACTACGCTGTCCTTAGCAACGGCCAATATGAACTCCCGCATCCGCCGTGATGGCCTCTCAGCTCTTGAGTTGTGGACGCAACGCGACCAGCTCACTGGTGCGCAGCTTCCAATTGTCGACCGCCAGATTATCCTCAGTCAAAACTTTTCCCGCCAGCAGAATCACATGCCGAGTGCCAAGTCCAAGGCCCATGGCTTTACCAAAGCCTCCATCCCCACTGTCCTTGTTGGTGACCTTGTTTTCATCAAAGGTGACAAAGACAAACTGAAAGTCCGCGACAAGTATCTTGTGATCGGCATCGATAAAGACCTTTTCTGTCAGCTCCGCAAGTTTACCAGTTCACAGTTCCGCAGTAAGGTCTACACCATTCCTATGTGTGACTGCTACCCTGTCACCCCAACTGTCCTAGCTCAGACTCCACAAGGACCCATCCGTGGCCAGACCGAATCCACTGCTTCTGACTCTGACGATGATCCTGTTCCCGTCGTCCCTTCACTAAGACCCCCTACAGTGCTTGCTTCTCCACCAGTGGATACCTATACTGTTCCGGTACACCACTCAGTGTCTCCAGCTCATTCTCAGCTACCCGCCCAGGAACACCCCCCAATTCCTGAAGTCATTATGCCTTCTCGGAGTCCTCCACAAGCTCCCCTGGACCCCTCTTTTACTGATGATGCACAGCCGACGCCTGCTGCTGTTATCCACACTAGGAAATCTGACCGCTCGCGGAAAGCCCCATTTTGGCACAATAAGGACTGGGACTTTGACTAATAACTCTGCCGTGTACTCTCTAGCCGTAACTACGGTCTTTACCATGAACTGCGTATTTTATTAGCTCACTCGTACCTTATCATAAGGGGGAATACACCCCACCGTTACATTCAGTTTCATATTTATTCTAGCTCTTTCATTACTTTTAGCCGTTGTTATCCTATGCGGTTTTAGTCTAGTGCTCGTATCAGTTCAGCCTATTGTTCATGTTTTATTTCTTAGTTAGGGTAGGAAAGAAGGAGGAGGCAATCACGCCACTACGTTGTTATTGCGTTACTTTCAGCGGTATCTAGCGCGCGCATGCGCCCGTGCCTCATCTTTGTAATTCCACGCAGTTCTCGTTCGGTCTTCAGTAAACCTTCGTTAAGACACAGTTTGTTCCTTATTGGCGATGAGCGAAATTAACATACTGCTTTACGAACAATTAGCAGGGCTAATGTAGGATATTACTTGAGCGAAACAGTTCTCAAGACAAACTAATCTGCCTATTGGAACTTCACACCGTGTGCGAACACTTGCTCAGCGCCGAATGTAGTTAATTTCAGCCATTTTCAATCGAAGTGTATGGCTGGAACATAACAGCAGTGAGCACTCAGTCTGTAACTATGCCTATGCCACAATTCCATCCTCAAAAGATCTGTCAGTCGTAGTTATGAATAGAAACAAGAAGGAACCTTCATAATAAAGGCGTCCCAAAACAGTCGCCTAGTCTACTAAATATGGCTCTGCTAAGGTCCATTTTTGGGACGCAATTTTCTCAAAAACAAGGACAAATAATACAAAACAACAACAAGAGGTGCTTACCTCGAAGGTTCAAGTGTGGCTTTGAAGGGTCGCCATCGCAGTAAGACAACAAAAGACGGCAAAAACATACACCAGAAATTAAAGCAGCACTAAAAACTCCGAAAAAGAACAACATGCAGGCAAACAAACCCTACATTTCGACCGGTTTACGCCACATTTTCGCTATCGTTTCGTCACAAATTTCAACTATGATGGAACCATCCAACGCCATCTCGGAACACGAAACAACCAATCGGCGATAAGAAATGAGCCCATGTGACATACGTTTCCTATCCAGTCTTTCTATTATCCATGGCCTTATTTACTATCACTATTGGGAAGTCAGGGAACTTTTCTCCTATTTTTGTCCTTTCGGCCGGTTTTCCATTTTTATTTAGGTAAATTACTTTACGTATTTTAAAATGTAAAAACACTGAACTGTATATCGTTTATAACTCATTAAAGAGAGTCTGTTGTAACCAGAAATGTTTCATTTCACAGCGATTTGTCGTCAAACAGAATCAAGAACATTACACGTGGTGTATTTTTCAACAATAAACGTCTTCGCTTCATGTAAGTTTATTTTACTTTTGTCATTTAAAAACGAAGTAGTCAATTATCTTACCCGGAGTAACTACTCCAAACATTTCGGTAATCGAACTGTCGAACGATATCGGTGCTATTGAGTTTAGTAATCAATCATGATAATAGAAGAGTGTCCGACTTCGCCCGCTTACCGAAGGAAATCAAACCCAATCGAAATCTATACGATCACTCGATGTAGACTAAGTTTTTAGAAATTCTTTCTAAACATTCAAGGGCAACAAAAAATTTAAACTGAAATGACCAAAAGAGAATTTTGTATAGATTCTTCACAATAAGGCCATGAAACTACCCGACTAAAATATAATGGGCTGAAACAAAGCTGATTCGATAGTACGATGTTGCTTTTCTCTACACAAACAATCTGGTCTTTGAACAAAACGTAGTGCTGCGATTCGAGCTAACTAAACGAAGGCATCAAGGTCGCTAAAAAGAAGTTGAATAATCATGAAACAGTTTTCAAGAACATAAGCTTTAATTTCCGGGCTAATTCTAGACTTGCTACAAGTCGGTCTCTCTTAAGTTCTTAGTGAGGGAAGCGAGCGAGAAGAAGCGAGCGAAAAAAACGAACGAAGCGAGCTTCAACGAGGTCGCACAGCAACCGAGCGAGCAATGAAGTCTCGAGGTCGACTTGTTTCGCCTAAATGAATTTGAATCATAGTTAAAAAAAAAAAGTTAACGCGGGAAAAAATGACTGACATACGCTGTGTTGGGGGTGACGTCAAATATCAGACACGTGCCGTTGTCTTTACGCGCAATAAACACACTACGGTCAGTCGAAGAATGGAGGCGGCAGGTTCTACTCCCACCAAGTCGTTTTCTAGATTATCTTTCATCCCAAAATCGAAGAAATCGATTTGCTTACTGTATGGAGAGTATACTGACAACACAGACAAGTGAAGAAAGCCTTTTGACCATGGAGTGAAGACACAGATCTGCATCAACCTTGATAGGATCTTCGCTCTCGGTTCACGTAACCTAATATCAGGCCCAATTTTAGCAGCTTCCATACATTCTCTCTTACGTGGTCGCGCTCAAATTAGGCCTAATACAGTCTCTCACGCCAGTGCTGCTACGGTCAAATTTTGGCCGCAACGCTGATTAGTCGTTTGAACAATGCCAGGCGATCTGACTGGCTGTCAGAATCACAGGAAGTAGAAAGCAATAAAATCCTCGCTACTGGTCATAGAGGGTTAGAATTAAGCCCCGTTGGTGCCTTTCCCCGCCTTCCGTATGCCTTCATTTTATTAATACGTATGTGTCTTCTTGCATACTAATTAGAGGCTTTAAGATAGGTCACCTCGGTAGACTGGGACGGTTGGATGCGTATACCGGCGGCCTGGGACCATGACAGTAAGAAGCCATGAAAATTTTCAATTTAAGATCGGACAGAGGACGGTGAAGTCATGTGTGAAACTCGCTTGCAGAAGGCTCAATTACTGAAGAAGAGTTTCTTATTTTGTACGAAGAATACCAATCAGAAAAAATAAGAGTACAAATTAAAGCTGTAGCTAGTTTTTAAAACTAGTCAATGTTTATATTTGAACTTTCCTTTCCTAAGCCAACACCTGTTGAGTTAAAGAAATATATTCTTGATAAAAATACAGTTTTAAGTTATAAAAAAGACGGCCACAATCATCACTGTAAGGCCCAGTTGAAACGTTGAAATTCTCATGTGCCGAAACTAATGCACAAATTACTAAAATTTATTTTCACTTGTTTAAAGCATTCTAGACCATTGAACATCGTGAAAATGAATCGAGTTCGACTAATTAAGTTCGACGTCTGAATCAACCTCCAACCATTTGGGTCGACCTAAATAGGAGTTAAGAGGCCCTGCGCCTAAGAAACGACCCATGATTTTCGGCTAAAAAATAAAATCGGCCGATTTTTATCTCTCAAGTAGAGGTTACCGAATACTATTCAAAAATGAATTTCTTTTGTTTCAGTTTCGCTTCAAACCAAAAATATCGAGCCGCAAACTTTTTCCGTCTGATAGCAGCAAAATCAGGCCTAAAATAAGCCCTCGCAATAAACGGTCCAGAAATCACTATCGCAACGCAAAATAATGAGAAAACTACACAGTGAAGAAGAAAAGGGCCTTTTAATGCAATATGATTCGATAAACATCGAAAAACTGCCGGAGCGAATAAGAAATAAATTTTCAAAAATTGCTTACTAAATTAGATAAAGCGTTGGAGCTGATTTTAGAATAATTATTTCTCAAAAGTCCAACGCTGTTGAAAGCAATCATAGTGGTGAATCAGACATTGCAGGGATATACATTACGATTCTGGAAAAACATTTTTCTGCCAAAGTATATTGATGTTGTACAAAGCGTTCAAAGTTATCGTGTTTACCGTTATCTTGCTACTTCGGCGAAACACCTCTCTACTGCCTATACGGCCGTGGATAGCGAGGTAAACGCCACTTTAATCCTTGCTGGGCGCTCAGAGACCATCCTAAGTAGAAGGACGTAGAATTGAAAGAGAAAGGAAGATGAAAAATAGGCAGAAAAAGAAAATACAGTCGACTCCCGATAACTCGAACCTTCAAGGGAAATCGAAAAAAGGTTTGAGTTATCGGGAGTTCGAAGAAAATAGCCGAGAGTATAGTAAAAACAGTTTTTACTGCACAGTGAACATTTTAATCACATTTAATTGTAGAAATGTCAAGTGAAAATGAAAAGATGCTTCTAGATTATAAATCAGAACGTAACGTAACAAAAGATAGCCTAAATAGAGCATGCGTTTTACTGTTTTGAGAAGAAAAGCTGCTTCACGTTAGCTTGTGACAATCAACATCAGCCTCCACTAGTAAACTATACTCCTACAACACGTCAATAGGAAATCCAAAATTCAATGTTTCGGACGCCAGTGGACGGCTTTTTTCCCTACTTTTTAAGGGCTCAAAACATGGTTCGAGTTATTGAGGGTAAAAATATATATAAATGACCTAAGGGGAAACGAAAATTGGTTCGAGTTAGCGGGAGTTCGAGTTATCGAGGGTTCGAGTTACTGAGGGTAAAATTACAGTAAATGTATGACTGAAATCCAGGGGAAATCAATTTTGGTTCTAGTTAGAGCGAGGTTGGAGTTAGCGAGGGTTCGAGTTATTGGGAGTCGACTGTAACTCGAAATTTCCATCCGCTGACGAAACTTGAATCTGGAAAAGTTCGTCGCGTGACAGCGTCCATTGACGTCATTGGCGGAATCTAAATGAATGCACAAATAGGAAAACAACTTTTTCCCGGCCAGAAAGCGTTTAGTGAAACAATGTAATGTTATTTTTCACAAGAGATGGTGACTTAAAAAGAAAAAATTCCCGAACCGCTGCACGTTTTGGCCTAAGCGTGATCTGAGCGTTGTGGGGTCAAGAGTCGACGCTTCTGGCCAGCGGTCTATTGAAAGAATTCTGGGTAGGTACGTGGTGTAAGCATCATCGAATTCTGACCCAACGTTTTTTTTTCGGGCGAGAATCATTCATTGATATTGGAGTACTGTCGCTCCCGAGAACTGAGTTCATTACGCCCAAAAATTAGTTGTTTTTTTTTCCAAAAGACTAGTATCTGGCGCTATAACATATAGCTAACAGATTCAATTCTTAAAAGCACAATGATTAGCCTCCCGTTTAGTGTTTTCTTGAACATCAAAATACGGGGGGTGGGGGGGGGGGGTGACGCTATTTGGTGGAATGGTGGACTGACGGAATGATGGAACGGAATGGTGGAATGCAAGGAAAATTCTAGAATGCGGAATATGCGGTATACTCTAAAACGCAGAATAACAGAAAAATCGTTTAAAAAGGATATACATTGATACAGTCGACTCCAATAACTCGAACCCTCGCTACTGACTCGAACCTCGTGCTGACTCGAAGTAATTCTAATTTTGGTTTCTCTTCAGATCATTTCTATATAATTTTACCCTCAATAACTCAAACCGTATTTTAAGCCGCGTGACAAGTAAAAAAATTGACTTACCGTAATGATTCGATTTAGCGCCCAGGGCGCTTATTTACTTTTGGTGCCTCAAGGGAGGACGCTTATTCGGGACAGGGCGGTAATTTCTTTTTTGAGAAACAACCAAATGTTCAAAAAAACCGTTTAATATTTATTTAAAAACGAACGACATTTGAAACTGTAACAGTAACAAATACTGACAGTGAATGCTCAGTTAACGTGAGGGACTTACCTTGAAACATGTTGGACATTTCCTGATGGAACTTTCCTTCCTTATATTCACTTTTCTTAAAAAAAAAGCTGGTAGTGAGCACAACGTGGAAGTCAAGGTAATGGATCAAGGAGACTGGAAAACGGAGTTGTTGTCCCTGGATCCTTCCTCGCCAGAACGACCAGCCGAGCAATCGCCACAAAATTTGAAAAAGAGATCATTCGTTTGAAGACTTTATGCACCCACATGGACATAAGACCACCGTTTTTGTAAAGTGGAAATACCGTTCGTTTATGAGCTATTAAATAAAGATGAACCTCGGTTGATACGTACCCGTACTCTCATATAATATTAGAATGGGGGCGCTTATTCGAAAGGGGGGCTTATTGGAAGGAGGGCGCTAAATCGAATCACGGTTTTAGAGGCCATCTTGACGGGTAAGCAACTGCGTGAAAATATACAGTGTTGTGTGTAATTTCCTTCCTTCTTGCCGACCAAAATTTCCCAAGAAATATTGCGGACAAATGTCTGAAAGATTTAAAGCAAGTGTAGGGAACAGTGTTGAGCCCACACCCCACGGTTTAAAAATTGTCAACATTGTCATGTGATACGATTGCATCAGAAAATTAAAAGGACATGCATGTATGACCATGAGAAAAGGAAAGGTGTTTTTTTTTTTTCAAGAATACAAAAAGAAACTGAACAAGACAATCCCTGCTTGTGGTTTCCTCTTTTCTTACTTCCACAAGAACCTGGCCGTTACATTTTGGCGACCCTGCCAGGACTTGTCAATGGGGGGATTTATTCGACCTTAAACATCCGCAAAAAATGTTTACATGTGTTAATAGAATATGAAAGCTTGGAATGTGCAGCTATCGCTCTCTCGTGGCCTCGACACTTGTGCGGATGCCTCATTCATTCTTGTGAGAACTGACTTGCATTTGGAATGGAAGTATTGCTCTGATGCGTGTTGCTCTCGCTGAGTTGTTTCAGTTTTTTCCGGAATTACTGAATTCAGGAGGGAGTAGGAGATATATTTTTGTCGAGTTTGCGAAGAGGAAAGTCGAAGACTATGGCCGCGCAATCCGAACTGGAAGAGCTCCAGCTTCAACTTGAATCGAAGTTTTGCAGCATTGATCTGAATGGTTTGGTGGAGCTGGTAGCGCATTTAAACGTGGAGTTTAAGAAATTAGCAAAACTTGCTCTGTCGAAAAAAATTCGTGAGGAAGTCGAAAATAGTTTGATCGAAACTGAAGATAAGAAAGTACATTTGGTCGGCCTTCTTGCCTTTGTAAATGGAAACCCACCGCCACTTGAGGGTGACGTAACTGCGAATAAAGAACAAGTGAAAGTAAAGCATGGGTCGCTTAATCAGTCAGGAACACTGAAGGAGAAAACTGAGACAAAGGAATTCAGGGTAAACCTTGATGTTAGTAAAGTGCTAAAGCGCGATTTCAAAGTTCATAGCGTCGTAGCGGGAGATAATTTCAATGATGGACTTTCGTTTGTAAGTTTGTCCCGTCAAATAGATGCTGGTCTCAAAGCGGGCTACAAAGGAAATGAAACTATTGACGCGGTGATTCGAGCAGTAAGCCCCAGTTTACAGTTGAGGTCGTATCTGGTAATGATACGGGACTTAACTTTAACCCGTTTGCGTCTTATAATGAAAGCTCACTTTCAGCAAAAGTCGGGAACTGAACTGTATCAGGAATTGTCTAACCTACGCCAAGAGACAAATGAGACCACTCAGGATTTCCTTGTGCGAGCCATGAGTTTGAGACAGCAGATTATATTTGTGTCCAGTGCAAGTGATAGTCCTATTAAGTATGAGCCTTCATTGGTACAGTCCTTGTTCCTGCAGGTGTTAGAGACCGGGTTATAGGATGAGGCTGTGAGGGCAAAACTACGTCCTTTACTTGATAAGACTACTGTGAGTGATGAACAGTTGCTGGAGAAAATAAATCAGATCATGTCAGCAGAAATGGAACGCTACAGTAAAATGAGTTCAGGTGGTAAGAAGGGTTTGCGTGTTAATCAAGTGGGGACTTCCTCTGTATCCAGCAACCCTGTCCCGGGACAGCCCGGACAAACGCCTCAGAACGAAAGTGCTAAATCAGTGAAAAAGGAAGCTAAGCCAAACAGTTTGGTTTCAGCACTTGAAGCTGTACAGTCTGACCTTACTTTACTAAAGCAGGCTTTTGACAAGGCCCACACCTCCTCAGAGAGAACTGCAAATGAAAGATATGGATCGGCTAACCAGTCAAAGTTTAGACGTCGCAAGTGTATTGCATGTTACTCAGCCAGTGTAGAGAGGTGTGACCACTGTTTCAAATGTGGCGATCACTTTGCAAAAGGATGCAGAAAAGGGCGTGGTTCGCGAAACGAGAGGAGGCTGCACCCACGGGACAGGGTGTAGCCGGGAAAGCCATGTCCCATGCCTGTCGGTTCTGTGGGAAAACAGAGGGTGATATCCCTTTCAAACAGTGTAGTGCTTGCAAGGCTGTGAGATATTGTAGCAAAGCATGTCAAGCAGATCATTGGAAAGAACATAAGACACTGTCAAGCTATATCAACTTTGGCAGACCAAAATTATCGAGAAGACAGGGAGCGATTGCAGACATTTGTCAGTCATTTATCGCCGCAGGAACATGCACAAGTGATTCGTCTTGTTGGGCGGAAGTGTACCGTGAAGTGTCTTTTAAATGGGGTTGAAACCGAGGCCTTATGGAATACAGGAGCTCAAGTGTCAATCATCCCAAGAAACTGGGTGAGGAAATTTTATCCTGGAACTGATGTTCGAAATATCGCAGAACTACTGGGCATGGGTGGGCTTGACCTGAAGACAGCAAATGGAACTGACCTGCCCTACAAGGGTTGGGTAGAACTTACTTTTAGTCTTGCCGAGGAAAACTCACAATGTTCATTACAAGTACCGTTTTTAGTTGCCAAAGATTCACTTGACATGCCAATTGTTGGGTTTAATGTTATAGAGGAGATCACTAAACAGCCTGTAGATTGTGCATCAGCAGGGGTGGGAGAATCAGTGGTGGATGCCCTTAGCTCAAGTCTAACTTGTGTTGAAAACGAAAAGGTGGAGGCTCTTGTTGACCTCATTAAGACAGAGTCTGCACAAGAATTGTGCAGTATTAAGTCCAGGAAACAGGAAAAGTTGATCCCTAAAGGGCAGTCAGTTATTGTTTCATGTCGCGCAGCAATTGGTCCAGTTGGCAAGGTCCCAGTGTTATTTGAACTCGATCCAGACTCGTCCTACCCTTCTGATCTTGAAATACCAGAAACGCAATAAACTGTTACAGGCGCTTCAACATGTAGAGTTACTATTCGTGTAGACAATTCATCCAAGCATGCTGTTGTTTTGAAAGGTCGGACAGTGTTGGGACGCCTACAACAAGTAAAGTCGGTTACTCTTCTCGAAGTTAAGGTGAAGGAAACACCTTTTCCTACAGCTGATGGTCCTTCGACAGTTGATATGTCGAGTGAAAGTGGAAGTAGTAGCAACTGTTGTACAGAGCAGAGTAAAGAAGAGGGAGATTTTGAGATCAAAAAGCTGCCATGTAGTCACATCCATAGTGTTGACACTGAGGAACTTTCTGAAGAACAGAAAACCATTGTTACCATTGTTAGGAAAATGCTTGACGAGAAAGAAGAGTCATTTTCACAGACAGATGATGATGTTGGACGCGCAGAGGAGTTGTAAGTGGACATCAACCTCACTGATTCAGTACCACTGCAGAAAAGATACGACTCCATTCCCCAACCACTTCATGCTGAGCTCAAACAGTATGTAGAAGATTTGCTGAATAGAGACTGGATTTAGAAGTCAAGATCAGCATATTCATCTCCAGTTGAGTGTGTTGGTAAGAGAGATGGCACTTAAAGACTATGCATAGACTACCGGCAGTTGAATGCAAAAATAATCCGTGACAGCCATCCCCTACCCAGGGTGCAAGACACCTTACAGAGTTTGGGTGGAAATCAGTGGTTCTCCTTACTTGATCAAGGGAAGGCTTATCATCAAGGTTTTGTAAGCACTGAAAGTAGGCACAAGACAGCTTTTGTCAAGCCCTGGGGACTTTACGAATGGGTTCGGTTCCCTATGGGTTTGAAAAATACACCAGGGGAATTTCAGCGGTTTATGGAACATTGTCTTGATGGTCTTAGAGAAGAAATGTGTATCCCGTATATTGACAACATCATTGTCTATAGCAAAACATTTAAAGAACACGTTGACCATATCCGACAAGTACTTCAACGACTGCGTGCACATGGGATAAAACTTAAGCCAAAGAAATGGAAACTCTTCAAACGAGAAGTGAACTACCTTGGACAGATAGTTTCAGCTTCAGGTTATCGGTCAGACCCCGCAAATGTTGAGGCAGTCTTATCTTTGAAAAAGAGTAATCCGAGTACTGTGGGTGAGGTGAGAAAATTGTTCGGTCGTCTGAGTTATTACCGCAGGTACATCCAAAATTTTGCACGAATGGCGTATCCAATCTATCAGTTGTTGCGAGCAGACCCTGACAATGTGGCCAGAACAGTGCGCGGAAACAAACAGCACTCCAAACGTGGATCAGTACCTTCTTCAGAACCAGTTGTTTGGGGAGGACAACATCAGAAAGCTCTTGAGAAACTGTTAGATCACCTTACAAGTGCTCCAGTGTTAGGGTATCCAGATTCTAGTCAACCATTCGTTCTACATACTAATGCATCTCAGGAGGGACTTGGGGCGGTCCTGTACCAGAGACAAGATGGCAAAATGCGTGTTATCGGCTTTTGGCCACTGTCACTTACCAAGGCAGAACGAAATTACCATCTGCACTCTGGCAAACTCGAGTTCTTGGCATTGAGGTGGGCAGTGTGTGAACATTTTAGAGACTATCTTTATTATGCTCCTCATTTTGTCATGTGTACAGACAACAACCCCCTTACGTGCTGACGACGGCCTAATTGAACGACGCTCATCATCGCTGGGCGTTAGAACTTGCAGATTTTTCATTCACCATAAAGTACAGACCTGGACATTCAAACAAGGACGCAGATGCACTGTCAAGAATGCCAGTGGACATTGGTTCCTATGAAACGTTGTGTACTGAATGTCTTTTGCCTGCTGATATTATGGCAGTGTTTGTTGGATTAAGGGCACAACGGCATAGAGAAACAACTTGGGTGTCGGCAGTGAACCTTGGTGACAGTCTTTGAGACTTTGATAATGTGTCCGTAGTCACTGGTGGGAGCAGAATAAGCAAAACTACACTGCGGAATGCCTAAAGACAAGATCCCGCCATTGGAAAGGTTCTGAAGTTCAAGGAAAGTGGAAGGTGGCCTTCACCATGGGAGAGGAGAAGAGAATCGCCAGCAACAAGAGGATTACTGCGACAGCGCTCTAAGCTCTCTCTGGGAAAAGATGGACTGTTGTACAGGAATAGTGGAACAAATGCACAGTTGTTGTTGCCCAAGTGTTTTCGCAGTACTGTCTTTAAAGAACTACACCAGGAAATGGGACATTTAGGTGCTGACCGTGTGATTCAATTGGCTCGTGAGCGCTTTTATTGGCCAAAGATGGTGAGTGATATTATCCACTTTGTGACTCAGGCTTGTCCATGTCTCAAGCAACGTCAACCTAACTTGAGTACCCGTGCACCACTTACCAGTGTTACCACTTCATCGCTTTTTGAACTAGTGTCAATCTAGAGCAGAGTTCTAGTGGATATGAGTACATCCTGGTCATTGTTGACCATTTTACCAGATTCGCACGAGCCTACCCACCTAAAAACAAGTCAAGCACGACTACTTCTGATCGCCTATATAATGACTTTTTTCTAGGATTTGGTTTCCCTGTAAGAATTCTCCATGATCAAGGTCGAGAGTTTGAGAACAAACTGTTCCAGAGATTACATCAACTAAGTGGAGTTACTCGTCTTCGCACTACACCATACCATGCTCAAGGGAATGGAAAGGTGGAAAGATTCAATAGGACTTTGTTGTCAATGCTCAGGACTCTCCCAGAGAATCAGAAATCGAAATGGAAGGACTCATTGAACAAAGTTGTGCATGCTTACAATTGTACGAGAAATGATGTCACTGGGTTCTCGCCATTCTATTTGCTTTTCAGGCGGTCACCTCGTCTTCCAGTTGACTTGATGTTTGGTCTCTCACGGGATGAAGCTTGTGTAACTCATCGGGGGTATGCAGAGAAGTGGCAGATCGCTGTGAATGAAGCCTATTCACTCTCCGCAAAGAATAATCTTCAATCTACAGTCGCTGGCAAGAAGCAGTATGATAAAAAGGTGCGGTTTTCAAGCTTGCAACCTGGAGATCGAGTACTAGTGCGCAGCTTGTCGGAGCGAGGCGGCCCAGGCAAACTCAGGTCTTATTGGGAGCAACAGATTCATGTTGTCATGTTGTGGTTGGGCAGAGAGGGAACCTTCCTGTATACAAGGTCAGGCCTGAAGGACAGACTAGAAAGCCTAGAGTGTTGCATAGGAATCTTTTACTGCCGTGTGCTTTTTTTTCCAGTTGACCCCCTAGAACCTCCCCTCTATTCCATTCGAGAAACAGTGAGTACCAGTCCTTCCAAGACAGTTGCTGGCAGGCCTCAGACTTATGAATTCGGAGCAAGTGAATCAGGAGACGAGGATGAACCCCCTGGTTTGTTGCCTCCAGAGTTCGAGACACTGCAAATGTCTGCACCTACAGCAGACCCTTAACGGCTCGTGGCAGACCAGCCAGAGCAGGATACAAATGAAGTTGTGACGGAAGACATAGAGACACCTCATCATGATGAAGTCACAGACGAACCTGCCTACCTGACTCTGAAGCTGAAGACGACCTCGTTACTGAGCAGGAGACGGAACAAAACCATTGCCGCCCTACTCGTGCCCGACGCCCACCAAATGTGCTGTGTTATGATCAGCTGGGAAATCCTAGCTATTACAATGCCTCAAGTGTTCAAGTACCAACAGCCAAATTTGTTCCTGGTCAAGTGATGTACAGTCCACGTTGTCCGCCGTGGTTGGTTGCAAAGCCATATTATTATGGATCACCAAGCCTGCAGAATTATGGGGGCCCATCCTGTTACGTTCCAGTCCATCCACACGCTGTGCCTTGGTACCCTTTGAATATGTTCTAGTGTATGCAGTTTCCAGTTTGCTGAAGATTTCGCAGGACGTTGTCAGACTTGAAACTTTGAGACTTAAGGATATTTTAATAGTTGGTGAAAAACAAAAAAAAGAAACTGGTTCAGTAAGCCATTGAGATACAATTGAAAAAAAAATCAGTGTTTTATCACATGAACATTGGCTTTATCAAAGAAGGACGTGAGATGAAACTTTATCTGTAGACCTCATCGCCCAGGAGAATATTTGTTTAGAAACAGTCAAACTTCAGTTGGTTGTTAAGTATCAGTTTTTAAAGGATAGAAAGTCTTTGTTTCGATGTCCAGGAGGACATCTATTTTAGAGTGGGTGTATGTAGGGAACGGTGTTGAGCCTACCGCCCACAGTTTAAAAATTGTCGACATGGTCATGTAATACGATTGCATCAGAAAATTGAAAGGACATGCATGTATGACCATGAGGAAAGGGAAGGTGTTTTTATCAAGAATGCAAAAACAAACTGAACAAGACAATCCCTGCTTGTGGTTTCCTCTTTTCTTACTTCGCTTTCCACAAGAACCTGGCCGTTACACAAGCGACCGGACAAATTTAGGCGCAAGTGCGGCCCCCAATAATTGTTAGTACAATCCTGTCAAGCTTAAGTTTTCAATTCGTCTTTTTTTGGAACAGCCGTTTTATGAAAATTATCCGACATTAGATTCCTGTGATACAAGATCCTTCACTCGTCAAGGTGGCTTTCAAAACCGTCAAAAGGTCTATAGTGTGGCCTACGGCAGTACGAAAATTGAAAGTTTTTAATATTTCAGAACAACCGAGTATTCTTTGCCTCTGCTTTTTTGACAGTCTAGTTCAAATCAAATACAGAATATTCTGTAAATTCTGTGTTTTAGAGTATTCCGTATATTCCGTATTTTACAATATTCCGTGCATTCCGCTATTCCACCGAATGGGGTCACCCAAATATAGGGGAGGACATGGCATAAAAAAGATAGGAGACCAGTAGGATTTTTAAATCGATGAAAGTGCCTCGCTCATTTTGCAACTTCATTTTATAAAATGCTTCACAATTTGTCTCCACAATAATATGTTTACGACATTTAGGTAACAACCAATTGCACTACGCACAACTTGTCATATAACAATGGACAGCATACCAGGCACTCAAGCTCTCGCACAGTAAAGTTACAGAATGAAATTATTTTTTGCTGCATTCACATTCCTTTACAAGTTCTGAAACCTTGGCTAAAAGGTCTCCAGCTTATTTTTAGATCCCTAGATTTGTAAGGTATTTCAAAATACCCGCACTGTCTTTCAACATGCTAACATTGAAAGATGAAAGCTTGTTGCTATAATAATATGACCAAGATTGTAAACATAACAGCTTTTCAAAGTTCATTTTTGTTGGTCAAATATAGTTTGATGTTTTAAGCCCCAATTTTCAATCACCAATCACCTCTTCAACAGCATGGAGGGGGACACGGGGGCTTACGGTATTGTAGCGGTATTGAGCTTTTTTTCAAGCGGTATTTCAGTAATTTCTATTTTAAAGTGCGGTGTCATTTAGCCCTGCGGTACGTGGTTTTTCATCCTCTTGGTTAATGGTATTCGGTAAAAGAAGATCCTTTACAGTATTGCGGTACTGTTTATTGCGTTCTCCTGTCACCTGAATGCACGTCAGTAGATTAATGGTAATTCTGACAGATAATCTGTGATGAAATTGGTAGGGCATCCTTTTCGATCGTTGAACCGACTAAATTCGAGCAGGGGCAACCCAACGGCAATTTTCGGGAAAATATCTGTTCGGAAGACGATTTGAGATCTAGAATTTTCGGAGCATTTGTTGTAAAATTTCTTGCTTGCCTGCCTCTCCTACGATTTTCGAACATCTACAAAATGTTTTTTTTACCCATTTTTAACGGATTTTGACCCTAAAAAAGGCCACCTAGAAGTTTCGGGAGCCTTTTCCTGGCTGAAATTTTCGAGAAGGTAAGTTTTTATCCCCATAATTTTCGGATCACTAGACTTTCAGCTAGGAAATCCGAACAGATGAAAAGTTTTTAGGGGATAAAAATATGCCTATATCTACCGTTTGAATACTAAAATACGTTCAACAATGCTATGTTAAGTGGTTTTGAACTATATCCTCGTTGGGTGCCCCTGTTCGAGGTCGTCTCACGTTTCCTCGTAATGGCTGAGGTTGATTGCTGGTGCATAAATGCTTGAGATAAACAAACACGCGAAATGGATACACCTTTAAGTAAGCGTGACCGAAAATAAATGCGGTATCGGTATTTCGTCGATATCTGACACGCTATTTCGGTATTTACGCCTAGCAAGGTTTAAAGTGGCGTTTACCACGCTATCCTCGGCCATATTGGCAACAGAGAAGTGTTTCGCCGAAGTGGCAACATAACGGTAAATACGGTAACTTCGAACGATTTTTACAACGTCAGTATACTTTGGCCGAAAAATGTTTTTACGGAAACGTGATGTATATCCCTCCAATGTCTGATTCACCACTGTGATTGCTTTCAACAGCGTTGGACTTTTGAGAAATAATTATTTTAAAATCAGCTCCAACGCTCTATCTAATTTAGTATGCAATATTTGAAAATTTATTTCTTATTCGCTTCGGCAGTTTTTCGATGTTTATCGAATCATATTGCATTAAAAGGCCTTTTTCTTCGTCACTGTGTAGTTTTCTCATTATTTTGCGTTGCGATAGTGATTTCTGAACCGTTTTTTGCGAGGGCTTATTTTAGGCCTGATTTTGCTGCTGTCAGACGGAAAAAATTTGCGGCTCGATATTTTTGGTTTAAAGCGAAACTGAAACAAAAGAAATTCATTTCTGAATAGTATTCGATAACCTCTACATGGGAGATAAAAATCGGCCGATTTTATTTTTTAGCCGAAAATCATCGGTCGTTTCTTAGGCGCAGGGCCTCTTAAGTTCGGTACATGAAAAGATCAACGTTTGAACTGACCCTTACCTTTCCTTTCGGCAATTTTCCTCTGCCATGGCGGACGACGCAAGGTAGAAAACAACCAGCCGCTATGCGGCCGCGAGCTAAGTTATGAATGAACTGAGACATTTCGCTTTTTTTTTCATTTCACCGATAGGAAAATCAATGTAAACACAAGCCAACGCATATTTAACCCATTGGCTACTCAGTTTTAGAAGAAAAGTGACAATAAGTATGCATGAACTCTTATCGGTTTCACCGTTGTCTGCACGACGAGAAACCCGGCGAAAACTTACCGTCCCAGAAGGACGACGGTAAAAGGTCACGCGTGTTTTGCGTGACGTGACATCTATCCAACCGTTCCAGGCGACCGTAGTGACCTATCTTAAAGTCCCTATTTAGTGCCTTCCTGCATACTAGCGTAGTGCCTTCCGTGTGCCTTCCTGCATACTAATTCGGTATAGGTTTATTAAGGAACGTCTCCCTTATACAATAGGCACAATTGCCTTGCCCATGACTTGCCGGTCTCTTTTAACCCCGATTCGCTCATGTAGTGTCTATTATGTCTTCAAAACAAAAGCGCGCTCGCCGTTCAGCATTTTATTCTTGTAAGTTCAGTTTTCTCGGAAAAAAAGTCTCACTATCACCAATATTTTTTAAAACATCGCTCCAAACATGAAAGTCGAATCAGCTCTACACCTCTGCTGACAGAAGATAAAGCGAGTTCCTTACCTGGTCAGTTCTGCCCGTTTCATTGCCGCTCAACGTTGGAATTGGTAGAAAAAGCTCAAGGATTTTGTTATTTATACTGCCCTGAGAAAATGCGCTTTATTTTTGCCCCTGCTTCAGAATGGAAAGAGGATATAGGGTGGATCGAGCATCATACACACTCTGGTGTAAAAAGACGTGCAACTTTGTTGGTATTTGATTGTTCTGACAAGTCAGCATTGAGAAAAAGTAAACAGCCTTAGAGCAAGACGTATGTTTCTGACATGCTACAAAAAAGAGTGTAACTTTTTCATGTGGATAAACCAGCTATTATCGAATGGTATCAAGGAGCAGCTATCGTATTCACCTCAGCCACAGGTCGCAAGATTCCATCCCTATGGAGAGGTAAAGGAGGTGCTGAGAAACGACACCAATAGGCTAAACAGAAAGCATCTATTCCACACCAGCGCCATACACGCGAAGACCACGAAGGGTTTTTAATGTGTGATACCGGTTTTAACAGTCTAGGAAGTCCTAACATCTTTCATGGGCTTAGATACAGGGAATGGATGCGCGAAGTGTGGGAATCGTTTAAGTTTTATGTCCAAAAAATGAAAGAGACTCTTCAGATGATCAGATCCTACACTTAGTTTAGAGAAAGACGATGTGCTGCGTCAGCCGTATTACAACTACGCAAGGGAGGACGGGCATCATCCCGAAAGTTACCGAGTGTTGAAGGATTTGTATGAAAGACGCATTGAAGGCAAACACGTATCTTTTCAACGTTATGTCATCACCCCCTGAAGAACGTGAAGAGATTGAAAACAAAGAAAGTTACCGTCTTATTCTAGAGCTTTTGTACAAGATGCACGCGGATTAAAATGCATCAACGTGCTTTACAATATAAGGAACCCTAGGTTTTCCGTTTTGTTCTAAATCAATGAAACAAGTTTGTTTGGAACAATAAATTTCATATAACATCCTGTATAGACAAAAGGTTGTAAAGAATGTGAAGTCAGCAATAAAACACACTTAAATTGTGGTTGTTTACAGTTTTTATTGAAACGTAACAATACAAAGGTCCAGGAAAAATGCATGACCACGATATTAAGTGCTCTGTTTCTTTTTGCGAAGACTCCGTTCCTTAGCTAGAGACTTCGCTTTCTTCGCTGTCTTCATAATTTCCAGCACCTTGTTGAAGAAAGTTGTAATGGTGGTTACTGTTCCACAATTTTTGTTTGAACCGCATGCGTTCTGATAGGAAACTAAACGTCAGAAAGTAATGTGTATCTTTTATAGAAAATTGGTGAAGGCGGGGTTACTAAGCGTTCTACTTTGTAAATGATAATCGATCTTACATAGACCCCACATGGACCCTATTCGACCCTACGTCGACCCCACATTGACCCTACATCGACCCCACATCGACTACACATCGACTCTACATCGACATCGACCAACACTCAACTCCTATTTCAACCCAGCTTCGTAGTAAAGCTATATTCCTTCCTCCCCCCCCCCCCCCCCCCCCACCCACCACCACCACATTTCTATTCTTTTCTCTCCATCACCACTTCCTTATTTTCACTGTTTTTCTATCTGACAAGTTATTTAGAAGATCAGACGGCGGGCCAAAGCAAGGCTCAAAAAGCCAAATGAAGGCCAAACGAAGGTAAAAAGGGCCAAAAAAAAGATCAAAACGGCCAAAACCAGGACAAAAGAGACGAAAAGGACTATCGGGCCAAGTTTCGTAATACTTTCTCTTCGGTCTATGTATCTTAAGGAAATTCTCTAGACGGTCCCGCCACACCTATACAACTGGGAAGACTGTACCCTTCTACGGTGTCTCCTGGTCTCTTGCTATCCAAGTAAAGACGACAATCTTAACAGAGCATTATATAACGAAGGCTATCGTTGTCCAGTCCAAAAGCTATACATTGATCTCTTAATTCTTCACATTCCTTTCCTTTCTGACAGAGAGGATGCCGCATGTTTTCCAGTACCTCCTCTTTCTCTCTTAAAATCATGACCAAATCGCGTAAATCTAGAGAGGCTGCCATCAGTTAACCGTTTTTTGACCGTATTTTTTCTAACCTGGATGGAGTTGTTGTTGTTTAAGACTTTTATAGCGTTCTTCCCAACTTTCACATTGTTCTTTGCATTCCTCTTATCGGTTGGTTTTTACTACTTGATCATTAGATAGATAGATAGATAGATAGATAGATAGATAGATAGATAGATAGATAGATAGATAGATAGATAGATAGATAGATAGATAGATAGATAGATAGATAGATAGATAGATAGATAGATAGATAGGTAGGTAGGTAGGTAGGTAGATAGATAGATAGGTAGATAGATAGATAGATAGATAGATAGATAGATAGATAGATAGATAGATAGATAGATAGATAGATAGATAGATAGATAGATAGATAGATTGATAGATAGATAGATTGATAGATAGATAGAAAGAAAAGAACTTTATCTTACCAAGATGGCATACAACAGTTACGAGAAAAATAAGAAGTACTGAAAACAAATCGGTACAATTAAAAATCAAAAACTGTTAAAAAATATTGGTAACCGACATCTCTGTTTTCAGTTGTAGCTAAAATAGGTTGTACAAATGTACAATTAAAAATCAAAACCTGTTAAAAATATTGCTAACCGATATCTCTGTTTTTAGTTGTAGCTAAAATAGGCTCGAAATGCATTTTATCAGTACAAAATTTTGCAAAACAGCGTTTAAATTCTTTCAAGGTTTTAGCCCTGGTTTCCTTGTTCGTGAAACTGTCCCATGCGATTGATTCTCTATAGCGTATGGATTTTCTGAAAAAATTCATTTCTGGTCTTAGAAGAATGATGTTTTCATTTCTTCTGCGGCCTCAATTCCTCTGTAAAAAAAATTCTTTAAATAATCTTTTATACATTTGAAGAAAAACTCCGTTAATCGCAATTTGTACATTGTTTCCAAACTGTCCCATCCAGTTCGCGTTACGACCTCTTCAGCGCTAGTGCCTCATGGCAACCCACAATTCGTCCAGCCCTTGCATGGACTTTATCCAGGTTGTTTATGTGCGTCTTGTTGCACGATCCCACACTGTCAGACCGTATGTAACTGATGGCATTATCAATCTTGTGTAAAAGTCTTCTAATGGCTTCCGAGGGAGGAATCGCATGAGTCGGAGTAAACTTAACTTTGATGCGAACGACTTCGCTACATTTGCAGCATGATCTGACCAGGACAACTTGTTATCAGACTTGTTATCCTTTATGATTTTGTTGCCAAAACGAATAGCTTGGATAAGGCCAGTAAATGTTGATTACCGCTGGATTATTATTGCTTTACATTTTTCTGGGTGTGGTACCATCAAATTTCTGTCGCACCATTCCTGGAGTTCAACCAGAACATTGTTTAGTGTGTTTGTTAGCAAATTCATCGTTTCTTCGATACAGTATATTGTTGTGTCGTCTGCATACAGATAAGTTTCCGCAGAGTGATTTTCAGAGGCCGTTTATAAGGAACGAGAGAAAGTGGGTCTGAGGACCGACCCTTGCGGCACTCCGTGAGTTATAATGTGTGTATCGGAGTCGTATCCGTTGATTCTGACAAATTATCTTCTTTCTGTGAGGTAGTTCTTTAACCACAGCCAGATATCTCTTCTGATTCCAAGGTCGTTCTTGTAGTAATAATAAGGTCGCTTTTGTAGTAATATATTGTGCGACACTGTGTTGAAAGCTTTAGTGAGATCGACAAACAGTATTCCCACAAAAAGCCTCCTTGCTATTGCTTCTCTCCACCTCTCTGTTAGGTGTTTTAAAAGCTGTTCTGTTGACTTTCCCTTGCTATAAGCCCATTGCCTGTCTTCAAGTACATTTTGCGTAGGATTCCATTAATTTACTGTTTTGGTATGCTGAGCATAAATAGTGGTCTGTAACATGTTCTGTCCTCCTCTCGTCATTTTTTGAACGCCGCACTAACGCTAGCAATTTTCCAATGGTCTGGTGACTTGCAGGCTTTAACACTGTGTTCAAACACGCTCGTGAGAGATGGGGCAATAGACACACCTTCATTCGACGCGCGGATACGCCGTCTAGCCCCGTAGCTTTCTCCACTAGAACCATTCGTATTCACAGCCAGAACATCACTTCTAAACGCAAGGTTGAACCTTCCATAACCCCTGCATTCAATTTCCGTTCCAGTTATAAGTTGACTTAGGAAGAATAATGGCAGGAAGACGGAGCACATGTCCTCCGCGATAATAGCCCTATGCTAATTAATGTTAGTTTTTTTTTTTTGAGGGCCACGCTTATATTATCTGTGGATATCAAGTGAAACCCTCATTAAAAAAAGTATCTACCAATATATTTAGTAAATACTAAAACAGTGGATAGTGTTTTCCGCGCGTTCTGATTGGCTATTCAATCAGTGAATATCCTGCATTAGTATATACACACTCAGTGATCTTGGTGATTTAAGCAATCTGATTGGTTCGCTATCTCGGACTATTCAACAATATTCACCTCCTAGCGAGTGGATAATGTGTGAGCTCAGTGTTTTTCCCATTTTTTGGAGAACGATCTCTTAAAAGTCGGCAGAATCCTAGGGCTGACTTTTTTTAAGGCAAGAAAAGACTTGCAAGGATTCAATTCGGCGTTTTTCAGTTTTTGCTCGATGGATTGTTTACAACTCCCGCGTATTCGCGTAGAAGAAGCCGTTTCGTGAACTCAGCGTTTTCTAACAAGAAAATTTTGGCTCAAAAATCGAAGTCATTTATGACAAACAAATTTAAAAGGAAATGTTTGCAGAAATTCTACGTTTCAAGTAAACAGGAAAAAGATTGATACAGGAAGACGACGTCTTTAATACCTCGAGCAACCGAGCCGCTATTTTTGTCAGCACTTCATGCGAAGAACGACACAACAAACCCTTTTGGCTATAAACTTGGCAAGTCAACAGAAAACAACAAAGCTCTACTTTTCTTCTCAGGTAAGGAAACAGTTCAAACTTTTAGCGGTTCCATTTAAGCCATTACGCTGTTGTTTGCGAAAACCTTTTGAATTGCCATGTTTGAAAATTCTCTAAAGATCTATTTTTAAACTTACGCGTGATTGATCTGTCAATCAGATCGTACCTTTAAATGGTTTGCTCTCTGATTTTGTTTGAGATCACTTCGTGTGTATATACTAAAACAATTATTCTTTTCAATCTCAGTGAATAGTGGCTTTGGGAATATTTAACTCGCCGCTTTCGCGGCTAGGTAAATATTTAGCCACTATTCACCTCGATTTCATAGAATAATTGTTAACTATTCACTGATTCACCTCCAGTTCCTCCGAGCGAGCGACGCCAAACTCGCGTAAGTTGCAAGCAAAATGCCTTTTTGGTTTGCTGCCGTAACAAACAAAGAAATTTCACAACTAATCAGGCAAGCTGTTCCCGAAATACACGAAGAAGGTGACGAAGTTCGGTTTGGAAGTTTTAACAGTAAAGCTTTGTCTTTTTGACTCGGATTTATCGATAAAACCGGTGAAAACGTTTTTTGTTTACAAATGCAAATTAAGCTCAAGTCTTGCGTTACTTTATTTAGTTCACAGCTGGTCATAAATAAGCCTAAAGCTAAATTTAATTATCCTTTTTTACAGAATTATTTTAAATACAAAAAGAATTCACAACTCCTTTTGAAGAAATTTCCCCGCAAGTGCTAGACAAATGCCTTTAAAACTTTTATTTGTCGGCAAGAAAAAGCGACGGCCGCCGCCGTTCGGTTATTACGCGCCAAAATTGTAATCGTTGGCAACAGTGTTTGAGTTAAAAATCATCACTTTTGTACACAATTATCTCACTGTATTAGTATATACTAAAACAATTATTCACCTCAGTGTCGGTGGTTAGTGGTGGAAATTTACATCGCGGCTTCGCAGCGCGGTAAATAGCTCGTTCAAAATACGTTCGTGCTAACAGAAAATTGTTTTAAATTGCTTATTTATATTTACGCTATTTACCCTCAGCAGTGTTTATAGCTCTAATGCTAGTGGGGCTGAGCAAATGCCTGAAACAAATAATCTAAATCAAACTTAAAAGGTCTAAGAATCCCAAAGGGCTGGAGGCAAACTAGCTGGTTATTTACAAACGTGGCCCAGGATTTGAACCCGGAACGACCGAGAACAAATCCAACAAGCGGTCACAGCGAGTTTTGAACTCGGGGCGTCCGAATTGCAAGCCCAGCGGTCTAAGACTCCTCTAACCACTCGTCCACAATGTGGCTTCGACAGCGCGCCCTCGTAGATAAACTATTAAATGCCATCATGATATTGCATTCTTTTTTCTGAATAATAGATTACTCAATGAGAATCGACTTCAGTCAATCAGTGATGAGGCTTTCCAAGCCCAGAGACAGCTTGATATATTGTAAGTATAGTCCGCTTTACTGAGAAGATGTTATGATGACGGACCCAAGAATAAAAACAGTAGTGACCTCGTATTGTTACAACTCCTATAAAGAATGGAAGGAAAAGCCATTATGAATAAAATGAATAAAAGCCGCCATTTAACCAATACATTTCTAATGGCCACTTATGAGAACCATTCTCGTAAGCGGCCAGCTCCAGTGACGGACACCTATTTCGTTCGTAAGGACACATAGATGAGTTTTAAAATACACCGTTATTTTTAGGGGGTTATTATAACTCCAAAAATGGAGTAAAAATTTTAGGTACAGGATAACCTCTTTCTGGGGGTTATTTTAACTCCTTATTTAACTCCGAATTTGGGGTCATTTTTACTCCTGAAAAAGAGTTCTTTTTACTCCCAGTCTGGAGTTAAAATAACTCCCAAAAAAATACTCCACTGTAAGGAGTTAAATTAGCCACACTAGAGGAGTTACTATAACTCCTTGAAAATTACTGTGTAAAATTAATTGAAAACATGAAAAATTAATGGTAGCTATAATTAAATAAGCCAATCATGAAACAAAAAAAATCGTCCCCAAATAAAGACCAGAAACGAAAATCCAAAATGGTAAAAATTGTCGAGGCACGCAATAATCAAATTGACTCATCAAATAATAATCTGCGGCCAAAAGGGGAAAATTAAAAAGGTCAAACAAAAAAGGCCAGAAAAACAACATTTTCAAATACGTAAATCGTGACATCACGATACCAGTATTCTCCCAGTAGTTAATGCAAGGTCAGAATTCATCCTAACATGCCACCGGTATTAAACAAAGAATTTTGAGCTGTGATTTGTTCTGTTTGCGTTATATGTAATAGGCAAGACTTGTTGAAGAAAAACACTTGGTAATAATCATTATAAATTTCAGTGTTCGTGTTCCTGTTCACTAACTCCAAACGCTTGTTTTAGTCATTGTTTCACTACTGTTTTATATTCCTTTTGAATCGTGTTTGCAATCATACACGTTATCTGTTTCGTTGGCTGGTGTTTAGAACACTGCTTTTGAGCATAGCAAATTATGGATATACCAAAACATAACGTTAAAGATAATTGGCTTAAAGTTCCAATGGAGAAAAACAGCATTGAGCAATTTAAAATGCCATTAATTATTATTTTTTCAATCTTTAATTGCAAAACGAAAACATTTGAGAAACAAACGGTACATCCCATTCCCCTCCAGCCTCAGCCCGCCACGAGCCTAAGTACTATTGCAATCGACCTCTGACAAAAAGCTCCAGTATGCATTCATTATTATCGTCTCTTTACAAGGAATTACAAGCAGTTCGTTTACATTACAGGCTCAACTGTCTTGTAAACTTCTACCAAGATCAACATTTACACATAATTACGGCATCCCACCCACATTGTAAACGCCTTTCGGCATCTTGGTTAGTTAGAAGAGTGTATTTCAACAACATCCAAGAAAGATGAGAGTCAGTGAATCAGAAACCGAGTGAAACCCTTTCCACCTCTCAAGAATTTTTGTAGTGCTCTGTATCGTTTCAAACCTTTTCACAAGGGGAGTTCAAAACTGCAATTTTGCTTGAATGAATTCTGGCTATTGCTGTAACATAATTCACGTACAAAACAACAGTTACAACAGTTCTAGACGGAGACGAAGCTGGAGTTGACCTTGTTTTGATATAACCCTTCCTGCTTTCTTACAAATTATGTTGTTCTTATGCTAACGTTTCTTTTTCAAGCACAATTTCCATAACGAAACAAAGGAGGCTTGTATCCTGTAGGGAGGTGTCTCCAAGGAAATCGGTGACTCAGTCCTCGTACCAATATGACGTCTCGTCTCGCGTCAGTTACTTTGAAAATGGGGAACAAAGTGTTCGTCAACGAAATGGGTAAAAATTTCGCATATCTCACGAATATACTGCTCCATTCTCTTAGATTTGGCGATATTGAGATCCCTATTGTCAAACATTTATAGAAAACCAGTGTTTGAATATTTTTGGATGAAACGTCCAGTGACGTAAGGACTTAAAGATTCCAGTCTATCGTCGGGCAATTTTTCCGAGCATTCATATCGACCGGTCACACTTTTGAGGGCCGGTGCACAGCGACATTGAGTAACTTAGACACAGAAATAGGAGGATCAACAAATATAATAGGCTCTAAGTGTGCGTAGTTTTAGCTCTTCACAGCCAATGGATCTCCATATCAACCCATTCAAACTGCGCTTCGCCCACCGCAAACTTTAAATTACCATACACAACTGAATTTTAATAATTAAATCCAGAAAACTGTTTTTTTTTAAAAGGAACTACAAAGCGATTTTCAAAAATGTCTGCAAAACGCAACACCAGACGATGAAAACAGTAAAACAACTGTAGCAATAGCAGCAACCGCAAAGGTTTAAGCAGCAAGCAAAAATTTAGCAATTAGAGGCAAATCAAAACTACCATACAATCAATTCTTCAAAAAGCCAATTAAATAGCGTAAAGCCCACAAATAAACCACATAACCACCTATTTCTAGGGAGTGTAGCTAAATGTCGTGAGTCGTGGGTACTTGGTAGAGGTCGTGGGTCGTGGGTGTGGGTGTGGGTGTGGGTGTGGGTGTGTATAAATGTCGTGGGTAAAAAAAAGAATAGAAAAAATATGATAAAGTAAAGTAATTGGAAAAAATAAATAGAAAAAAGTTGTAAAATATTCGAGAAACTAAAATCTCTAACTCCTTGATTGCCTTTTTCGTCACGGCTTCTTCTTAGTCCTCTTCCTGATATTTTCTTAGCTACGTGAGACTTGGCTCCCCTTTCACACGCATCACTGTATAAGAGACATTTTGCCGATGAAGATTTATCCATACCTGAGCTATCGCCGCGAAATAAACGAAACAGACGTAAATTATACCTGCAATTTGCAGAAAGTATGGGACAGCTCTGACTCGCTGAATGGAAATAGCTGCTCACTATTTATCTTTATTCGATCTACAATTCCAATGATCAGTGGGGATTTTTTAACACCATGGAATGCGATCACCGTGGGAAAGGGGAGGGGAAAAGGACAATTTTTAGGTATTTCATATTTTTGGATAGAAGTTTTGGGTCTCTTATCTTACGAAGGAGCCATCTTCATTCCCAACCTTTCAAGTTAAGGCGAGACTGTTTGTAAATATTATTGCCGTACGGGAATACAATTTGCTCGATTCTTTTTTGTTTTGTTTTGTGTACAAAATTTTTGCTGTAACGATTCGAAATATCATTCCTTAAACTGAAAGGACGTTTCAGTCACAAATGTTGACATCTGTGAGAAAAAGCAGTTCAGTCTCCAGTTTTTCTATAGCCTGCTTCAGGTTTACATAGTGCACAGAGTTTCTTTTATTTTTCACTTAGATGTACTTTTAGTGGCAGTTTGTACTAGAGGATTCGCTTATTTACTTTGCTGACCGCGGGGAAGGGGAATAGGACTGGTATGTACGCGGAGATTTTCGTTTCATGAATTTTACAACTTTTTGCCATTTAATTTTTTAATTTTTATTTTTTTTTGGAAGACTTTTTTTAACCCGCGACATTTACGCACACCCACACCCACGAACCACACCCACGACCCACGACCCACGACCTCTACCCACTACCCACGACCGTCGACATTTATCTACACTCTATCCCAAAAACCTCTCAACGCTGTAAAGGATCAGCAGTAAGATTAAAGGGAAACAAGCCAAAGGGAAAAATTAGATTAAAAAACTAAAACTAAGCAAAAAAAATACAGCAAAGGAAAAGAAAACACTCCAGGAGCCGAACCTACTTCATTTGCACTAAAAGGCAACTCCCAGACCACTGCACCATGGTGCCACTCATTTTCTGATGAAGTAAGTTTGTTATATGAAAACCATTTTTCTCTACCGCAGACGCTGTTTGAAGGTAGTGGAGCTGTATTTTTGATGAATTCAAAGATACAGGCCCGGTTCAGACGCTGATCTTTTCACGAGCCGAACCTAATACATTGAATTAAGTACATGAAAAAGTTCGGCGTCTGAATCAATCAGGAATCAATGAGGATTTTTTTTCCTTTAGAATTTAGTTCGGCTGAGATTAAGAACGGCGTCTGAATCAGTTCAGGTGGTCTAAATAGTTTGGGTCGCCCTTAATTCGAATTAGGTTCGGCTCATGAAAAATTCGGCGTCTGAGCTGGGTCAAATTTGAGGAAAATTAGCTTAAGCGCGTATTTCAAAGCTATTTCGTATTATTTCGCGTTCAACGGGACGATCTATTTAGATAATCGATCAAACTAGCTGTAATGAATCTGGTGGAGAATTAAGAATCAATTAACAAAATTACACAATTACGGACACAAAATACCAAGACGGTTTGCACAAGCAGATAAAGACGACAATAAAGCTCACCCACTTATGATAAAATTGGCGATGTATAGCAATATTTGTCTAGCTTTTTATCTTTTCCTTGACCTCTCTTGTTCGAATGACTATGGTGTCCCTAGCAAATTTGCACAAGCGACCCGAAGTTCTCGCCCGTTACTATGTGACGCCACACTGGCAGTGATTAATCGGTCACAGACAAACACTTGAAAACAACAGAGCTGGTCCCTCCCTCCTGTTTGTATTAAAACAAGGTCACACTCAGAACTTAGAACTTAGAATAAATACTCCCAAAATGATAAAGATTCCTTTAATACTGGGAGGGTACCGGTCAGCGGTTACAGCCTGCGCAGATGTGAAGGCACATTAAGTTATCTAATGGCAGGCAAAGCACACTGCCTAAAACAGCTTAATGTAGAAGATGACATAACTCCATAAGGGAGCAGATTCCAGACTCTAATACCCTTGGGAAAAATGAATAATTGAAAACTGAGACATTTGCCTGTAATTGGCAATAGGTAAGTTGGTGAGATGTAGTAGACCTGATTTGGTCGGTAGATTTAACTGGACTAGAAGGTTGACAGTTTGCTAAATTATGAATTTTATTAAAAAGCGTTGATTGGTTAAACAAACGCCTGTGTTCGAGAGTATCCCAGCCTAAGGACTTAACAAGGCTAGAAGTACTTGTTGGGATGTTATAGTCGTTGCATACAAAGAGAGCCGCATTCTTCTGAATTTGTGCAAGGCGTTTTATGTCAGTGTCAGCCTAAGGATTCCACGAAAAGGATGCATACTCAAGCGTAGGTCTAACCAGTGTCATATAAGCTCTCTCTTTAACCTCTGCGCGGCATGGTTTCAGTGATCTTCTAATAACACCAAGGGACTTATTTGCCTTTGCAGCTATCTTAGAGCAGTGAGCACCCCAGCGAAGGGTTTCGGTACACGTAACTCCCAGATAGTCACATTCAGGTACTCTTGTTAATGCCTCAGAATTTGCAGTATATGTGAAGTTGGGGGGTTTCCGTTTCTTTGTAATACAGAGTAGACGGCACTTAGTTACGTTAAAGTCCATCTGCCAATCAGAAGCCCACTTAATCTTCTTGGAACACTTGATGGTCATGTAGGGAATTAATGGTCTTGTAAAGCACAGCGTCATCAGCGAAAAGACGTAATTGTGAATTTGTTACTTGGGTGATATCAATTATGAGCAACAGGAAGAGAGTCGGACCCAAAACGGAGCCCTGTGGAACACCAGAGGGAACAGGAGTGGTGGTTGAATGAGTGCCGCTTACGACCACAAATTGGGTACGATTATGGAAAAAAGCAGCAATCCAAGCAAGCGTCTTTCCATTAATGCTGCAGTGGGCTAACTTGTGTTGTAATTTAATATATGGGAGACTTTGTAGAAAGCCTTCGAGAAATCCAACAGAAGGGCGTCAACTTGTCCATGCTGATTTAAGTTGTTGGCCCAGTCATGAAACGTCAGAACTAGCTGGGTTTCACAGGACAAATTAGCTTGGAAGCCATGTTGTAGTTGAGACAAGAGATATTTTTCAGACAGATGTTTATTCAAGTTGTTAAGAACAATATGCTCCATCACCTTACAGCAGAGGCACGTAAGGGATACTGGTCGATAATTAGCTGGGTTTTCCTTGCTTGATTTCTTGTGGACAGGAACGACCATAGTTGTTAACCAGTGGTTTGGTAAGGTGCCTGCGTCATAGCCTTGTTGGAAAATGAATGTCAACATGCTTGAAATCTCAGCGGATAGGTCACGTAGGAAGCGTGGTGAGATACCATCTGGGCCAGCTGACTTTGATGGATTTAATGAGGCAAGCTGTTTGAGAACACCATTGGGGGAAAACACTATGTCCCGCATGTTATTAATATAAGCAGGAATGGATGGGGAGAAGGCAGGAAGCAGGCCGTTGTCTTTGGTGAACACACTTTGGAAATAGTCATTTAAGGCTTCTGCCTTATCTCCTTCAGAGATAAATATTGAGTCTCCTTGGCGCAACATAGGTATAAAAAAGTTCTCAGACCGCAAGCGCTTGATATAGCTCCAAAATCGTTTGGGATTTTCCTCTAGGCTACCCCGAATCACAATATTAAGATAGTCATTGCGGGCGGTCTTTAGTAATTTCACCACTCTGTTTCTTTGGCAGCGATATTCAAGTCACGCTGGTGAGCGTTTGTCACCCGTGCGCCTTGCCCTTTTTAAGACGGCGGTCCCTTTTACCCATTTGACGCTTACTTTGTCTTGTAATCCTGGGGAGCGAAATTCTTGAACTTGTCATTTTTGAGGGGACATGCTTATCAACTGCTACAGTCAATATGGTCTTGAAGAATGACCAGTTGTCCTCCAGATGACTAAGGGCACAGCGAGTGAAAAATTCTGAAGCACCTTTTGAGACATCTTGACGAAGTTTGTCGAAATTAGCTTTATCATATTGGTATACCTAGAGCGGAAGACGTGACGTCCTATTGTATTTAGATCGAACATTGAACAAGAAAATATCATGGTCTTTCATGCCTGGTATGACCCGTGCAAAAGAAACCAAGGAAGGAAATGAAGATAAGACTAAGTCTCGAGTCTTAAGCGATGCAGGGCGGGTGAGAGTAGTAACATATTGTATAAGAGCGTGGAAAGTATCACGTTCCCTCGAAGGCTAGGGTACTAAGCCCGCAACTGTAAAATGGGAGAGTTGATGAAGAATATGTTGAGGTACCTCTTGCATGGCCAACCACTATATGATTGGACCATTATATGAGTGCCTACCCCAAGCAGTTACCCTTTTTTTTCCTTCATTCCTTCATTCTGCCTCTTATAATCTGGATTCCAACTTACGCTTTAGCACTGAAAATGACTACTGCACCTAATGTCTTCATTCTGTGACGGGCACAGGATGGATAAAGGCTGACTATCCTTGTTGTTCCTGTGACCTGCCACACTGCATTGTATAGGCATTGGTGCACTGTACTAAAAGTGATGACAGGCTGAGCGACCTCGTATGTTTTTTTCTACGGCTAGCGTTTATTTCTCTTGTAATAGCGACTATACGTCAAGTAAACTTAAGATTTTACTGTCCATTGTTTAACACATTTTCATCTAAGGTGCTTGGTAATTCGTGATACTGATTAGACTAGAAACAACTCGACTCTTAAAAACTCTTTAACACTTGCACATTGTGCTTACAAGTTTAAGCTGTTACTTCGTTTAACAGGCACAATGAAGATAAGAAAGTCTACTTGGTTTTGAAGGTGAATTGTATTTTCACTAATTTTAGAAAGTTTTCTTTTCAACTTCAGAAGTAGATGACAAGTGGCTTTTAGCGAAAATAAAGAATGCGTTCGTACAGCCTCAGCCAGCAATCAATCCTGCAAAAATCCATTTCTGAAATACCCTTGGAGAAAAGAATAAAAAGATACATTTCTGCAAACATGTTCGGGGGAGCGGAAAATGGATATTTACTTTGTACTGGACTATCAGGTCCTAGCTGAAGATCCCTTCTTCTAATTTATGTTTAAGATTTTACGAACTAGTCCAAGAGAGAGAATAATTGGACCTGTCCAATTTTTTTCTTCCCTATAGTAATCTGCTCAAGTGGCTCACAAACTCAGGGAAAGTTTCTCGTCTTCCAATGCATTGGAAGGGTTGATTGGTCACTTGATTACTGGCGTTTCGACTAGCAGCTTTTTATATACTAACACTTACGCAATTCATACCTGTAGAGTGCTTTCAGATAATCCTATCAAGACTATTGGGCATCGAGCTTTCAGTATCCCAGGTGGAAAGGTCTTAATGTAAGTAAGACGATTTGTATTGTTTACGCTCACTTGTAAACACAAAATCTGGGGGGTATGGCTGGTTCATAACTTGCGCCCAACTATTAGTAGCAAAACTTTATTTGAAATCGGATTGAAGAGTAGCACAAGCGCTATTATCTCCTAGCGATACCTGGAATATCAATTTAATTACACAGAATAGTCTTAAATTATAAAGAAATATTATATGTACATAGATGCTAATAAAAAAGTAAGAATAAGTAATCAAGCTATAGCTCACAAAGTTCAGACAAACGAACATTGTTTGTAAAGTGAGCTATATGCTAGAGTTAGCTCTAAGATCATGAAGATTATGTGAACTTCGGAAATACAAATTTTGAATGAAGATGTGATCGTCGCAGTGGTTATTGCAATTTAAGCTATTGCAAATAAACCCGAAAAAATTTTTCGGGACTTCAACAGGATTCGAACCCATGGCCTCTGCGTTAGCGCTGCAGTGCTCTACCATTTGAGCTATGAAGATCCACACATTGGGAGCAGGCCAATTTGTTGAGTTCATCTTATCTAAGATGATATGAACTGCGGAAATACAAATTTTGAATGAAGATATGATCGTCGCAATGAAGATAAGATCATCATCTTAAGTCTAAACTATTTTATAATTTGGGTGCTAAAAACTTCAAAGAAGGTGTGCGATAAAAGATGGTATTGACCCGTGCTTTCTCTAAACTGTTTTTACCTCTAAGCTAAGTCCTAGTTCTGGGTACAAGTAGTGCTGATATGTAGGAAGGTGTGTCAGCTTCCAAGAACTTGAAAAGAAGAATTAACATTAAGTAATAATCATGGGTACAAAGTAGTGTAAAAATATAATACCAACGAACGTAAAAGGTAATAAAAAACTTTTCAGTTAACTTTTCGCAATTCCTTTCTTTGCAGCTTCATGATTCGCACTCAGTTAAAAGCAGTGAGCCTCAGAATCTTCTCTTTTCTCGATTTTCAAAACCTAACTTCTGTCATGTAAGTACGATTCGTATATTACCAGAACTGTTGTAGAAAATGGTCAATATATATTAGAGGGGCCTTTTAAGTACGTATAAGATAAACATATGCACTCGCAGCCTTTTTATCAGGCATCACACTCGTTCACTACGCTCACTTGTTCAATTTCGGATACGTTAACAGCTAGTGCAACACTCGTACGCGCGCGCTTTTCATGAAGTATTATATATAAAAGTCAATTGGTGTCCCGCTTATCAGTTGCTACGCTCCTAGGGAATCGGGCTTTGATATCAGTAAGAAAGACTTAACAATCCAATTTTCGTTTCCTTTTGTAGAACCATGAATGATGGCAAAATTGGTACCATGAAAGTTTTGGATTCATTTCAACAAGAACGCAGCACTATTTATCTGTTCGTAAATTTCTTTTATACCGTAATGCAATGTTCTAATATGCGGTTGCATTGTCTTTTACCTTCATTTACTGGGTTACTATAGCTTCATGCGTCACCTCAATGTAAACAACACTGAAGAGATTTCTCAACTCTCACTGTGAGGTGTAGGTGAATCTGTATTTTTGTCCCTTTTCTGCCTCTGTCATTTTCATATACTTGTTATTCTCACCTGTCTTGACGTTGAAAGAGCATTGCAATACAAGTCGAACCTCTCGTAAGCAACCACCCAAAAAGCCAAGCTGTAGTGGTCGCTTTCGGAGGAGGTCGCTAACGAGAATCGAATCAAAAGTGGTCTCTTCTGAAAACAGGGTGGACACGTCTACCTTTTGGAAGAGAATTTTCCTACAGGCAATTTCTAAGGTACGATGAGTGTTCTCCCATTTGATTCAAGTTCTTATTGTTCAGATCACGTGTATGATTTTAGACCAAATTGCAGTTCATTCAGTTCCATTATTAACTTATTAGGGAAACGAAAATCCCGTAAAGAGTAACAGCTTTAAGAAAGCTCATGAAGGGATTTCGAAACGATGACTTGCTTGCTGAATGTACGATACTAGAGGAATCTTAAAAAAAGTGAATGCCTGGAACTCTTTGGAAAATACACCTCTTAACACCAAATGCAAATGTGTGGCAGTATGGACCCACAGAGATCCATGCAACGTTTCACAGAGTGGGTGTTTTCGCTTAAGAGAGCAGGTCGCCCATGATGGTCGACTTTATTAAATTACTTATCTTTGAGCCCAATATATCGAATAACTCGTTAACTCACTTGCCCCCTCCCCCACCCCCCCCCCCCCCTCCTTCTTCAGCAATTTTGCAGATTTTGATGACTGCTATTCCCTTGCATATTACGTAGATATTGCTCGCAAAAACTTGACAATTCCATAAATTGCCGGCTACGTTTAGCAACCTCGGCTTTAAACTTACTGACTGACTCAATCTAGATATATCTTCTTTCTTCATTATTTCATATAATGAAAAGTGAAGTTTAATAGTACAAACCATCAAATGATACAAAACACGTCCGATAAATACCATGTGCCAATCCTTTTAGCAACCTTAATGTCAATTTGTTACATTTTATAAACGTTTTTTGACTGAAACATTTATATCTTTCAATTTAGCGGCTTGGGCCAAGATAGCTCTGCTTCCATTGACCTTCGGAAATACTTTTCGGAAACCGATAGAGATGTACTCGATTCATTTAAGCGAGCTGGTTTTGCGAATGCAACCCTTGGTGACTACAATTTACTGCCATGTTCACTTGGTACTTTTGTAAATGCAAGTCGTCTAGAATGCGTCGAATGTCCTGCAGGTAAAATATATGTTGTGTTACATGATTATTATTAAAACTTGTACTTGTCCTATGGGTGATGATTAATTCAAATCACAAACAGCAGTAGTGGAATTCGAGTGCGAATTAAACGCTAATAATTTTAAAATTGATAAAACACTTGCTGTAAGATTTTTAAACATCTTCAAAAACTTCCCCGAATTACATTATTTTATTTCTATTGTATTCCTACTTTTTAAAAAAACTGTTGTGAAAAATTGTGAGCTGAATTTCTCAGTTTAAGGGTCTGCTTGCCTTTGAATTGCCCAAAAAGAATGTCAACAAGATGGCTGTATATTAATTAGCACTGCTCTTTCTCTCTGGTGTTTTATTGACTTCGACAATAGAGAGGTTAAGCATCACGTTCACGTCTAACGGCAAACGCGAATTTGTACCACGTGGCCAAGTTTTCCATCAGCTGGGCCGAGCGTCATGGCGGAAGGCCACGCGGTGTGAGGAGCAACCTCAAGAAGAGAAAACCTCAGTTATTTTGAATCAGAATTATGACTAAATCCAAGAAGGGGGAAAGAGGCTCCAGCTCTAGTTCTGTTTCATCCAACACCGAATTAAAAAAAGCGAGGATGAACGAAGAAGAAGAGGAAACAAATTCACTCAGCGACTTAATTCAAAACTTAACGGCGAATATGGAAGCAACTTTTCTAAGCTGCACGAAGAATTATGTAGCCTGAGGCAGGAAATGAAGGAAGAATTTGACACGTTGAAGAGCAATATTAAAGGCGTGGAAAAAAGTGTAGATGAAATATAGGCGACCATTGAAGATATGAAGGAGGCAACCAAAGACTCTAAAACGGTACAGGAGGAAGAGATGTAAGAACTGCGAGCACTTCTTACAAAAAATAAAGCAGAGCTAAAGGAGGAGAGAGACAAAGTTATAGAGCTGAAACATTATACTCGGCACGAAAATCTAAAATTTCACAATATCTTAGAATCAGAAGAAGAAGGTGTTAACCACTCGCCGAAACAAGTTATTTTCAGCATTTTGCAAAAGGAGTTCCAAATGGACACTGCACAAATTCGATTTCACCGGCGCAGTTCATCGAATTGGCAAGCGAAAAGAAAACAAACACAGACCGATCATTGCTCGCTTCGTTTGCCGAAAAGACAGAGATCAGGTTTTTCCAGGAAGAAGGGAATTAAAGAGAGCACAAGGTTCATGGACGCTTACATAACTGCGGATTATGCAAAAGCTATACAAGATGAACGAAGGAAGCTAATAAAGGCGATGTTCAAGGCAAAGGAGCAAGGTTCTGAGGCCAAAGTGGTTGGTAGATATCTG
>OZ037775.1:37978818-38068818 GCA_964035525.1 Porites cylindrica | reverse complement strand
TTTTTGATGTTACGAAAGGGAAATCAAAGGATTACTAGAACCTACTTATCAGAGAAAAAGCTAAACCGCCCAATATCATTCAAAAATTACAGTGTAACTTTCATTTTAACAGCGACCATCTGAGGCAAATATTTAAATTACGCTGCCACACTCTATCGTTGTCCAATCGTATGTTAAAGCCTTCCAGTACAAAGTAATCAACTCAATTCTTTACACAAATACAAAGTTGTATAAACTAGATTTTAGAACAAATGATTTAATGTACTTTCTGTGACAATTAACCCGAATCATTAACCCATTTGTTCTATCACTGCTCACGTTCTAAACAGTTTTCGATTGAATTTGAATTCTATTGGTGCCTCATTTCGAATCGACGAATTCGTCTCTGCTTAGAAAATGTGCTCTTTGGAATTTGACAGAAAATGCTTGCCCTTTACTTCAATTGCTGAACTATTTTATAGTTATTGTAGTTATTGAAAAACTATATTTGTGGGACCGTAGGAGCAAACAAATCCTTCCAAACATTTATGGATTTAAGGGGAAGATCATCACTAAATATGAAACAGAAGGAAAAATCAGCAAAAAAGAATTCTCTAAAAGAAAGTGGATACTGACACCTTATTCAACTGTCCTAACTCCGTTTTATTTCATTGCCTCGTTGTACTTTTGTACTAATTTCTTTTAGCCCTGTAATATTTTAACAATTCATTTTGCTTTAGTCTGTTTATGTCTATTGTTTAAATGCTTTTTTGTAGTATTGTAAAAATACAAAATACAACTACAATGAAAACTAAAAAATATACATCAAGATTCTGAAAAGATACAATGTTAAATGAATTTGCATTAGTTATCTCTAAGTAAATTGACTACAGCATTTAAAACATAAAATCGTTAAAAACATTTTAAATCTTGGTAGTACCTGGGCAGCGACTGGACCGACTGTGCGCTTAAAATCAAGTTCCTTAAAATAAGAGTCCTTCTTCACTTTGCTATTAAATACAGTAAACTGGCCTGTAAAATTAGTCGAGACCGCGTTCCAAAGAATAGCGCCTCTATAGCTGATAGATATAGTTGTACGCAGTGCAAGGTTTATTTGTCAGGTATGAAAGACCCGCAGGTGCTACACCTATAAACACGCTATGGGGTAGTTTAATTAATTAATAGTCTTCATTAATTAATAATTTTATAATAGAAGGTTATAGTAATCCAATTCCAATTTCGGTATACTTCATCAGTAGGCACATCGCGGGGCAAGTTGTATATTATTCTGACTGCCCTACAATCAAGTACTTCCAGGGAATGTAGAAGTTTCGCATTAGGGCATCCGCCCCAAAACAACCAAGTCCATACAGAAATGATGGTAATATAATCTTGGAGTACAAGTCCAATAGGGCTTTTCTGCACAAAAACGAACTCCTTTTCAGGAGGTTCAGTTTGTTAACAAAATTCTTTTTTACATCTGTAAGGTAGTGTGACCAGGAAAGCCTGCTGTCATCGATAGTAACGCCCAAAAGATGAGTGTGTTTCACCCACACGATCTGATCCTCTCCAGCAATAGACATAGAATTTAGCCGCCCGAAGTGCGGGTTTCTCATCAATAGCATAACTTCGCACTTTGCCGAGTGAGGAGTTAAAGAGTTCTCTAAGCACCAACTATTCAGTTCCCATAAAGCTTTATTTAAAGAAGTGACAGTGTTATCAACAGGGTCCCAAAATGATAAACGGTGGTGTCATCCGCTTACATAAAGACAGAGCCAGAGGTAACAGCACTTGGTAGGTCATTGGTGTACAAGGTGAACAACGTTGGGCCCAGCACTTCAACTTTAATTGTCGTTTACTTGTCATTATTTCAACAAATAAATTAGTAGTTGCAATTTTTTATCCATAAGAATTGTTTTGAGCTGTCTTTATCTGTTCATTTTCTATTTTGTGAAATTCTCAACTTAATCCGACGTTTGCCGTTTGCTGTATACGTGATGCTCAAACTCTCTTTTGTCTCGATTCACAAAAACGCAAAAACTGGTACTAACTTTGCCAGTATCCAGCCAGCCACATTTATTGTACTCTTAATACGACCAGATGCTTGCTTTTTTTTCTTATGCTATGCAATAGTAAAGTCCGTCCACAGAAACCAATCATATTACGGTAATTCTACGTTATTTGTAGGTCATGGAATTTAAAAAGGAACGTCGGACCAAAAACCAAGGATTTTGTAACCCGGCAATTTTTATTTACCCCAAACTAACTACTTTTTATCGGCTCTGTAGATCCATTTTAGTCATATTTTGGGACTACAAAATTAAATTTATTTCAAGGACACTTTCACTCTTATACACTTTCTTATAGGAGGCTTCTATTCGGATACCATAGCGTTTGTCAATGACAGCTGCCTCAGATGCCCAAATGGAACTTTTGTCCCATACAGTAAGGCGCCTGGCAAAAGCGCTCGTGAGTGCATTGCTTGTCCACAAGGTAGGCATGTTTTATAGTCAAACCCAGTCAAACATAGACCAAACAGATTATATTGATGGTGGCAGGAGTATCAAATTCAAATCTGTATGCTTGCAGGCTCTGGACAGTGAATTTCGCGCTGCAGAATCTCAGCATTCTATAAGGTCAAGAGAAATCGTCTTCGATAGCTTTTGAATAAAATTCTTTATCACACTCAAGAAGAAAAAAAGACAATTTTAACCATCTGCTGGTGATTTTACTGCTCATTGAATGCTAGCAAGAATGATAAGAATCACCACAAGACTTCAAAATGTCAATTATTATATGGCTACAAAAGTACGAGTGTTCTGATTGGCTGCTAAGCTGGCAAAAGTTTCTTGTAATGGCCGGCATTATTCGCTGGGTGTCCAAGGCATATACAATCTGTGTTTAACTTGATAGTGGACATCCATGTTATGGTCAATTGACAGCTGTGAAAAAGGGTATCTGTTGACCAGTGTCACATGTTTGTATCGCGGGCTCAAGTGTACAACTCATTGAAGTGACTTGTTTTTTTAAAGTCATGTACCGACCAGTTATTGGTTTTAATTGATCGCAGGCTCAATTACTTGCGGTGTTATACATTAGAGCGCTAAATGGCCACTTATTAACCTCGTCCGTTCGCTCATTACGTATATACAGGGTTTTCCCTGTAATGACCTCACTCTCGGTTAATAAGTTGTATATGAATTCATCATTAGAATCTATGGTGGTACGCTTGACCTGGTTTGATTGTAATTAGGAATTTAAGGTGACTCGACCCAGTTTTTTTTGGGGGGGTACCATCCTACTTTGAAGCTCTCTGGTATCCCCACCTTTACTTTTATCGTAAGTCTAACACATAGAATGGATAACATATAGATCAATCTACAATATAACATAAAATATTTGGCGATCGGAGTAAATGTCACGTGGTTATAATGCCACGCCCCTTTGAGGTCTGAGTCGAAAATCTGCTGTTGCAGGCATTTTTTCGTGAAAATCTCTCGGCTACACATAGCGCGCATTAGTGCCTTACGCTGAAAAGAGTTTCACCAAAATCGCAAAGACCCAATTCGAGAAATTCAGCGGTTTCCAAATTTAGGTCATAATTTATGCGAAAATGACAAGCAAACTTTACACGGATTATATCTAATAAACTACGAGATTCATCTCTTTATTTTGGGCATTGTTATAACAGATGGGTCCTTGCAAGTCAGCAAAACGCTTTAGGGCCTTGTAAATGCGCGATTTCGAGCAAAGCAAACATATAGGAATTATAGTTTTCGCTATTTGTTGACGTTTGTCAGCGTTTAAGAGTCTTTCTCACGAAAAAAGCATTTTCTTAAAAATTCGTAGTTTTTTTTCCTTCAAATTTTTTCAGGGCCACAATTGATTAACTAACTACCCGGACTCTGAATTTCATGGTCATTGAAAAACTGTGACATTATCTTCTATAAGCCCAAACTTGAGTGAACATTGAAGATTTTTAGCGTTTTGGCTGAGTTTGTGCTTTGGGAGTTGTCTATTGTTTCTAGTCTGTCATTATACAGCATTCTTGTTCAGCACGTGTGCAATGACCACGCTTGGCTGACTTCCTCAAAGAGGCGTGGCATTATAACCACGTGACATTTACTCCGATCGCCAAATATTTTATGTTATATTGTAGATCGATCTATATGTTATCCATTCTATGTGTTAGACTTACGATAAAAGTAAAGGTGGGAATACCAGAGAGCTTCAAAGTAGGATGGTACCCCCCCCCCCCCCCCCCCACCAAAAAAAAAACTGGGTCGAGTCACCTTAAGAAGAAGAAGAATTCAAACACCAGAAAGCTCAGAAAAATTTTTCGAGCTCCAGGTGAGAATCAAACTCACGACCTAGTTAGAAGATGGAATGTAAAAAGTGACTGCGTTATCCCTGTTACCCTGTTCGAAGTATCTGATGACGTCAGTGAAATTCAGATAAAACTTGTCAGAAAATAAAGGTGGAATGAAATGATATTCTGCTTTGGCAATGGCACTTATGCTTGGTTAAGGCAGACGAGCAAATTTTACCATCAAGCCTCGTTTTTAAGCAAACTTCTTCTCACTTCCAGTTAATGAGCATTTCTTGGGTATTCTTTTCAACTTTACTCTCATTGGAATTCATTTATGCAAAATTCTGTAACTTTTAAAGTTTCAAAACGAGCCTTGGCGGTAAAACTTGCTAGTCTGGCGTACACATGTATAAGGACTATATACAGAATACAAGTATTTATATATATATATATATATATATATCGGTTTTGAGTTGAGAAATTATTTAGACACATATCCTTAAGCCTTTGCCTCTACTTTGTTTGTTTGCTCGGCACGGCAATGCCGTCAATTATCGTACGTCCTTGTAATTCAAGGCGGTGAAACTTTCTTATGAAGTAGCTTTGTTGTATTTAAACCCATTTGACAATGAAGCCTACAACTGTCAAAACCCGCAAGCTTTAAAACTTTATTTATGTGTTTTTAAAAAATGCAAAAAAGCCAATTATTTGCCTGATTGAAATACAATTAATCCAGCAAACGGACTTTTGCTTTTTGTAGGCACAGATACTTCCACATTTGCTGGGTTTAGAGCTTGTAGCTGTTTGAAAGGATTTCATCGTACCCATCTTTTTGAAGGCTGCAAACAATGCGATGAAGAAGGATTACAATGTGTGGATGACCATGTTAAGCTGAAGAAGGGTTACTGGTGGAAATGGGAGAATCAGACCCACAAACAATTTTATGAATCATTTGCACGTAATCTCTTGGATTCAAGGAACTCTTCTTCAACTAATGCTTCCCTCATCGAGTTCTCATACACTGTTCCTACGCCGCACAAATGTCCACATCCAGAGGCTTGCTATGGCGGTTTCAATTCTTCTTGCGCTGACGGCTATCAAGGACCGCTGTGTGAAATTTGTACTGATGGCTATTACAAGCAGTTTCAAACGTGCAAAAAGTGTCCAACGAAGAAATGGATGATCGGACAATTGTCGATCGTGGTGGCAGTTATTATGGTCATTATTTTAGTCATCCTATGGTCAAGTAAAAAGAAGCAAAAGGAGGAGAAAAAAGGAAGATCCACAGTGGATATGATACTTGGAAGACTGAAAATTGTCATCGGCTTTTACCAAGTCACTGATGGCCTGTTACAGGCATTTTCCTATATTAAATGGCCAGATTCTCTTTCTGTCATTGGAAAATATTCGGAGATGGTACAGCTTAATGTATTTCAGATTGCGCCTCCTCACTGCATCTTTCCTGAATTAAAGGTCAATGCTTTTAAGAGCTTGTTTGCGATCCTTGCAATGAATGGCACAGCCATCATCATTGCGATTCTCATTTATTGTTTACGAAAGCTTCTACTCGAACGGAGTGCTTCCTCCAAAGAAGAAAAGTTAAGGAAATCTTCTCAAACGAAAGAGCTGATCATGAGAAACCTGTTTTTCTTCCTGTACGTGACATATCTCAGTACCTGCTCCAAAACAGCTAGGGTGCTTCCCCCTACTTGCCGTCTGCTTTGTTCGGACAAAACGAAAACCCACTGTCCAAAGTTTCTTAAGACTGACTACAGTATCGACTGTGAGAGTACAGACTACAGTCGATCAGTCATCGTTGCCTACATTGCAGTCGCTTACATACTACTTCTTCCCACAGCATCACTTATAGCTCTCTGGAAAGCGCGATTGACCGTTACAAGTCAGAATGAAATGGAAGACGAGCATCAAAATCCTGATATCAAAGTGAAAAGTAGCGAAGTCACCACAGGCTTGCGATTCCTTTTCGAAAACTACCACCCGCGCTCGTGGTACTGGGAACTGGTAGACACAGTACGGAAGGTGGTCCTCACGTCAGGTCTGATCTTGGTTGGTGGTGAAAGCAGGGCATATGTCGGACTGGCGTGCGTCATGTCAGGACTCTATGGAATGTTTTTTGCCTATGTCAGCCCCATTGTGGACCCATTCGAGAACAGACTAATGCTGATATCTCTTGCTGTGACCTTTGTAAACTTGGGAATAGGAGCTGTGAGTAAGATAAACAGCGAGAACATTTCAGCCTCAATCGATCCTTATGTGGATAACATCATGTTCAAGGTACTGGTGTTTGGAGCAAATTCTTTGGTAATCGGTCTTCTCGTAGGTAAGTTAAGTGTAAAACTACTTCGGTTATTAATTTACCCTTCAATAGTATAATATTCAACCCTAGGTACTGTTACTAATTATAGTAAGGTATGCGGAATCAATCTTACCTGGGACAAGCCCAAGATAGACTGAATTGAATGTAGGTAATCTGGAACCCGACTTACTCACTCAGTTGCCAATCGCCCTTCGTGTCGGCAAAGTGAAGTGAATAGGAAAAAATGTACCAGTATTTCCTATTATATAAACTCATTTGCATATTATTAATTATTCTTCGGGGATGATATTTACAATTCAAATGAAACGTGAACAGGAAGCCTAAGCAACCACGACGACGAAAACAACAACGTCAAAAAAAAAACAGAAAGGTTGCCTACATTTGACAAATTGAGGGGATCCAAATAGACGCGACAAAGTTTGAAAGGACATAAATTATTTTTCTTGGCAACGTCGTCACTGCCGTCGTCGTCGACTAGTCGTCGTTGCTTAAGCCCCCCAATCACAAGTAGGGCGATGCCAGCTCAGTGCTTGCTTTTGGTTTTCGGCCAAAATTTAGTTATTTTATTTTATTATTATTTTGCCACACACAATGAATTACAAGCAGAATAAAAACGATAATAAATAGGTTAACTAACATTAAATTTAAAATTTGTGCATTACTTGGGAGGAGTGACTGTGGCGGGGAAATCTCCGAGAAGCCGGGCTTATGAGGAATAGAGATTTCCCCCCACGGGCAATTTAAATACTAGGCGGCATTTTAAGAAATAAAGAAAAAAGTCGTTTATTTAATTATATAAGTGTGTTTAGAGGAAAATATAGATATGAGGTGTTAAGGTATTTAGGTTGCATTCTGTCTGACCCTTAAAAATGGTTTGATCACACGCTTGAATATACTAAAAGACAGGGCATTTTTGATGTCGTTTGGTAATGAATTCCATATTCTAGGACCTTGAAACAGGATCGAAAATTTTTTAATATTTGTTCTACAGGTGTGAGGTCGGTAAAAGTCAGAGTATCTTGTTGAATATTGATGAATCTGGTTTCCAGTTTGAAAGATTTGAGTAAAAGTTCACGATGTAAATCGGTTAAGCTTCAATTGCCATTCTAACTGTAATTGTTATAAGTGTTAATTAAAAGTATGTAAGTAAGTAAGTAAGTAAGTAAGTAAGTAAGTAAGTGCGTATATATGTAAGTATTGCTCCGTAAGTCAGTCAGTCAATGAGTAAGTAATCTACAAGACTTGACATTAGAGCTAACATATTCATAGAGAAGAGTTAAGACAGTACAATAGGGGACTCCGCCTCATAAAACGTCAAGTCAACGCGTATATGTTTTAAGAAGGTGTTCTTGAAAGAAAGAGGTGACTTCAGACAGTCCTAAATATACGTAACTATGACTATTGTTTCTTTGCAGTTCAGTATCTTGTATACATCTATCGCTTTATCAAAGAATGGCTCAAGAAACCCAAATGGTCTTTCTCTTGCTGTCTGGCCTTGATGCTGCCTCTGAATGAACTGCAAGGAGAAGTACGTGGATTTGCTGGAAGGAATGTTTTTAAGAACCAACTGCAAACAGGAAAAGTGAACATGCCGTCAATTTCAACCTCTTTCCAAGATACTGGTGCTATGAACTTTAGTTTGGAAGAAGCTCAACCCCTGACGGGTGAAAGGAATTCTGATCAAGAGGAAACACCTGGAAACAAGAGCGAAAAACAAACCCAGACTGGAGAAAGCGGGAAAGAATCCATCTTTACCAAAATTTCAGTTCATGAAGTTCCAAAAATGACATACGAAACGTCTTTGTAAAGACCTTCAGTTAATTAAGCCATTTTTCGCACTTTTTATGTCGAGGACAAAACGTATAGTTTAGTGAAAGGTTTTTTGTGTGGGGACTGAAAAGGCGGATTCATTGTGACGTCATTGTTTACATTTTACCTCATTAGCATACGAGTTAACCCATAGAAGATGAAGGAAGATGTAGCCGTATATACCAATTAGGTTCAAAAATTAAAAGAGCTGGTAAATTAATAGAGTTTGCGCACGTTTCAGCTCTTTGCAATCAGTAAAAAAAAAGAAAATAGCAGCGGTTAAAAACTGCAAAATTACTTGATGAGCTCATACATTCTTTGTAAATTTTGGGCTTTTTTAAAGAGAATTTCCTTGAAATTATCTGGTATATCGAGTTCACTTTTTCAGAGATAACTGAAAATGTTATGATCTTTCAATATTCAGAAATTTCATGTTATTAGCTTCATCAGATGATGATGAGCCTACGCTAATGAGGCAAAAAATGTCAACAAGGATTCACCTATACAGTAGAACCCCGGTACCTCGAACTCTGAGAAGGGAGACTAAAAACAGTTAACCTGAGGCCCGGCTCTATTTTCGTTTCTCTTTGTAAATAACATTCCGGCGGGTAAGGCGAAACGAATTTTAGCGCGACTTCGTAGGAGAGATTGTATAGGAACTACTCAAATCGGGCCTGATCTGCCGAGGTTAAAAACAGTTCGAGCGGGCGTTTGAGTTATCGGGGTCGATTGTATCTTCAATTCCCCTTGGTAATAGTGATAGTTTATTGATATTTCAGCATTTTTAATAGTATATAGCAGAGGGCACATTTAACTTATCTCATCAGAAATTTTAACACGATTATGCGTTTTCATGGTGAATACCGGGAAACGACTGTCAAATACATGACGTGTTCGTTGCCCTTATTAAGAAGCAGTAAAAAACAAATCGCCGTAGCGTTGGTTTTAGGGGTTGTTCCTCAGTTTACAAGACAAGGAAAAGCTAATAGGATGGCATTCGTGGTGAGTTCTATGAACCAGAATTCGAGTTAACGAAGGGAATTCGGATCAAGGGAAACGAAATCTAGTTCCGGAGTTAGCGGGGAATTCGAGTTATCCGAGTAAACGTGGCTGAAAAGTAGGATCAAATCCTAGGGAAATGGGACTTAGTTCGAGTCATCCAATTTCGAGTTAAACCGGGGTCCTAATGTAGATTCAAATCAATGTAAGCCGCTTTGCTCGTGTTTTTGTCATGTTTTAGATGGCTTTGAGGCTATCGTCAATTCCATCAACTATTTATCGGGAGTTATATTCTTTACCCCAGTTATTATAAGTACTAAGCTGCTAATTTATTGGCCATATTTACTCAAGTTAAAATTTGAGGGGTTTAAAAAACAAAATACAAAAAAATACAAAAATTTACAAATGAAAACCACAAAAAAATACAAACATATTTACTCATAAAACCATTAGCTACTTCAAGGCAATAGTCAAAGCAAACCGAGCTTATCAATTTTAAAACAATAGATTGAATATGAGCAATTTACGTGACACCGTGAAGTCCAAGGGGACGATTAAGCTCACACGTTCGGAGGCCTTTTGCTGTCGCCTTTTCATCGTAGCTCAACTTACATTTAATTCAGTATTTATCTTTTATTTCGGCTTTGCTTGTTTAAAATAATATTCCGCTCGCTGTATTTATTATTGAGGAAAGTACTGACAAGAGAGTAAGAAAGTTATTCCTAGAAACCAGATTCTGCGGTTAAAAACATCGTACCTTTTATTGCGTAATTAGCTATGAATTACCGCAAAACAAACGAACATAAACGATTAAACTTTCTTGTCGGTTCTCCTCTCACATATCATATTTTAGCCATATATATATATATATATATATATATATCCTTGGTGTTGGAATATCCTATATAATCCACATATATAACCTCCTTAGTCGTACTTTTCAGGTCGGTTAAGAAATGTATTTACATGACACCATTACTCTTTGTCAAGATCACATACGTGACTCTAATTGTGAGCAAGCAGATGACATGCTTTTGTCCACTTCCCGCTGCGCCAATTGCAGCCAAAAAAGATCGGAATTCCTAGACACAGAGTTTTGCACCGACCTTTTATTCTATTTTGGTGTTTGGGTTTCAAGTTATTTTAAAAACAGTAGTTGGACGGTTTGGTTTGATATTTGCTCAAATTTAGCTTGTAAGCTGACCTTGATAGTGAAGTTTTAATTAACTTTAAGACACACCTCTTCAAGCTTATTTCACAAACACAAAAACAAGGTCGTTAGATAGAAATAATTACTTTGCTTAGTAGGTGTTTTTAGCTGTGGAAAGGAAAATATTAAGCAATTCTCGAAACGAAGTCCGTTTGCTTAAAACTGAAATTAGTTCTCACTTTTGCTTCCAAACTGGAATAATAATCAGCCTTACATACCTCATTAAATGTAGCTTAGTGCCACGTGACCCAACACCTTTTGAGTTCTTTGTTCTCAGTTGGGCCATTTTCAGCTAAATTTTACTTACTTTCCTAATTTCAAACTAGACGTTCTTTCGACAGAATCGTAGGAAAATTAGGTTTCTTTCAAACCATTGTTTTAGTTTCTTGTATAGGAATTTGGATATAGAGATATCTCCAATTTTGCCCATTTTTTTCCACGCGCAGCTGAATTCAACTAAATTTTGGTTTCTTTTGTTCTATCAGATCTAGCACCTCCTAAAGGCCGATTTAGACGGTACGATTTTTGCTTGCGAATATCGTGCGCGACTAGTATACGTCGTCACTTTTGACCACCCACACGCGCACAATTTTCACTTATGACATCCACATGTGTCGTACGAATGTCGTGTGCATTAACACAACACGATCTGTAGTGAAGTCATGACGTATGCTAGTCGCGCACGATAGTCGTAAGCAAAAATCGTGCCGTGTAAAGCGGCCTTGCCTTTAACACCTACTTTCTGCATATTAATACTATGTAGTCTTGCTAGAAACCAATTAACTTTATTGTTCAGTATAAATACAACCGCTTTGTAAGCTAAACTTGATTCACTTAAGGATCTCAACTAAAGACTCAACTAGTAGAGTTCTACGAGCTGTAAAGAAGCAAATAAACCGCGTTCAACTCAACTTCTTGTGTTCCTGAACATCTCTCAAAATCTGTAAAATTCCACCCTTTAGGTCCCGAAAGTGATCAACATCAAGTTTCTTCTAACAATATCAAAACAAAATGGAAAGATGCGTTGATCTTGTATCAAATTATCACAACTTATTTTTTAAGGAAATGTGTTGAGATCAGTACAAATAAATTCAATGTGGATACTAAGACGATTGAATTAACAAAGGATGCGAAATCCTTAACATATGGAAAAGTGAGGGGTAGTAGGAGGGCAGAGCGTTTATTAGGGATAGACTGCTTATTTGCAAGATTTACCGACGGGGGGTGGGCGCCAATTTGGAGAAAGGAGCGTGTTTTAGCTCAATGGGCGTGGCCGTGGGGTGCCTTAACACGAGTCGACCAAACAGACCTGGCTCGTCCCCAGTCGTCTCTTATTATTTGTAAGGGACCAAGGAACGGTTGCGGGAGACTATTACGGCATCCGGTGCGAAGAGGACCATGGCATAGTTGCTTCCCTTGACCGCGCTTCTCTCGTTAATATTAGGGAGCTCAAGCGACAACGACGGAACAAAAGAAAGTGTTTACATAAGAAAAGAGTTCAACTCCCACAGGATTTGTTTGGAACTCCAACATGGCCACCATTTCATTGTATGGCCGCCGTGAGGTCGTGTGAAAACGCTCCTTGGAGACTGAGGGGCAACTGGGGTCGAGTCAACAAACAGACGGTCAAGAGGGTCACCAATATGATACAATTTAACACCTTAATTTATTTATTTATGGCAATATTTAGCTTAGAGTTTAGTAAGCAAAATGTTAACTTACTTGTTAAGCGGGCTGCATGTGGCAGCGTGCGTTAAAGTTTAGGCCAAACGCCGTTTTTCTTGTTTGTCCAAATGGCACTATTAACCCAAGCTGGGTGCATATTAAATTTAATGCATGTTTTGATACTGTACTTGTTACGAACGAGTGAATCACTTTGTATAACTGTCATTATACTACTACATGAGAAATTTCTGCAATCTGATTGGCTTAGAGCAGTGGTATTTCAGCTTAATTTGAAATACCTACATGTGAAAATTACAAACCTTTTGTGGGAAGTAGTATAAACAAATAATAGCATGATTTGTATGTGATATTTGGCATAAATACCACTCGTGATATTTCAAAATTGTCTCAAATTTCACTCGCCTAACGGCTCGTGAAATTACGTATAACAATTTTGAAATATCACTCGTGGTATTTATGCCAAATATCACTACAAATCATGCTATTACCTATACAAATACTAAATAAAGGCATAGATGTAGAAATAATCTCGGCTTACCTTAAACTGGATTTTTTTTTATTGCTTTATCTCTGCAACCTTAGCTCACTTCATGGCCATTTTCTATAACTTTGCGGCTCATTGGTTGTTCGTCGAAATCCATTTTGTAATTACCGAAAAATAAAATCTTAGTATATAAGAGAGATTAATTTTTTTAAATCTAAAATCACTGGTCCGTTTTTACAGAGATTCGCTCTTAAAAAAAAGACTTTTTGGCTGCCATAGTCGTTTAACTCCGGCCAGATTACAAAAAATCAGCGGTGATTGCACCGTTTTTGCACTGGATGGGGACAGACGCCAATTCCCTTGAGACACAAAAAAACAGTTAACTTTGAGTTAGGGACCGGTCATTATTTATCGCCTGGGGGGGGTCGGAGGATTTTGGGCTAAACACGATGAAATTTAGCCGATCCCCCCTTTAAATGTTATTTTATTGAAGTGATCCCCCCTCATAACTACATATAACTTTCGTGATCCCCCCCCCCCCCCATGTCTTTGTACCCATATTCACCTTTCGACGTATATATTTAGTGTTTTAAACGGTCATATACAGGTAGTATTTCTAACTATGATGTACTTACAGCATAATAAAGCCGTTATCGCGCAGTCTTTTTTTAAAAGTGTCTCTTGATCCGTGTCTTTTTCTAGTCTGGATCCAGACATCTGAATTCAGTTGACATACAAGCAATCTTGCTTAAAACTGCAAAGTGCTTGAAACTGCAATCAGTGCTTGAAACTGCAAAGTTACTTTTTTTAGAGTGCCAAATAGCAGTCCGCCAAGTCCCTATCAGCAGGTCATATTTAGCGACAATTCGGCCATCTGGAAGGGCTAGGATCGGCCACTGTTCCTGTCTCCTTTTTTATTGTCATCTATAGTGTAATGGATCAGCCTTTGTAGCTTTGCTCACATTTTTATAATTTTTTTTTGTTCGTTTTTTTGTTTGTTTTCTTTTTGTTTTCCTTTTTTTTTCATCCAGTGTTTGCTTGTACAGTAACTTCAGCTATTTGGTCGTCTGGTACAAAAGTTAAAACTGGCATACGAACAGTTGACTGTTCATCGAGATCAGCAATGACAAGATCAACTTCGCTATCCTCGTCGTCATTTAACTCCGTATCTGATTCTTCACTCTCTTCCTCACTGCTGGACAACTCATTCCCGTTGCCTGGACTTCTCTGTCGATAGTAATGGTAGAAGCAGATTTGAGTGGTCCTCCCTCTGAATCCTTCCAAAATTTTCAGTGATCCCCCCCTTTTGGGCTCTCAGTTACGACTGATCCCCCCTCTGTTCTCTTAAAAATCAAGTGATCCCCCCCAAAATCCTCCGACCCCCCCAGGTGATAAATAATGACCGGTCCCTTATCTTCAAGGGAAGTTATGTATTGTCCATACTATGAAGAGAAAAAAAATTAAATCTTTCTGTTAAGGGTTTATCAAGACGTTCACAACGCGAAAAACAGTAATAAAATTGAATGTGTATGAATTAAGACAGAAACAGTATTCCGCTTTTTCGAACGAAATTTCTGATTCAACAAAAAAATTACGGAATCACTTGCCTTGGCAAGTGAGAGAACTTAAGAACAAAGATATTTCTTTTCTAAAAAGTGGGTATTTATTTGTTGCTCATGGATTAGCTGAACTCCAGATAAGTTACATCAGCTTTACAATTTCATCTCAGCCCCTCTTTCCCACGGACGAAAAAAGAAAAAGATTTACTTCACATCGAATATTCAAACCAACAGCAATAAAATATTTTATAACTGTACAAATGACCGATTATTTGGATAATTTTGACTTGGTTGACAGGACTTGCTAACAATGTTTGGTTCTACGGTAATCAAGCTCACGTGTCATGCAGCACGTTTTTAACAGGAACTACAACTAGAACCAGTCAAGCAAGTGTTTCGGTTTTCCTAGGACAGCATTAAAATTAGTCCAAACAAATCACATCAGGATCTTTGTCCTTAGTGGTATCCCCAGTTTTCACAGTATGCGACTGGCTAGGTTCCTCCTGAGGGGCCTGGGGAGTAGTTTGACCTTGTCCTGGTGAAGCTGCTGGCGTTTCCGAAGGGGAACTGGGGCCAGATGAGGTATCTGGCTTAATAAGACCCATTGCTGAAGCCTTGCTACGTATTATGGAAGTGATCTGATTTTCCACCAGAGCTGTGGCAGACTTGCTCAGCATTTTACCAATTCCGCCTTGGATAACGGGGGGTGTACTGCTTCGGGGAGACTCGGTTCCGGTTTGGCCAGTGCTCAAACTGTAAACGCTATTGATGACTGGAGTAAGAACGGCTCCAGAGCTGGCAGGAGCCGACATTGTTTGTGGTACTGCGGATGCCGCAGTCACAGCGGGCTTGGTAAGAAGAGTAGTGACATACTGTGTAGGGGTGGGTGAGTTTACGTGATGACTGATCATCGGAGAGCCTGGTTTAGGTATATTCTGCACGAACCCGGGCTTGGCCTGACTTGATGTGGCAGTGGAGGCCGAAAGCAATAGAGTAGTTGGTGGAGGCGGCTGGACTGTGATGGTTGCATTGCTGCCTGTCACGGGTGGAGCGCGGTACACAGAGCTTGTAGTGTAGTGCAGGGGTCCTGCTCTAATTTGTACAGGGGGCATTATAGTGCCACCGCCCAACACTAAGGGCTGGACCTTTGGCTGGATAGTAACTGAACCCATTCCTGGAACGGGAGGGGGCTGGATGGTGTTTCCAGGTATGGTGACATTGGGTGGTGGTCCCTCACCACGTTTCGTTAGACGGCTGAGGATTCCTCTCTCCGACATGTTAAGCCGAGCAGTGACGGGAGGCATTCGGACTAGTGTCGAAGGAAGACGATTGACGTCCGACTTCATGTCTGATAGCAACTCCTCCAGCTGATTAAGTACTGCAGACATAAACAAGAACGATAAATCTGCGTCTGTAGATCCTAGAAGTTAAGAAGATGGCAAGTCCTATCCACTGGATAAATCACTATCCAGAGGATATCACAATCGGTTTCCCTAATACGTATCTACTGGTTAGCGATTTATCCTGTCGATAGCGACATAGGTCCCTATACAGCTTTTGAACAATTTAGGACTGGTGATAAAGTGACTTTTTGTCTTTTAATCATACAACAGGGTCACTATGTTAAATAACGTTTTTATTACCACGAGCGAAAGGCAGATAAAATTCATTTTCACAAGAAAGGTTTAAAACCAGGACTAACATTTTTTAATTCTCTCACAAAACGTCCAAAAGAGGGGAGCGATGAAAGGCGACAATATTCACAGGCTTATAGTCTGAACGACGCTACTTTAATTGTGATGAATAGGTACAAACGCTTTAAAGAGTGTAACAAGAAGTACCTCTAATGGTTCCCATTTTTCCACCCTCCCCTTAAAGACAGCCAACTCACAGGCTATTGAAGCCATAAGCTACTAAACGTTCTGTGTGGAAGATTACCTTTATGAAGTACAGCATTGGCAGGTTTGTTTCCTGCTAACGACTCCTTGGACAAATGCTGGTGACTTTCTGCTAAGCACTCCAGTTCCGCAAATCTACCGAACAAAGACAAAAAATCACTGCACATTGTATCTCAGTTCTCGAAAAAGGTGCTAAAACACCGTTCCTGCAGATTGGTTTGATTCTTACCTTGCATTTAAAGCCATGGCAGGGTGGTTGGCATCTTGCCTGAGTTTCATGGTATCGGCTCGTCTCAGCTGTTCTTCTATTACAAGCGCTTGTTCTAACAACTTAAAACAAAAAAGCACATAATTCACAAGGGTGCCATTCTCGGAGATCAATTGCGAGATGCTCAAACCAACACAAGGCGTGAACTATGCCAACACAAGAAAAGCACACTAGTGCGCTACAATATCGTCAATAAACTTGCTGTGGACTGTGACGGTATTACTTAGTGTTTGCACTGTCTTCTTCTGTCGAACCAGTCTAAGAGCTTAATTCAGGTTTCTAATTCCTTAACTGAATTTCTAGTTTCAATTATGACCACACCAGTGCTTGAATTAGCATAAAAGAGATGTACAGGGAGAAACAAGGAAGCAATGCCACTGACAGAAGGCTAAATTTGATGGTTTAAAACTCAGACTTAAGACTGAGGATTTGGGGATATCGCTGACTCAAGAAAGGTTGCTTTAGGTATTAGGCATTAAGAACCTATTGTTTGGCGGTACCTCAAGCAAATCATTGCAGCGAGTTCCGTATGCCCCAGTGATCAATACTTTTAAATTGCCTATGACCAATTGCCAAAGCAATCTTTGTTAATAAGGTACAGATTTTAATATTACACAGTCACTGGTCATTTATCCCTGAAACCCACAGAAATTTACGATGAAAACCTATTTGATGTCTACACACAAAATTGGGAACAATATCAGCAGAACAAACCTTAAAGCGTCGCGCAATAAAGCGGTTCTTGTACTCCAGAGAGACTGCAATAGAAACAAACTAAGGTATAAGATAAGCAAAAGAAGTCTGGACTGGGTTGATGATGACTTGTTTTAGTGGTAATGTTAGCGTGGTCTGAATTGAAACTGGTTAACGTGCGCCGTACTTATTCTAACGTCTCTTCACTGACTGTTCCTTACCTTAGACTTTCTCAACGTACGACGCTCGCGCGTCGCCTCGCGCCTTTGGCAATCACGAAGTCGACTTGTTTCTTAATTTAAGTTGCTCGTCTCGCGACTTCGCCGCTCTCGTTCGCTTGCTTCGCTCGCGCCTTCGGCACTCACGCAGTCGACTTGCTGCAAGTCAATTCCTTAACTATTACCAGTACACCTTCAGGGATGTCACTAGGATTTCAAGTTGCCGGATAAATACAATAAGTAGTAGGCAAGGAATCAAACAGCTAGGGATTTCTTTTGGTTCTACTTTTCTTCAATTTTCCTATGCGACTAGGCGGGGGCCACGTTCATAACAGCCGGGGGGAGTCCCCGCCCCCCGGCTCTTAATGACAGCCTTACCACTTAAAATTAAAGGCACGTGAGTTGTGACAACTCTTGGCTGCTAATTTCATTACAGACGCTGCTCCAACAACTTACCATTTTTGAACGGATCATTGACCACCCCAAACTTGCGATCATTAGCGATATCCTGCCATCTGCCATAACCGTGACTGAAAGAGGGATAATGTCAAGGAGGAACACAATACCCTACTCTCACAAAGTTTCGCAATCTCACAAAAGTAGAGAAATTTATACAATATTCTATTATAAAACAATTTTAAGTCGCAGTTCGGATGGTTGTAGTTTTAGATAAAATGACGTTGTCTCCGCTGGATTTTTTTCAGCATTTTCTGTTTTCCGCTCTACTATAAACTGCACCTTCTACTGAAAAGCCAACGTTTGATATATCAGAATTGTAATATGACTAAGAGGCTTTCCGAAAAAAAACTGCAAAATGTTTACGATGTTAGTCTGGTAATTCCCAAAGGAGACCTGACCACAAAGAAAACCAAACCAGAAAGCATTGGAGTTGATATATCGAACGTAGGCTATTGTCAGCTGAGGAACAAGGCTGGCGAACGCGCAGTGATGAGAGCACCCGAGTGCCACTAATGTAGCCCAGGTTTGAATCCTGGCGTCAACGTCATATGTGGGTTGAGTTCGTTGTTGGTTCTCTCGCTTGTTCCGAGAGGTTTTTCTGCGGGTGCTCCGGTTTTCTCCTCTCCTTAAAAACCAACACTTTCAAGTTCTAATTCGATTTGAAACGCACGGACACGTTTTAACGAGTTCTAAAGAACTTTTAAGTGCTTCGAGGGTAGACAAACAACCAATTACAAAACAAATAAGTCCAAACAGCACATACCCTTCAATCAGACGCCAGTTGTTCAAAAGATGGATAGTACTATCCACTGGATAAATCTCTATCCACTGGCTGACACATTTGGCTCCCCTAATACTTTTCCGCTAAAAATTGATTCATCCGGTGGATAGCGCTATCCAACGTTTGAACAACTGGGGCCAGGCCATTTCGGGTCCAGGGTTAGGCGAGGGAAAGAGCTGAAATTTTTTTAAAATCCTGACCGTTCACACACTACAGGATACTTTAAAAACCGCAGAATGAAAATTTCTAAGACGCGTCTGAGAGAACGTTCTCTTCTATCCCCCCACCACAGAGATCCATAAGTAGAGAGGTTAAACGCATCGCGTTTACGCCAAACGGCAAACGCGAATTTGTACCACGTGACCAAGTTTCCGCTTTACTTGTCGTTTACTGTTAATTATTTCTACACATAAATTAGTGTTTCACGGAATTTTTCATCCATAAGTATTAACTTGAGCACTTTTTATCTACTCATTTTCTATTTTGAGAAATCCTCAACTTGAATCTGACGTTTGCCGTTTGCTGTATAGGTGAAGCTTAAACTCTCTAGTAAAACACCTCGAACGGCAAGTAGCGGACAAACGCTTTGATGTCAATGATCCAATGCCATGTAGTTAGACTGGACAAACTTTTTAAATCTGGATACCCAATACATAACTTAGACCACAAAATGGGATGGGAATGAATAAAAGGAGTAATACAGTAACTACTTCAATAACTGTGTTCAGGATACATAACAACTCCGGCCAGAAGCCAGTAATCATGACATCTCCACCAGATATCATCGCACTTCCTTTTCTCCTCCACTTCCCACAGAGTATGCAGCTCAGTAAATCCACCGTCGGCAATGTTAAACATGAACCGCTGCTGTTCATTAGCTGCACTGGCAGGCTTGCTCAGTCCAGCCGATTTCTCAGTAGATTTCTCCTGTTTAGGGACTGCTGCTGGATCAGTTTTAATAGGGGCCTGCTCTGTTTTCGCAGGCGATTCGGTCTTTTCTACTGTATTGTCAGTTGCCTTTTTATCTGATTCTACAGCATCTCCAGCTGGTTTGCCCTCCTTCTGATCAGAGTCTATTTTCTCTAAAGGTTTATCATTAGTTTTATCGGTTTCTAACTCTTCTTCTTTTTTCTCGCTCCCTCCGCTTTTCTCTTCTGGTGCTTTATCTGTTTGATCAGAATCCCTCTTACCGTCAGCCTCATCAGAAGAATTTTCAACTGACTCAACTTCCTTTTTTCCTTCATTTTCCTTTTTATCAACCACGTCACCTTGCTCTACACTTTCACTCTCACCACTCTCTGTTTCCTTAGTCGTGTCCTTTTCCTCTTTTCCTTCACCTTTTCCTGAATTATCATTTTTCTTATCAGCTGTGTCAACAGTTTTATCATCGTCTTTCTCCTCCGCTTCAAACACTGGCTTCTTTTGTTCGCCATCCTTGCCATCTTCAGTAGACGTTTCTCCAGTTTCTTGAACATCCATTGGCTCTGTTTCGACAGATTTATTATCATTATTTTCTTTGCCTTCACTGTCCTTCTCAGGATCCTCTTTTTCACTAGGAACATCAACATTCATTTTGGTGTCTGTATCAGTCTTTGGATCTGCTAACAGTAAATAAAAAGTTAAAACAAAATACAAGGTTTCTTGATGTTGTGGATGGGTCTCTCTCTGCGCGGCTGAGGCGCTCATGGGGGTTCCCAGTGGTGTCAACAGTCGACCTTTGCGGTCCTGTGCCAAAGTAAGAATTTCGTGAGGAAGCAGGAGATTTTCAGGATTGATTAGTTTCGCAGCATATTCGTGAAATATAATTTTCCGTCCACAAGTCGTCTGTGGATGGGTGCAATCACCGAATGACGTTGGATCATTATACGTTTCTGGGAAACTGCCCACCTACCCCTCCCCTAAGCCAACATCAACAATTACTTCTCACTTAGAGCAAAATGTTGGCTTAGGGGAGGGGTAGGTGGGCAACGTATAATGTTCCACCCAGTGATACTTGACAATTATTTACCATTTCACATCCAACAAGCCGCGCGAGTGGAATAATTGTTTTATTACAAACGCCCACAAAATATCGAGAATTCTTCTCGACTTTATTTGTAAAAAACGACCGATTCTCAGCTTGCTTTTAACTTTGAGCAGACGCGTACAGTTACCATATATGGAGAGCATGGTATAATGGCTCATATACCATGATGGCTAAGCCAATCAGAGCTCTAGTATTGCATTATCCAATGATTCAATTTTTAATAAAAAAGACTACACCACCGAAAAATACCCACACAACGACACACAAGCGAACCAACAATATACTACGCAGCACCATGAGACACCCAGCAAAATAGTTTACATCATTACACTAATTCCTAAAAATACGCATAGCCAATGTCCTTCGTTCTTAGAGCGCGCGCCCTGCGAGAGACGCACAATAATACCCGCAACTCTTGCTCTTACAATGCACTTTTTCCAAAGGAATGTTTTTACGGTTATTATTTAAATATTTTGGGTTTTCTTTAACTCCAATAAAAGCGTTTTGTTAAGCACAAGCTGATCTCGCGGGTAGCAAGTTTCCTGAAGCGTCTAAACCAAACCAGTCATTCCTCCAGGCTTTACAAATGGACAAAAGGCGACCAGATATTGGATAGCGCTATTAGCTAGCCCAGTTTACATAGGGTGGAGATAACACCATTCCCTGCAATCGACCCTTTTAACAATCAAATCAGTAGGGTCACTAATCTGGAGGATAAAGTTAAGCACTTGGGTCTGGATTTAGAAAGACCTTATGAGTTAAGATTTGTATCAACACTAGTTCCTCAACAATGATCAACAAGTCCTTTGTAGCTGGTCAGTCACGTGGTACAAAAGGGACGCACTGGGACCATTGTCAATTTTTGTCTTGTCCCAGTGCATCTGGCCTTGATCTACAGCATGGCAGTTTTTGTACCACGTGAATGACCCGCTGCAAAGGGCTTTTAGTTACGAAAATATCTTAACTAATGGCTTCGTGAATCCGGCCTGATGGTAGAGAAGCAGTGAGGGAGATTCTTCTAATGTACTTATAAGGGACAATAGGGAGCTTAAACAAAGGCGTTTTTGAGCGACGCACGTCAACCGGAAGTTAAGTCTTTTTCATTTGAACCCTTTAAGCCTAAATATCCACATACAAATTCTCCAAACTGATCTCTATACATTTCTTTAAAGAATAAGTTGAGAGAATTTGATAAAAGATCAAAGTATTTTCTCTGGGGTGATCATTTTATTAAATTTCATAACCTCATCTCATGACAATGTATTGGTATCGTTAGGAGAAAATTGCTGTTGGTCACTATTGGGACTTAAAAGGGTTAAAGCAACTTGAAAATGCAAAATTTGTATTTCTAAGTGTCTTTACTATCATAGAGACTATTTGTCCAAACATTTGAGCAAAACTATTGTCCAAAATTGAAAAACCACTTCCGGTTGACGTGCGTCGATCAAAAACATGCCTAAACTCCCTAGTAACTTCTCTTAACTCACCTTTGATGCTGTCATCCTCTTTGTGTTCATCGGTCACTTCCTTCTTGTTTTCTTCACTGTCTGCAGCAGGTTTAGCTTCTTCACCTTTTTCCTGTTTAGCACTATCATTATCTTCCTCATTAGCCTTCTCTTTAGCTGCAAACGAGACATGAGGGGTTCTATAACATTACACGTTCTCATACCATTAACCCATTCATTAAAATATTTTGCATAACCGATTAGCCAACCAGTGGATGTAGTGTATTGGCGTTGATAGCGTAGTTTTTGCCTTAGAACCCCTACCATTCCTAGAGTGCTTGTCATACCCCCACCCCTCGAACTTCCGTATTTTACCTACTTGGTTGGGAACCCCATGGAAAGAATATTTCCGTCAAAAATGCGGTTGTACTATACTATTTTGTGAAAGATAATCTTTTTTTCAATGAAGAGAGAAAACTCCTCTGATTAATGTTAGTACAGTGTCTAATAATCTTAGGTCTCTCACAGTTAATAATTAACGGTAAGTCACCGAGAAACATGGAGGCGATACGTTACTCGACACAAATGATGCCAGCTGTAAAAGAACCAGTTACATTCACACTAAACACCGAATGAACCTCAGTTACTTCCTTTCAGTTAAAAACATGTTAGAAGTTTTACAACATGATCATATTACGGTAAATACCACAATATATTGTGTTATACAGCAACTGCTATTCATGAGCAGATGACAATTGGTTGGCTGGGAACTACGATTTACTTTCCGTTTGAAACAAGAAAGCTAGCTTTAGAGGCCGGCTAACCCCTTGTTTGGTATATTTCCTTCAGTTAAACGGCTATTTACTTTAAAGGTAGTTTGCATGCACAGAACTTAAGTTGACTCTGTGGAATACAAAAGAATCACTAGCGAGATAACAACTGCGCACATCTCAGAGGTGCTATTCCATGTTAAGGGGCACTGGGTTATTAGTTCTAAACCTTTCTCCTATTACGCGCTAGTGAGCGCACACAATGAAACGACGTTGAGGCTTGGATGGACAAATCACTTAATTTTGTTATCCCAAGCCTCGCATTGGTGCCACTGTTCACTGGAATGCAGGTACAGTGCATCAAATAGTCCCCCGGGGGGTACTCCGCCCTGCGGTCCCACCCCTTAACCTTTTTTTAATATACCTTTTGAGAGAGAAAAGCTAACCCTTTCTTATATCTTCTATTGACAAACAGTACCGCTTTCAAAGAGCTAGTAAGAACACTCCATCGTTTTTACCTACTGTAATTTCACCGTGTTTTTAATACGAATAAATCACGAAACCAGGAATTTTTCTTGTCCTTTCACAGCCCAAGATGCGTCTGTTAGCCCTTTCAACTTCTTCAACAGACCGACATGACAAGTTTACATACCCTTACATTTCATTTACAGTAGAACCCCGGTAACTCGAACTCGAAAGGGAAACGAAAAACAGTTCAAGTAAACGGGGATCGATTGCAAAATTCAATTGGCCATGTTAAAAATTGATATTTACTGATTTTTCAGCACTTCAGTGTCTAGTTCAGTGCAAATTTAACTTATTTCATCGGAACGGTAACATAATTAGCCATTTTTTTATGATAAAAGGTGATCTCGTTGTACTAATTAATAAACTGATATTTTGTTAACCAGTGTTAGTTTTAGTGTTTTTACCGATTATACAAAAGGAAGAGCTAACGGGATGGCATCCGAGTGGAGTTACAACAACCAGAATTCGAGTTCTCTGGGTAAATTTCAGTGAATTTTTGATCAAGGGAAATGAAATTTAGTTCGAGTTAACCGAGTAAAAATGACTGAAAAGTGGGGTAAAATCCAAGGGAAATTGGACTTAGTTTGAGTTGGCGGGGAGTTTAGGTTATCCGAGGTCGAGTTATAGGGGTTCTGCTATACCTGAATCCAGAAAAAGAAACCGCTTTCGGGTGGAGCCTTTCCATATGGGCCATAATAGTGAGTACCCCCCTGCGGGAAAATAGTCTGTCAGTCAACTGATCCGTACCTCCTTCGTCTTTGTCAGTTTCTATTGGTTCAGATTTCTGTTGCTCCTCTTCCTTCTTCTCAGGTGTTGCCTCCTTTTCTTCCTTTTTAACTGGCTCCTGTTCAACCTTTTTGCTGTCGACAATCTCTGTTACTGGTGTGGAGACACGTGAGGAGGTTTTACTTGAAGGTTTTTCTGTTGAAGGTTCTTCATCAGGACAAGCTTCCCATCCATTTATATGAGCAAACTCTTCAACCTGAACAAAAGGCCAATAACCACAACAATCATCGTCACTAGCTAGTCGTTTTAGGCCCCTCACACATACCCATTAGCCTATTCCTAGAAAGTGCCCGCCTCCCCCACCTCGGAGTTTAGTCTTTGGTTTCACCGCGTCATAACGTTTGAAAGAACCCTGTTTAGTAAAATGAACAGTGCCAAAAGAAAATACTTCTTGCCGGCTTTCACACCACCTTTAGAATTAACTCCAGATGCTTAACCCTGTAAGCCCTAAGAGTAATTAGCATCAAATTTCTCCTTGTAATATCACTGCTTTTTTAAACAGAGTGGTCATGAGAATTACGAACATGATCACACAAGATGAATTTGCTTGATATTTTATCAACTTCTCCTCACTGCTTCTGTAGGAAATGAATAGGGGCAACAAATGAGAATTCAAATTTTGATCTTAGGGTTCAAAGTGTTAATACTACCACATTTAGTCTTGGTTTTCAAGATTTCTTATAGTAAACCCACCCACCTTCTTTCTTATGAGGCTCATGATACCAATCCGGGTCAGCACTTGAGTTCTTTGAAGTCCTTCACGAGGTACTCCATCATTAAACATTTCCTTGTTGTCTGTTCCAGGCTCACACAAGTGGCGCAGAAACATAGCCACATATGCTCTGTAGGTCAAAAGCAATTTACATCTCGTTACGTTGAAATGTTTTTTCACAACATCAAACCTTTCCAACCTCATCAAAAATACTCCACAAGGTGTCGCTATTTTTAACTCTGTTGACCGTAATGTATTTGATATGTGATGAAACATAACCAGCATGGAGGCAGATGTTCTAGCAACAAGTAGGCATATAGTGTGTTTTAACATCACGGAGGAAACAAAGGAAATGCGGAAAAGCACAGAGTGATGCAGGTGGGTTACAGATATCACCATGGTTTCCTCTCAAGGAAAAAGATAATCTTCCGAGAGCCTTCCTAAACGCAACTTCAGCTAATCAATTCCAATACAGCAAAGTGCTTCTTAGGAAACCAACAGGGTATGGACAGAAACCTCGCTCAAATGATAAGTTTGTTGAATTATGTGGAAATTTTCCACGAACATTTTTTCGTTCCAACTAAAACTTTGGTGTATTCATAATGAGGAAAATGTTTTACACGTAAATTCCACCTTATCAATTACTTACTGGAAGGCTTTCTCGGATTTCCCCCGGAGGTCTCGTGCGAACCTAGAACGGAATAGAGTAACAGAAGTCAGAGGGAAATGAATTCTCTCAAAGTTTTCAAGCTCAAATCTATTAAACAAGTTTCAATGTTAGTACCAATGCGGACTACCAGGGGAGCCCACAATCCTTATCACCAGGTTGCTATTACGCATGCCCAACACGTACGTAGCCAGCATTCGTTTGGACTTCCACTGAGAATAAATGCCCCATTTGAATGCATAGAACGCAAAGCTAACAGCGTTGGAGCAAGGATGCTTTGACTTTTGACCTCGCACGCACTTCCTAACCTTTCGTTATAATTACTACGTATGCTGAAACAAATGACCTGAAAAAGGTCTACTTTTACAAAAGAAGTTCTTTTCAACAAGGCATCCATCTTACCATTGTGATCGACGAGACCCTTCAGGAGAAGGCAAACCATACCTCATCACCGCATTCAGGAACGATTTACGCTGTCGCAAGTTGAAACCAAAAACCTGGATAACATAATAAAATACACTTTAAACTTTCAGTTCACTTCAACGGAACCTAAACAGTCTTGAAGGGGCGTATAAATAGTTTACTTTTTTCCTCATTAACTGAAACACTCAAACTCGATAGACTGTAACTGACGCTTGGCCATTAGTTGCCTAAACTACGAGGAAAAGACCGAAAATGTACAACTTTGTCAAAGTAAGTTATCTGGAGTAAAATTGATTTACCTTTCAAAATCGTTACTCAAATCCCACTGACAAGTTCAGTACACACATAAGTTCCCTTCACAAATAGTGCCGAATGACCTCAACTCTGTTCTAAGGGTCCACAGATCTTGTCGAGTAACATTTTTGGACATGCTAAATTAAGTAACATACCTCCAAGTTGCCATGCACTTTAGCCAGCATAGGAGGAGTGATTTCCCTGTCAGTAGCAGATCGAGTACCTCTCCGCTGACGACCTGCCATTAAAAGCAAACAAAAAAAATAATTATTACAAACATTATCGGCAGCTATCGATGCACCTTTATAAAATCTTTTTTATAAAGGTTTTCAAGTACATTTATATTCCAAGAAATCTTTCTACGGTGCCCAGTTTAGTTATTCCTTCCGATGCGGTAACTCAGTTCAGAAATTTTGTACAGCTAAAATGGCGGCAAACTTACTCATAATTCTTGAGACAGAACAAAGGAAATAAGGGCCTAGGACAAACGCCGAACTTTTCATGAGACCAACCAAGCTCTAATTTGGGTCGACCTAAATTAAGTTAAGATCGTCCGTTTGGTCAGAAGTCGGACTTACATGTAGGACGCGTCCAACCAATCAACTGAATCAGATCAGTAATAAATTTTCTCCCGAACGAGGCTAAATATACATTATTTATACATATTTTTAATTTACTAGTTTAGTTCGTCGCAAGTGAAGATCGACGTTTGTCCCGGAGACGATCTTCAAAAGGGTAGAACGATCCCAACTCATTCATACGAACTAAACTGAGCCAAACGTCGAACTTTTCATGAACTAAACTCACTAAGTTTGGTTCGTCTCATGAAACGTTTGACGTCTGGCCTGGGCCTAACTCTGGTACAGGAGGTCAGAGTATCGGATCTTGATAACCATAAACCTTTCGCGAACTTAGACTTATCCAGACACCTCAAAGTCATACAGTCTTTATACACATCAACTACAACAACGATATGTTTACCAAGCTTATTGCTGGAGCCAGATAATTTACCATCCGGCTGCAACTGTTACTTATACCTTCTGCCTTTTGATTGAACTCCTCATCTGATTCCTCTTCATCAACGTCACTGTAACCGTCATCTTCATAGTCCGACAAGTTATTAGTCCATGCTGTAAACACAATCAGTCTACATTAGATACCACACACTCTGTAACAACTTACTGATATCTTCATTCCGAATGAAAAGAATAACTACTTGAACAAGACACCTTTTTTCCGTGGTTATGTCCAAAATAACTTGATTTTGCGTAAGTGATATTGAATGGTTATTTTTTCCAGTAAATACTTCGTTCCACTTTTGCCCTTAAGATGCAGGCGTAAATATTGTGGATCAATTTCAACTTGGTTTAATTAAGAATTTGTTCACGCTTAGCGTGCGTATATCGAGTTACGAATGAACGTGGGAAGTGTGGAGAGCACGATAGAAGCGCAACTCTAGCTTCTTGAATTTTACAGAAAACTGTATACGTCATCTTATTTACGCACGCCCGAGCGTAAATAAAGATTATGACCCTATATGGATCATTATACGTTTCTGGGAAACTGCACACCTACCCCTCCCCTAAGCTAACATTTTGCCCTAAGTGGGAAGTAAGGGTTAATGTTAGCTTAGGGAGGGGTAGGGAGGCAGGCAAGCACCCGCGCTATGTTATAAAGCTCATGTTCCTTTGCTTTTGTCCCTGGTAATTTGTGATGATGATTTCGAAACTGAGGAAAATAAAATGAACACCGAGTTCAGTACAAAGTTGGTGTGCCAGAGTAGCTATTCTTTTCAAACTCTGGAAATATACCGTACACTCGTTAAAATTTTGAAATGAATTGTCTCAAGAACAAATCTCGATTTGCTGAACGAGGCGCACACCAAAATTTTGCCTGAGTGGCAGGGAAAGGGAAAGGAAAGTATTTTGGGAGCGAGGGAAGAGTGCGGGGCACTCGAGGAAGGAGCCCTTCCTCGCGCGGGGTCTCGCGCCCACATTTTTTTCCCCTTCCCTTTCGAACGCAGGTTGACGTAAAACCAGTTAACTGCCTTTAATGGGTTAGTGAGCGAGTAAGTGTTCTCGCTACCGAGAGTTCGTGGTAGCGGCCGAGAGTTCATTTCAGAAGTCGGTAATTCTCACTTTTTTTCTTGGGGATTTCGCTCCTACTCGTATCATCAGAGTGTCCATTATAGCCAGGTGTCCTCAAGACGAGTTTACCGTTAAGGGACTTGAATGTATTTCAAATGAATCGCAGACTGAGCGGGGGTTAAGGAGCGTAGTGCAGTAGTAACTACTCGATTAGCCCTCCCCAAACAGTTTATGGATGCAAAAAAGCCAAATTACCTGATTCTTCCTGATCTTCCACACCTCCATCAACATAGCTCACCTGGGGATACACACAGAAGCAGTTTAGAGATCAGTGACCATACTACGTAGCCTTCTAAATACCCAAATTTCAACTGGTTTCCATGTAATCGCAACAATCGGTTAGTAAACGTTTAGCGAGCACAGCGAACATTGTCAGTTCTGTTTCAGGATGGCTTAAACGTTATCGTAAAGATGGCTACACTCTTTTTCAGCGGATCGAACCAATCATATGAATCGATGAACAGGCAGTTTTTTATAATTGTAACACGTCATGTTGCGCTTTGAACATCATCACCATCACCAGACAATATTTACTAGAAAATGGGCGCTATTCCAGGCGAGAAAACTTTCTATCAGCGAAAAAGAAGATCACTGCAATCCAGTGACTACACCGCCCCGAAGGAAAAATCACACCAAGTTGTTCAATAGTCAAAAATAAAAATTTAATTTGTGCCGGTAAGTGCTCATGCTTCGACTATTATGTAAGAGTTATTTATATGTCCTGTGTCCTTTCAGATTAGAGGCTGCCTTTAGGCTCTAGAAGTGTTCAGCATCAAATTTCTCATAATATAAATACTTTATAATACAGAGTGGTTGCAAGAATTAAGGACGTGATCACACAAGATTAATTTAACTGACACTTTAAAAACTTCTCCCCACCACTTCTAGAGGAAATGAGAAGTTAAATTTTGATCCTACAATTAAAGTAAAGTTACAGTTACCTGTTTTCTGATTCTTTTTCCCTTTCCAAGATGTCGCGCCTCGTCTTCTTGGAACTGTTCGTAATGATGGCGTAAAAGTTTCTCCCAGTAGTCAGGGTCTGCTTTCTCTGCATCTTGCTGTTCATAAAGAATAGCAGTAGAATAGAACTTTTTCATGTTTCTTGTTATTAATGCTCATGATAATTGAGTCCAAGCCTCGCTAGCAAGTTCAAACAACAAAAGAATTTTCTATCCAAATCGATACTAAGAGGTAAATTAAGATGAACATAAAGGAAAAATAATAACATGGAAAAGGTCCAGCTTGTGGGAACATGCTCGGATTTGTTCAGGAAAATACCACAGAAGAAGTGAAAAGTTGAGAACTGTTTTTTGCGAAAGACGTTAATCAACTATTTAAGCCGTAAAAAAGATGGCGATTTTTTTGCTACCTTGAGAACTTCTACATCATCATCTTTCTGCTTCACTACATAGCTTGCGACCTGCAAAGAAAGCCACAAACACCAAAGTGTTAACAGGATATACTGAAAATAATAACTAAAAAAACTTGGATGGCATAAGGTCGTACATTTGGTAATAAAAAACACTTGTAACTCAATGGCTTTGAGAAAGGTTCACACACAAACCACAAACTGATAAGCGCAAACTGAATGATACGGTATCACTATTCAAGTTGGTATTTTTCATTAATTGAATGTTTCCAAACTTTGGTGTGGCTAGGTTATAAGTCACTTTATCTTTTAAATCTGTAATGAAATCCTATGGTGTTCTGTATGCATGTCTAAATGCAACATCAGTTACACTTGACTACAGTGCAGGGAATAATTCACTACTATCATGGAGGGAGACATTATCATGTCTGAGCGATATACTACTCCAGTAGCCTAATGCTAAGGCTCCAGGCCCTGCTCACTCATGTTTAATATCGCATGTCATAGAAGTGGTGTGTATACATGTAGATTACAATCACCTAACGTGAGAGAAGTCATCAACAAGACACAGCAAGAAAATGCTGTCATCCTGTTCCTTCTCTTTTGACATGCTTTAGCCAAAAAGCTGGCTCTGCTATTCAACTATAAACCATTGGAAAAAGGACGACACATAAAACTAAAAGAAATCCCAGCCGTTTGATTCCCCGCCTACTTTTTGTATTTAAGCCCGGTTCTTATATGCCGCTGATGCACCTGCGACATGGCCGCCGGTACTGCCTGGGATACTGTTCCGATATGAGAACAGAAGTAGCCAGCAACATCGGTCATCCCAGTCTTTACCGCAGGCATGCCTGCGAAGCTGACTCGAGTTCATCTTCGCAGGCATGCCAGCGGTAAAACTTTGTGATGGCTCTAGTTGCAGGCAGCGCATGTTCTTATTTGTCCAAGAAGTAGCCCAGGTGGTACCTGCAGCTACGTTGCAGATACAACGGCGGCATATGAGAACCAGGCTTGCCCAGGGTAGCTAGGGTAGGCAAGTGACCCTTCCACCCTGTACAACTTTTCTCCATATAAACAGGGCCTGAGTCTTACCTTGAAAGAAGCGAGGTATTCATTAGCCAACATGTCTTTCTCTTCATCAGGAGCATCATCATGGCTACTTGTACGGTCCAACAGTGACATGATGGCTTTTTCATCATAATCTATGCGGCCTGAGTCACCCGAGTCTGACAATAAAAGAAAATCGATTTAGAATGTATATATCGGCCAGCTTAAGAAATATGGTCTCGCTATCTCCTGTTTTTTCCAATTTTTTTTCTTAGCAGCAGAAAAACATGGCAGGGCGTGGAAGATGGGTCACTCATGTTTTACTCCTTTTGCCACCCCATGGAGAAAAAAAACTACTCATAGTCTAGACTTCAGTTCCTTTCACCAACTGATACATATCTTGTCACCAGTTATAAACCATTTAGGAGTTATCAATAGCGTCCGCAAAGTCACATGTCTTCCACGTACCAGCACTTGCTTTTCAGTAGGTTAAAAAAAGATATTATTAGATAAGCTTCGAAAATTGTACATGAATGGTCATCTTAGTTTAGTTTTAGTCATCTTAATTCAGTTTAAGCTTTCCTTAAGCTATAGAAAATTCTAGGCAATTGTTGCTTCTCCGAACAGATATTTCACAGAAAACAGTCATTGGGTGCCCCTGACTTAAGGTAGTGTCAGGAATGATTTGATTCACTAAAGAAAGGTGTGTCAGTAGAAGACGAACCTCCATCTTTAGCATTGTCATCCTTGAAGAGTTCTTGTGTTCCAAATTTGAGAATATCATTTAGCTCACTCTTAGACATGACAGCAGTTTTGCTGGATCCCAAGCCGGGTCTAACCACAAGATGAGTCAGCATCATCTTCTTCTTGGCAACCTTTCAAGCAAAGATCAAAGTCATCAGAGCTTACGGGGTCATATTATACATCTACAGAAAAAAAAGGCGCTTTTAAAGAAGTTGTTTGTTTCACACTGATAGGGGAAGTAAATTAGTGGAGATTGAGGTTTCTCAATAAACAACAATCAAATAATTACAATTTTTTAACACAAAATTTCCAGAACTGGGATGCAACTATACACAAAAGTAGCTATTCTTCAATGTTTTGTTTCCACTGAGCACCGTAGTTTGATAAAGTTTCTTTAATACAGTCAACGCTAATATGGACAATTGAGCTCGGGTGAACAAAGCAATATTGGATTGAATGTTCATTCACTGCAACCCTTTCCTTGATTTGGAAGGAATTTCTCATGTTTTTTCCAATTTAGGTCATTCCAGCCATAACGTCTCCTTAAAAAAACCTAAAACATGCAGATTATGCTTATTATCATTTATTGTGCCCGATATTTTTATAGAGTTAATATTAGAAGCTGTGGCACAATTATCAGCATCATCAGAGACTGCACTTCCCTGCTAGCAGAGATCTCTCACGATACCTCTGCTAGCAGGGAAAGACTGCACCAGCACACCTCCAAATAAAAACCACCAAGGAAGGAGCCATAAACGTGTTCCATTAATGTGTAGTAAGAATCCAAACAATTATTGTTTAGATTGTGTCTGCAATAGCAGGAACTGACTATACTTTGTTTAGTCGCTTAAAATAAACATTTTCCCTTACACTTGTTATAATGTACAGCGCTACGTACCTGTGTGATCCGTTCTTCCACACTGGCCCTTGTAACAAAGCGATAGATCATAACCTAACAAGAAGACGGAGACTCATAATGTAATTTTGATATTCTACATGTATTGAAAAGTAATGTCTTAACTGATGCTCCATGAGGGGGACATAAAAAGTCTGAAGACAATGACGCCTCTCTCAAGTGCACTGGAGGGTGAATTAAGAAAAGTCTCTGAATACAGGGCTAAACTGTACAGAACAATATGAATGAATTGGACGAAATGAAATGAATGGATGAAAGAATGAATGAATGCATGAAATGAATAATGAGTTACGGACGAGAGAAAATCAGACGTGTTCTCTTACTGTACATCATATATTAACAGACAAGCTAAGGTCTAAAATCAAAGATTGTTTGATGGTCTGGCCTGGGTTTGAACCCATGACCTCTTTCTTGGAGGACTGGGCCCATTTCTCGAAAGTCCCAGTAACTTTCCAGGCTCGAAATCAAATATTCAAATAAAAATGTATAGAATAAAATCGCGCGAGTCCTAGCCAACAAACCCGTCTATTTTGTTTTCTTAACTGATAATTTTATTACACTGTCTGCAAAAGTACCGAAACCTCTATCTTGGTTCTCTCCCTTCCTCCGAGAAGTTTTTCTCCGGGTACTCCGGTTTTCCCCTCTCCTTAAAAACCAACACTTTCAATTTCCAATTCGATCTGGAACGCATCGACACGTTTCAACGAGTTCTTATGAACTCCTTAGCCCTTCGTGGGTAAACAAATTACAGTTTACAATTTACAATTTAAAAAATCTTGAATGTACACAACAACAGCTTTCTGGGCCCCGTAACTATCAAGACTTTCGAGAAACAGGCCCCAGGTCCTTATCCAACTGAACTAACTAGGATAAATGAAGACTTTATACAATAAAATAATACACAAGGCACTGAAGAGCACCACTTTGTTAATTAAATACCTTATTGTTTTGACCAATTCTATGAGCTCTGCTGAACGCCTGTGAGGAAAGACAAGAAGGGAAGAAAAGCAACACACATGTACGACATCTTATTAGGTTGGCTTATTTTTAAGTTGCTACGTACGCTCTAAAGGATAAATCTTTTTCTACTCCAGGGTGAAGCAGGTCACAGCTTTGTAACGGTTAACAGAGAAAACCCAAGTATAAGGAGGTCTACTAACATACCAAATTTTCTGAACTATTGGATTAACCAAAATACAATTTTTCTTGTTAATATCATTATTTATGTACATTGTATACCTGGATGTCATTGTGAGGATTCCAGTCTGAGTCATATATAAACACAGTGTCAGCTGTGGCTAAATTGATGCCCAGACCTCCAGCACGAGTAGAAAGCAAGAAACAAAACGTCTGTGCACCAGCAGCTTCAAACAAACAAACAGAAAAAGAAAAGGCAAGAAAAACAGAGCTCTGATTAGCATCAAAAACAATATTTATAAAACATTTCAATAACTGTAATGCAGGGCTGTCAGTAAGATTTCAAATTTCAAGGAGTATTCAATTAGTAGTAGTAGGTAGTAATTGAACAGCTAAGGGTTCTATTGGTTTTGTTTTCATTTTGCTAACCTATAAAAAGCATCTGGGGATTCATGTTCCTTTTACAGGGTTCATATAAGGTCAGGATTTATACATGGTCAGGATTTTAATGAAATGAGGATAATTTCAATTTTTTATATTATTTATCAGAAAACCACCACGAAAGGGTACAAATTTGCCCGCCACTAGAAGCTTAGTTTTAGAAAAACAGGAGCACTAAATACAATACACTCACACAATCTAAAGTAAAAGCCTGTCATTGATTCGCATCATCTTATACCATAGTTCTGGCATTTTGGTCAGAGAACAGTCAGCAGAAAAGCACATTTTCAACAGTAAATATTTCTTTCGTGAAAATACAGTTTTAACAGTAGCAGAATGAACTATAGCTGAAGATTAAGATTAACAAGTTTTGAAGATCACCCTTGCTACTTCCCAATTAAAATTAAATTACTGAAATGCTGTTTCCTCCTGCATCACATGTACTTACCATTAAACCTATCAATGCATTCCTGCCTAGCTGCTCCATTGACAGTTCCATCAATTCTTTCATATTTGTAACCGTGCCCCTCAAGGAAGTCTTCTAAGATATCCAGCATTCTTGTCATCTAGTTTGGCCAACAGCAAACAAGCAGGGGCATTAAGGGCATTAGTATGTACAATATATTATAATTGACAATTATTGTACGAGTGCGCATAGGCTATAATTATCTCATTTCCAACAAGCACTCGTAGAATAATATCGAAAATATCGAGAATTCTTCCCAACTTTATTTGTAAAGAAATAGAGAATACTTCATGGAAAGTGCTGGCGTACGGTATTTACACACCAGTTGTTTTTGAATCAGAAATCGAACGAGTGAGCGCAGCGAACGAGTGAGATTTCTGATACAAAAACGAGTGGGTAAATACCGTGCGAAGCACTTTACATGTGGTATTGTGTTTGTTGTATACATACTGAGACATTCATCATTTTGGTGGCCTTTTTATTTTAAACCTTTCCAAAATGCTTCAATTTGCCGCTACACACCACGAAATATAAACAATGAAAACGAAGTATCAGCTTTTTAGTAGAAACGTTTCTTAAAAACATAAATGACGGTAAGGATATGAGGTAATCCAAGAACTACAAGTAATCTTAACTGTTTGTTCTGAATGTACAATTGAAAATGAGTGAATTTAAGTAAAACGGCTGGTTTCAATATAAGCTTAAGCTTATAAATCGAAAACAAAGTAGCTCTGACAAAAAGCACAACATAAGCTTACGTCTTGTTCTGTTTTTCCCCTTCCACAGTTGTTTCGCCGGCTCTCCACAGTTTTCTTTATCGACAGTGAAACAAACGAAACTATTCCACTCCATTTCTGAAATGTTTTTCACTTTTTTAGTGAGAAAAAACTCTTTGAGTAAAACTTTTCTCGTTGAATGTGTGCGAAGCGGCGCTCAGCAAGCTGCAAGAAAAGGCGGGAATTTTGGCGCGACACTCACACACCTCTGAGGCTTCTGATTGGACGTATCATTTTTCTCACATTTGAAAAAACATCGTTCGCGATTCTGATTGGACGTATCATATTTTTTAAGTGTGAAAGCCATAGTTCACTCCTCTGATTGGCTAGAACTCATTTGCGTATCAAAATTTACAACACAACTTTTTGGTGAGTATTTCTCAGTATGTATATAATAAACCAATTCTCGGATTGTTTTTACATTTTCAACAGATGCGTACAGTTACCATATTTGGAGAGCATGGTATAATGGCTCATATACCACGACGGCTACGCTAATCAGAGCTCTAGAATTGCATTATCCAATGATCCAGTTTTTAATAATACTTATTATTAAAAACCGAATCATTGGATAATGCAATTCTAGCATTTTGATTGGCTTAGCCGTTATGGTATATGAGCTAATATACCATGTTCTCCATATATGGTCGGTGTACGCGTCAGTTTAAAATTGGAAGCTAGCTGAGATTTTTTTTTCGCGAAGGATGGAACGGCGCCCGAAGCAAATCGTTTTAATTCATTTCTTAGAATACTAGAAATGCAATTTCAACGAAAGAAAAAAAGACAAAAACAAACAAAAAAGCCACAAGAGCTTGTTTGAAAGTTTGTCGAAAAACACATGAAAACACATGGAACTAAAGTACCTTGACCAGCTACGAAAGAAGACAAGTGTTGTTTCTTCATGATCGCGAAGCCATTCGCCGATCGAGTCACTCGCCGATAGATAACTGCAGCTTGTTTATCCAACATCAAGAACATAAATCACAAGTAACCAGCTACAAATACAGGCTATGCAGCCATTCACTAGAGCAATCGAGGCGGCAGTATAGCTTCTTTTCTCGTTCAGCAAAACCAGCTTGTGGCTTCAAACAACTTCATAACAAGCGACGAGGTAATACCGGTAGTTTTTCTCCGTTGTTCTTACTTTTATAACTGCACCGAAAATCCAAATTCATAGTGATTTCGACGGCTGTCACTTAAAAATTCCTTTCCTTCACATTATCTGCCAGGTTTTTTAAGCTGTTCTGCTGTGTAAAATCCTAGAATCACGATGAGTTTTTAAAAAACTAATGTTCATCGCACAATGTTTTGATTTTTCATTCATGCAGTCTAGGCGAGCCCGTTCGCGCGTTGACAGTTTTGATAGACGTGTGACATGTCAATAGCGGAAGTCCCTTGTCTTTTCCGGTTTGTTCTAGTCGGGGCGATTCAACGAGATTTTGTGGGCGTTTTTAATAAAACAATTATTCCACTCGGGCTTGTTGGATATGAAATGATTATAGCCAACTCGGCGCTATGCGCCTCGTTGGCTATCTATCATCTCATATCCAACGCGCCCTCGTGGAATAATTGTTAATTACAATAGCTAGGTTTAAAAAAGAGTGATAGCGTGAAGTATGGAGAAGGCATGAAATCATTTATGGCATTGCTTGGAGGGGGTGAGTGGACAAGGACTTTGAATTGCACTGTAATGTTTTTCACTCACTGAAGGTATTTAAGGTTTTTGCAAAGGCCAACAGGGTGATACCAAGAGAAGGGCAGAACAACATATTGAAAGAATATTCAGCTGTACATTTACCAATGACTTAGTTTCACAACCATGCAAACTGTTTGAGAATTTTCTTGAATTTTCTTTGACTAAATTGTTTGTAATATTAGAAGCATATGTACATGTCAACTTAGTTGACATGACGATGTATATATGCTCCAAACTCCGCACCATAAGCAGTTGGATCTATAAGTGTAGTTCATAACGTTACCTGTGAAAAAATGAGAACTCTGTGTCCTTCCTCTCGTAATTTTTTCAACATTTTCTCCAGCAGGACCAGCTTTCCAGAAGCACGAGTAAGAGCTGCTGTGTCATAGTTACCATTAGCACTTCTAGGAGCCTCCTAAGGTCCATGCAAATAACATAATGGAGAGATTTAGAATAATTTATTATATCTTTGGCGAACGGAAAAAGTCTGATTCTAGCCGTCCATGTCTCAAATTAGGAAACAAAAAGATGATAAACAATAAACGACAAGCGAAGGGAAAACTTGGTCAGATGCCCATTGATAGTACGAAAAAAAGGCTTGCTGCTTTCTATACACGTTTTTCAAAAGCACTCTATTACTTTGACAGGATCCCATCCTGGGCAACCCATCACTAAATGGTATTTAAGGATAAGATCTGTTAATAGTTCAGGTTGTTGTGAGTGATTTCCCAAAAGGAAATGCACTGCTTAATCAAGTGCAAAATGAAGAATTTTGAGTTCAATCTATACAGAGTAGTCACTTGTATATCATGAACAATCATGAGAAAAAAATAACCAACCTTTGAACTTTCAAAATGAGTAAACAAATCTATTTTTTGGCACCATGCATCAAGTTTGAAATAATAATGTTAAACAAGTCAGAAATATCAAACTGGCATATTTACCAGGGCTGCAGAAGAGAACAAGTATGGATGGTTGCAACATTTCTTCAGCTCCATCATAACATTTAACAAAGACACTTGATGAGATCCTTTGGTGTTCAGAGCCTCAAAATTTCTTGTTAAAATGTATTTGTAGTATTTCCTGTAAAACAAACCACAAAAAAACAGTCAATTTTTAAATCCACACCTTTGAGTGCTGCCCTGACATTCACTTACCTTCTTCCTGTATTGTATCTACTCACGCTATCTGTGTCATTAAATTTCATAATAATAATAATAATAACAATAATAATGGTTTAAATTATATCACTACATCCATGGTATGGCTCTTCGCCTGATATAAGAGTAAAATAAGGAAATTAAGAAAAAAAAGAAAAATCTGAATTATGAATTTGCAAAAAGCTAGGTAATAAACAGTAAAATGTAATTATACAATATATACATTATTAAAAACTAGGCAATACAAAATACTAAAGCATCACTCAGACCATGTGACCCCAAACAAGCTGCATGGTATTAATGGCGCCTAGGAACTTGGCAAGATACTTCACATATCTTGTCCTTTCACAGTGATTTTGTTTACTTGTCTGAATAGTCACTTGGTTTCACAGTTAATTGGAAACATGTCTCTTGATACTTGAAGCATACTGTAGAAGGCCCTGTTACCATTAATACAAGTGTCAACGCTACTAACATAGGCAAATAGTAAAATGTTGGTCACCACCACTGTTTGTTAGGACATCTCTGAAAAAAAGTCACGACTAGCTCTGGCCAAGTATTGTGATCTTTAAGATTTCTGGACCATCCTTTTAACAAAACCCAGATGTTGAAAGATAAGCCCAAAAGTTCCTTGAGACACTTTCATGAACTGCTATCTTCTGTTGTATAAACAAAATGGATTAATGGCTATTTTATGAGAAGATTCCAAAACATCTGCAAACATACTTCTGTTGAGGACTCAATTCAACTCTGACGATAAGCTCACTCTTGGAGGGGATTCCTTTCAAGACATCTGCCTTAAGACGCCGCAGCATGTGGGGACCTAGGATATCATGAAGCTTCTTAATCTGGTCTTCCTTAGCAACATCCTCAAACTCTGTTAGGAAACTGTTCTGGCTCCTGAATTAGAAAAAAATAAGAATAATCAGATATATTAATTTTGTCCCCCAAACGGGGTTCATTGTAACAAAAGATCAGCTTGCAGGGCTTGGCACTTGTCTGAGAAAGATGATTTTCATTCCTGCAGTAATTTCGTTACAAATTGCAGAGGTGAGAAAAATGATGAGTCTCAGTTCAAAAACAAAAGATTTTATTGGGGCTTAGGCATAGAAATGCCTTTGCTTTTTTTTTAAGTCATTACTTTTGGACCCATTTCATTGCAGATGATATTGCTAACTTGAATTCACGAAAGTTTTATAACAGACTTGAATTCACAAACAGGATATTCTTCAAAGACATCTTCAGGCCACATGATTGATCTGCGCATCCTACAGGATACATGTTGTTGATCGATATTTGTGTCTTTGACCTCTTACTAGTTGGTAACATTTTAAAAAAAAAACAAAGTGGAATAAATTATGGTTTCACTAAAGTTAAAAACAATAGCATACTTAAACTCTGCAGGATCAAGGAAATTCAACAAATTCCACAGCTCTTCAAGGTTGTTTTGAAGAGGTGTTCCTGTCAGTAGCAGGGTATAGTCTATTGAATAGGCACTGAGAATCTGGAAGAACTAAAAAGACAATCCAAATATTAAATGATGGGAGTTTCTCTCACAGAGATAACCTCGGGGCAGTAGAAGAAACGTCACTGTGTTGCTATTTGTAAAAAGTATGAAGGAGTAATTGGCTGTGGGCCGGTTAATGATGCTCTTTAAGTTGGTTCTATTTAAGTATGTTAAGAAGTCCTCTTGCATTCCTGTACAAGTGACATTGTCTGTATTTTCATCATTTAGGATTATTGTTTTGCAAAATATCTACCAGTACTTAACTTGGCTATAAGTGAAACTAACTTTGGAGGTAACATAGAGAACACCGTTCATAGAGAAGAGAAAAGAACAGAAAACATGCCCTGGAACCAAGAAGGGGTGCACAGGGCTGTCTGCAAAAGCCAAGGACCATGGAATTCCCAGGCTCCTATGAAGGTGACTACTGGCTACTTTAAAAAAATAGAGAGGTAAAACCAAAAGAAATCCTTGGCTGTTTGAGTTCTGCCTACTTATTGTATTTACAGTAGTTGTGTTTAAGATTTCTGGGCTAACCTTGGACTGTTTATTCTTAAGCCTGTGAGCTTCATCCACCACTAATACAGCCCAGTCAATAGACTGCAGGGTGGTCATGTCAATTGACACCAGTTCATATGATGTCAACAGTGCTTGAAACTTCACAGGGTGATCTTTCTGCAAACCAGAACACTCAGTATTAACAATCTACTCTTCCTAGGCAAAGGACAAAGTGTGAGAAGTACTAGTCCGAAAGCCAACTTTACATTTAAAAGGTGGAAACCAGGCTTGAGTTGACCTTGTTTTGATACAACCCTTCCTACTTTCTTATGTAAATTGTCTTGTTCTTATACTAACTACTATTTTTAAAGCAAAATCTACATTAGAAAAATTAGTAAAGGAGGTTTGTATCAAACAAAGCCAACCCTAGCCTCATATTCACCTTAAGGCTGGGGTGTAATTCACAACAATAAAATAATAGTCTCTTGTGTAAGAGAGAGTTGTCTTAAATCATACAATGGTTTGAGGTATTTTTGAATGTAACTTAAGTTGCATAAAAAGGCTAATTCAATTTGCAAACCAACTAGTAGGGAAATCTTGTGGGTTAAATGCTTTTTGGAAGAGGAACCATCATGCATAGCTAATGGTGAAGCCATGAGGAAAATCTCAATTTGAATCCTCCTCATACTTCTCTCAGCTTTTACAACAAAAGCACTTGTGTAATGAAGTGGTTGACTTGCAATGTACATGTAATGCATACTTTTTTAATACTAAATTCATTATACAATCAGCAGGCTTGCAAGGTGATAACCTAATCAAATATTCTTGATTATAGCCAATTCCTGGAGTAGCCCATCCTAATGATAAATACCATGTGAGTAATAACAGATTGGCCATCATCATATCTAAAACATCACAGACAATCCTGGTCATGTTAAAAGCAAACCTTTAATTTATGAGGTTTCAGTCCTTGTTTTACAGCATCTTCATCAAATGTAAAGTCATGATTCCTGAGGAAAAAGGTTTTTGAAAAAGGTTATTTGTTAAGGACAGTATAGTAGAAGCCTTTGTTGGTTGCTTATAATATTCTGAACAAGCCATCAATTAATTGATCGAACGATTGATCAATGGCACTGCAAGACTGTGCTTTAAGAGAAATAAGGGAGCGCAGAGCTCTAAACCTATAAAATCCAGGTGCCCAGTATATGACTTGTATGAAAAACTAAGATGTTCTAGTCACCCAACAGCAAAACTTATATAGGCATCAGGGGCCACTGGGCATTGCTTGAGCACAGTCTTGCACTGTCTATCAACTAATCATGTAGACTGCATAAAGGAAATACATCAGTGCCAATTATTTTACCTGATGGTTGCCCTGGCAGCTTTATCACCAGCATAAGTAACCACGTACATGTCAGGAGCCCAAAATTCAAATTCTCTTTCCCAGTTAATGATCGTAGACAGTGGGGCACTGACTAAAAATGGACCTGGTGAATGGCCCTAAAAACAACAGTTAACAGTATGAATATGTAAACAATGTTTGAAGCTAACTAATAACAACTTCCAGTTACATGTAAATAAACTGGTACTCATCATAAAATTAATAATCTGAAAACATACACACGTTAAAGAGGTCATAAAATCTCCTGGTTCAAACAAGAGCACAAAAAAACCAAGAGGTGGAGAGGCAGATGAGAGTCAGAAAAAGACCTTGATTTCTTCCCTTTTAGAAACAGACTCTAAAAAGCCACGAATAAAATGCAATCAAAGGATACTACATGGGACCCTACTTTAAGCCCAATTTGTTTCCATCTTTATGTCTATGCATTAAAATTGCCAAAAATGGAGGATTGACCTAAGCGCTTGTTTTCTTTCTGCTTCTCGAATAAGCACCACACCGAAAATAATTTAATAAGTGCTGCGGTGCTAATTTGGGTATTTACAAATAAATGCCCAACCTTTGTTTTGGCGCTTGATATATAGAGATATGAAAACCAAGTTGCTTGACAAATAAGACCACAACCAACTCGTGAGCTTCTCTTGTTTTAAGGTAAGGGAAACTCTTGAAACCGGGTTTACATAACAGTTCGAGATGTACATATTTGTAAGGTTTGTTGCTCAAGTTAGAGTTCTCTATATACTTCCCTCAGTGTTTTCCCCGCTATTGAAATAAGCGCCACTCTCGAATAAGCGCCACACCTTTTACATGGAAAATCAAATAAGCACCATGGCACCTAATCGATCATTCACTATAATTATCAATAAATGATAGACCTTAAAGCTAAATAACAGTCATACCTCCTTCCATAGTGAATACAAGAAGGCAATGGTTTGAATTGTCTTTCCAAGCCCCATTTCATCAGCCAAGATGGTGTTGGTACCCTGGGCCCAAGAGAAGCGTAACCAGTTCAATCCTTCCATCTGATACTCATGTAGCTTACCGCCACCTGCTGTTATAAAGTCTGGTTGCTCCTCATATTTGTCACGTGGCTGTAAGGACAAACCAGAACTGTTTGTGAACAGTACCTTTGTTCTTACAAAACAGTTTAATAAATAATTTACATTACGACTCCAATGTCTTGCAATTTCCTGAAGAGACTTGAGCACCAAACCAAATAAAGAAAAATTACCAGAAAACCCAGGAGTCATGTTAGAATTTTAATTTATCGAACATGGGCTATTGAGTCAGTGGTGCGACCTAAAGGTATTTTGTAACATATACAGTCAAAACAAGTTTAAACCAAGAGTAGTTTATGCAATTCAGGCATGCACCAGTGACTTGGATACAAGTATCTGTGCAGTTATCCCAGCATAATCACAAGAAAGATGGAAGGCATTATTTTTATGTATCAGTACCCAAGGTATGAGGGAGGGAGGAATCTGCTGACCAAATTCTGATTGGCTTAACTTTGTTGTATTACATATTCTAGATATCTGCTGGCTTATTCAAAACATATTAACCGACTATTAGGTAGGCTGTGAACATTAGCATTTACTTGTTAAATGTAAATCCTTTTAATGTAAACATTAATGAAGGGTTTCTTGTCACTTAACAATTTTTTCAAAAAAAATGGGTACAGCAAGGGTTACTTTAATTATGTTTGTTTAAATGTCTGAGGTTACATTTAGCAATGGAAGGTTAACTTCATTCATTTTGAGTTATAAAAAATCATTCTAAAAGGAAAATGAAAGTTAAAAATTTTAACATATTGTTTGTGAAGTTAGTGAACAAGAGTAAATTTTGCTTTTAACACAGATTGTTTAATATGACCACATTTTGTCATTTGAGGCCAATTACAAACACAAGTAAAATTTTTATGTTACAATAAATGTACTTAAGCTTCTTACATCATTGACAGGTTTATCTGCATTATCAACCTTTGGAGATTCTGAATCTGAAATAGGATCTTCATCCTACACATGTCAATATAAACTTTTTATTAGGTTCAAAGATTATAGTTACAACAATGTAGTACAGTACATTATACACAATATTAACCAACATTACATTCTGGATGCCCTGGGAACACACAAGGAACCGAGGAAGACCAAGGACAAGTTGGAGAGACAACTTGAATTGTTTCTTAAAATGCTGGCAATGTGTCGCCCAAAACATGGACCAGTGGAGGTTAGTGGGGAGGGCCTATGTCGAATGACGGACATTCAACAGCTGAAACTGAAACTGAACTGAAGACAAACACTGAGGTGGGGAGTTCAAAAGGATATCCTATCTTTGGAGGCTGAGTTAACCCCCAGCCCAAAAGATCAAAGATCTTCCTCAAAGATTAAGGGAAATGGCATGCAGAATTAAGTACTAGATATTTTTCTCAGAGAGTTTAAAACTGGTCTAGGGTATATTTTGTTTCAAAAGCCTCTCTCACATAAAATTCAGAAACCAGAGGCGATCTATGTCAACAAAACCTTGACTGTATCAACCCTGTAGCTTTATTGTTAGCTATTGCCATTAAGTGAATTACAAAGTTTGATCTGATTCAGATTGTCTGGATATCAGTAGGAATACGTTTCTAAAGAGTTTCCAACAAATTATATTATTTTCAAACGAATGGGCCAAAATGTCAATACAAAAATGAAGGCTATTATAACAAGATTGCCTGGATACTTCTAAACATGTTTTGCTGGACAGGAATGATTCAGGCTAATTTGAAGTTTTCCATTGTGTGAGGAGACATATAAATTACCAAAATCACTATACCATTGCTGTACTTTAGATGGTTTCATATTTGCAAATAACATGATCAAATCCCCATCAAATGGATGTTTAAAAGTTTATGTTTAGTGTTTAAGACATTGTTTTTTTTCTAATACAGCTGAGTTCAATATTATAGCAATATGAAAGTTCTGTTGAGCTTTTTTTTAACAGAAATGATTTTAAGTTCACTGTTGAGTTTTTCATTGAATTAATAATCATTTTAGTACAGATTCTCTTTGGCAATAGTAGAAATGATTGTTACAATAATTCATTTTTAAGACCCACCATCATCCAATATTCTTGTGACAGTTTGGATTTTGTTTGTTTCTTTGATTTTTATAACACATTGGACCTGATTGGTTTGTCCTCCGAGAAGGTGGGATTTTTATGTAATTTTGTGTTAATGTACCATGATGTGCAAGAAAGTTACATGACAGTGGGTTGAATCTGGTCCTGTATGACTTGAGAATAATGAAAATAAACTGACAACTGCTGGCAATACTTACATCCCCAATTGGCACTGGCTTCTTCATTTTCTTTGGTTTGCTGGGCTTCTTTTTACTGCTTATCTTCTTTTCATAAGCATCTCTACAATACATTACAAAGATTATTAAATTCAAAGCAAAATAAAGGTAAATAATTCAAGTTAATGATTTTTCCCTGAAATATAAGGGTGTCAGTAAAAGCCAGCCAGGGTGGAGTCAGTCTCTTTTGCCCTTTTCTCCCTTTCTTCTTTATGTTTTGGGTAGGGCCAAAATAGAAACAAAACAAAAAAAAACAATACACCCTCACCCTGTTGGGGCATTTACCGACACCTCAAATTTCAACAGTCTTGTGGAGTCAGTTATCTTTGAAGGGTGATTTAGTCAAATATATTTGCCTCCACTATGTTTCTAGTTACTAATGGTCCAAATCATAGACAAGAGAAGTATACCAGGAAGTGTAGATGTTCTTAGAAAAACATAGGAGGTCTATTCTGTCATTAGAAGCAAATTTATAACACATGAAAGAAAGGTGAACCCTTTATTGTCCACAGTAAAATACTTCTGTTGGAAATGGTTCATGAACTTCGTGAAAAAGTTATTTCAACAAACTGTGGCTTTCATAACGACAACTACTCCCTCACCTGAGTTCCCTGTACTTTGCTATGTGGTCCTTGAAGTCACTTTAGAAAAAAAACAATACATTCAAAAGTATGAATTAACTTTAAAGTACAATAAATTTATTTGGGTTTATCAAAACAATCTGCTACAACTTCTTACAGAAGGCACACTGTCAGAGACTCCACCTGTGCTGACAGAACAAAAATAACTAGCAGGGAATTAGTCTGCTACACAGCCGTTTTTAGTGTCGTCACGCAACGTTCCTCCCCACTAACGGCTGCTGAAAACCGAACCAGATTCCTTTCCCTTTGTGTTTGTGGTCTAACGAACAAACCAATCATGTATAAGAAATTTGACAATATGTGAGCCGCAGGGTGCTGGGAAGCGAGCACGCTTCTCAGTTTTCGACAAATCAATCAATCGTCGCTGAATTTAGACGGGCTCTGTGTTTTCAAGCAATGAAAAGGTTAATTTGCAAAAAAGTTTGTTTTAAGCGGTCAAGAAAGTTCCAAGTGAAAAAAAGGTTTGATAGGCCTAGAAAGCTTTTACCAGGATCAGTTGGTTCTTCATTAACGTGCATATGTGCTGATCTGTAGTGAAGAATTTAATGTACCGGATGTGCTTATTGTGTTCTGTGAAGACTAAACTCTCAAGGGTACTGATTCAAAAAGCAATCTTACAAATTATTGATGCGTGATTTCCCGAAACTATACCTGGCAACTTTATGAGCACATCCATGTTGTGCATCGCAACTTGCTCGACTTGCTTGCTGTTGCTGCTTATCTCCTAAATTTTGAATACGACTCGACTACGACAACACTGTAGTTAATTGCTTGTTTTCACGCGACGATTTTGATTATTCTGTCATTCACACATGGGGCAATGATAAAAGCAAAGCTGTGATTGGAGGAGTCACAGTACCGCAAAGGTGGCGCGAACACCTTCCAGAAAATGGGAGCTGAATTATAATTGGCTAATCACGGGAAAGGAATGTAGTTCAGTTTTCAGCAGCCGTTAATGGGGAGGAGCGTTGTGTGACGACACTAAAAACGGCTGTGTAGCAGACTAGCGGGGAATACGCCATTTTAGAATTACAGATGGAAACAAGGCTTGAATTGACCTTATTTTGATACAACCTCTTCTGCATTCTTTTGTAAATGTTGTTCTAATGCTAACTGGTATTTTGCAAACATAAGAAATCAAAGGAGGTTTGTAACCAAGCAAGGTCAACCTCAGCCTCACATTTAATCAAAGGCTACGGTACTAAGCCCACAGCTGAGACCTTGTTGGAGTAAAATTCCAAAAAAGCAACATGGCCTTAACCTTCGAAGCCTCAATGTCCACAAACAAATTCTCCAGACTGTTCTCAAGACACTTTCTTAAGGAATTAATCGGGAGAATTTGATACAAGATCAAGGCATTTTCCCTTTGGTGATCATTTTAACACCAGTTCTCATAACCTCTTCCCTTGATTATGTACTGATTTTGTTTGGAGAAAATTGATGTTTATCACTCTTGGGACCCAAAGGGTTAAAATACCAACATAAGACTAGATGAAAAGGTGACAAACGACTAGGGATGGGTTAAATATCCACAGGGACTTGGCCTACTCCTCAAAAGACAAAAATGACGGTATTTGAAATACAAACAACAGACATAACCGCTCCTAAGCGGGTCTTACAATAATGTAAAACGGTCTTTTAGCCAACCTTATTTGAGAATTAACAGCATCATCCGGCCTTTCCCAGGTGCTCTGATTGTATGGAACATCTCGCCATTTAATAAGGAACTCTTCTTTTGACTGCTTGGGTACCCTGTGCAGATATGACAAAAAAAACAATTTGGTACATACACACTGTCAAATTAATGACACCACTGTGCAGCACAAACACTGTCTTTCTCTATTAGAAAATAGTGTAGACAAGTATGACTTCACAAAAATTTGAATTTGTGATCTATGGGACATGATCTGAGTAAGAACAAGACGAAAACTGTCCATCTGGTTAGAGAAATTGGTAGCAACTCTAAATAAATCCTTCTATTAATTTTAGAAGAATTCATATGGAGTTATCATAGCATAGTTTTGCTTGTACATCTCACCATCAATTTGCTATTATAACTAGCAGAAGTTTGGCTCATGGCCAGTTCTTACTACCAAATCCAGTAATTTCTTGAAACTAGTTTTAGTGTTGTCATCTCTTCTCTGCTCTATAACCATGGCATTGCATGGAATTTGGAATTATTAGTCTATCTGCCATATTCTGGACCATCATTCAGTGTTCTTATCAAACAGAACATGCAGATGCGTTCACTATGATTACTTTGCATGGTATTTACTTCAAGAAAATCTAACAATGAAAGGGCATTAACCCTTTAAGCCCCAATATCCACCTGCAAATTCTCCAAACTGGTCTACATAGATTTCCTTAAAGAATTAGTTGAGAGAATTTGATAAAAGATCAAAGCATTTTCCCTGAGGTGATCGTTTTATCAAACCTCCTAACCTTTTCTTTTGATACTGTATTGATATTTGTGAGGGGAAAATTCATGTGGGTCACTCTTGAACTTTAAGGGTTAAACAGTTCTAAAAATCACAGCAAATAAGGACTCAATGACTTGAAGAAACAAGAGCTATTGTTCTCAAGAATAAAATTGCCTCAGATACATTTACTAAAACCCTGTCAGGGTTACAGGTTTCCAGAATTTCCCCCCCTCACTGTGCACTCTGACGGACCCTGCCCGGCGTGCCTGTAATACTAACCTATGCCTCAGGATGCGATGAATCTGTAACCAGTCTGGCCGTACTCCATATCGGTAAAATCTGGCCTCAAGGTTACTTTCATCCTCTGCCTTGCTGTTCTGTATCACATGTGCTGGTGTCTCCTTGTCTTCATCACCATCGTCAATGGGCGGTGGTTCCTCCATGTCATTCTTACGGAAATATGCTCGGTACATGCTGGGATGGTAAATCTCCAACTAAAAAAATAATGCAAGACATGAAAACTGTTGATGTTTACATGTTAATTTGACCTCTGTCTCCACTTTCACCACTGCTGAAAAGTGATTATCTTGTACGTAATTTGGTCTGTGATTTACGAATTACCTAATATTTTGCTCAAAAACACAGCTGAATGAGTTAACTGAATGCAGTGTATTGTATGGCCAATTAAACTTCCTTGTGATACAATGCTGGCTATTGAAAGATGACCTTATCCACTGGATATATCAAAATCCAGTGGAGAACTATTAGGGAAACCAATTACATTAATCCACTGATAGAGATTTATCCAGTGAATGCTGCTACCCACCACTTGATCAACTGTGGCCTGTAGAAAATCTGGGGAAAATGGGACTACTTGTGCCCCTTACAACATACATGTACAATGCCCATGCATGTGTGAGACTGCTCATTGCCTGGTAATTTACTGATCCTTGTCTGCACAACTCCCTTCCCAACTCTTAATTATAGTTTATACACTGGGGCAGATCCAGGATGGGTGCACTACTATGGAATGGTATAACAGTACTGTTTGGTGACGTAAACAAATTTTAAAAGCGAATATGAAGAAGAAGGCTTCTGACTAGGCAGTAACATAATGTGAACTGCTGCGAATACATATAAAACGATATACATGGTTCATACAGAATCATTTGGGAAAAAATCAAGGACTTTTCAAGGACTAAAATCATTTTTTCAACGACTTCTTTTCCCCAATAACATGATTAAAGACCTTTACAATGCATAGGTGGAGGGGTGTTGGCTTATTGCAATACAGTTCGTAGGCTACTTCAAATAATGGAAAATGAACTATGCTTGGAACACTGAAAACATAAGAAAACACTTGCATGACCACCAAGAAAATTTGTGTAATGCTGTGTTTTAATCATTCCTTTGCACAAAACACTATTTTTTTTCTTTAATGAAGGTCATTTTTATTCAAGGAGCTTTCAATAATATTCAACGACTTCTGTGGAAAATTCAAGGACTTTTCAAGGATATCCCACTATTTTTCAATTTTCAAGGACTTTCAAGGACATGATGTTTTTTCAAGGACTTTTCAAGGCCCATGCAGACCATGGATACAGCGGATTTTATATAACTGTGAAGCGGACTTCACAGTGCTAATTAGAAACACACAGTTCATCTTGGGTGGAGGGGGGAGCCCCCTGCACCCTCCTCCTACATCCGCCCCAGTAAAACTACACATCCTCTCATTCAACAGAACATACAGTAAATGCAGAGACCAACCTGGAGTTCTGTGATCCATGAGCAATGCCAGTATGACATATCCAACCACTTGACAAAAAACTCTCGAGTTTCATAAGTCTGTAAAATAAATTCTTCAGTTAGCTACATGCACAGGGAGTCCATACAGACTCTCAAGACTGAATAAACAGCATGGCTTGTGGATCTTCTTATTTAAAACTTGATCCTAAAATTAAACAGATTAACTGAACTGAAGTTAACAAGGTAACTGCCACAAGGCAGCATACCTCTGGTTCAGTCAGCTCTCCAGTATCACCAGACTTGAGCATAGCATCTGCAAAAACAATGTTATAAATGTATCAGTATGAGACTTACCCACATGTACCTTACATATCACTCATACTTGGAAACCCACGAACTCGGAGCAAATTAAGGCAGAATACTTTATAACTGAAACTGTTGTAAGTTACATAGGGATCTGCACCCTCAGTCTTGCAAAACTGGTTGCAGAAAAATTTGGATTTACTTTTGTCCACTCTCTTACCCAAAACCACTTACAAGATGAACACCTCTCTAAAACAGACACCCTGAGTTACTCCCTGTCATTCTTTAGCTCTTTTCGTTCACTCTATATGTTTAAGGGGGACACCTGTTTTCTACAGAGTTGTAACAGTGTTAGTGAGAGCTGATTGTACCTCTGATGACATTTCTAGTATTGGTGTGGTAGAGTGGGTGCCAGCTAAGAGCTGAAATAGTGTTCTTAAAAATTGCCTGTAATGCTACCGTGCATGAGTATTCTCTTTGAACAGCTACCCCGCGGTCTTTGGGAATGGGTTTAAGCAGAAGTATTACTGAACATTAAGGCATTAAGCTTTAGTAAAAATTTTGAACTTTAAAGCCAGCAATGTATCCAGAAATCTGGTTCCTTTATTCTGCTGGCCTATAGATAGAGCTGATTATTGAAGAATACATTAGAGATGTATATATTAGACAAAAGTTGTAGTACTCATACTCATAGCAAATTGTGAGGTCCTCTAATGAAGCAGCAAAACTGCACCTAGTGCATTACTGAGCAGTGTGAAACAATTGCAGACTGCAGATTGGCAAGTTAACCACATTGTGAAATGCTCATGAAACTGTCCCATTTTCATATAAATATAACAAGACTTGAATCTGCCAGTTCTGTAAGTCTGCAGTCTGCATTTGTCGCACATTAAATTCTCAGTAGACAAGAAATAATAATTATGGTAGAAACATGAGCTACTAGCAACTCTTAACAAAGACAATGTCAAAAATGGAATACTTACCTTCAATTGGTAGGTTAACATATCTCCAGTGAAGAATTCTCTCAACTTTGCCTTTCAATGGCTCACTCTGAGAGCAAACAATGGAAGTGTAATAAAAAATGTACTATACATAACAAGATTAACCCTTTTAAAAAGTAGCCAAAAATATCCTTCCCCCTCAAAAAAATTTATTATTGGTAAGTCCCCCAAAATAAATAGTACTGTGCAATAGTTGTGTCCAATTCCTTGAATCACTGAAAGTCTACTTGAAGTGAAATATCTTGTTCTTTAAGCCATGACCTGAGACAAGAACCCTACACATGTATTTACACCTCATTCATTAAGCCATGACTTGAGGTAAGTACACTACACAAGTCATGATTAAAATGTTTTTACATCTTCTACGAGTAGAAATAATGGAGTCTGTTGAAATCTATTTGTGTTTCCAGTAGATTCTAGTAATTAGTGTGGATTGGACAACCCTCACCAAAGAGGACATTTAATTTCAATGGTAACAATGTGGGATTTCTTTCACACATTTAAATGTAAGAGTGGAAAAAAAAATAAACAAAAAAGCATGAAACAATCTTGCGATAACATGGTTTAGGAGTGAAAGAGTTAAATAAAACATGCACAGGAACACAAGGCTTATAAAGACCACACAGAGTTGTCACTCAAAATCTACACTAGTATGCAGCTTCATACCCAAGAATAGAGCCAAGTTATGTAATTTGTGGGGCAATTTTACTTTGTTTAAAACAAAGAAAAATAAATTGAACAAGGGGAAAATGTACCAACCACTATGTGCATATATAATACCTTTAATCAAAATAACTACCTTGCATCGTGGACATCTCCAGTCTCCTCCAGGAATCTTTTTCATTGGTGGAATGAGGCAGTGCAAATGATAGGCAGATGGACAACTATCACAACATAATAACTGGCCACCATCTTTACACACTCTGCAGTAATCACTATGCATGTCTTCACTGGAGTCACTTGTCATTTCATCTTCCTGGATAATGGAACAAGATAACATAACATACAGGCACAGTTAAGTGCAGATGTTACCGCTTTGACTCTCCATTCAACTGAATAAAAAGCTGAATAGAACAGACTAAAAAGGACTGGATACCAGACAAAAAAAAATGTGCAAAATTGAGAAAACCAAGTTTCATGATGTCTAAAACCTACATCAACAACATCCTACATAGTTCAGGTTTTGTTCTTGCTCTTTCCTACCTATGCAATTCTCTGTCATGTTCATATAATAATTCGAGGTTGCGTGCTTATCTGAGTAAATATGGTATATTATACCATATTTACTCAGATAAGCACGCAACCTCGAATTAGCACTCATCCTAAAGGCAGAAAGAGTTAATAAGCACCCACACCCCACCCCCACCCCCTCCCCTCCAACTCAAACTCAAACTACCCCCACCCTAACCCCCCTTCCTGCTCCCACCCCCCAACCCCAAAATTGATTAAGACAGTACTAATACAGTGTAAGAGACGTCCCCGAAGACGGAGTTTTCTTCAGAGTAGTTTACAGGAACCTTGCTTTGTTACATCTTCGCGTTTTGTTATTACCATTTATTGCAAAATAAACATACTGCACTTGCTGGAAATGGTTAAATTTTAATAAGTGCCCAGCCTCGAATAAGCGCCCACCTCAAATTAGCGTCCACCCTCAGGATCCAAAAATTTAATAAGTGCCCAGGGCAGTTAATCAAATAAATACGGTATGTGTATTTAGTAAAATCCCACTAGTGGCCTATTATCAATGCTGCATTCTGATTGTTTGAGCTACTACTAGGCTATAATGTTATAGCCGACTATTAGAGAAAAGCACTGGCTTTGAAAACCAAAACAATGGTGGCTGAATTGCGTTTTTCTAGCTAAAGTTGTTTTGTTTTGACCTAGTTGGATTTTACTAAAACAATAATATTCCTCTTGCCCTCGTGGCCTCTGAGTCAATACAGAGCCCATTTGGGCTTGAGGAATAATTCTTAAATATGCTGATATGTATACATTGTACAGTAGAGCCCTGACAACTTGAACTCGGAGAACTCAAACTTCCCACTAACTCAAACTCAGTCCAATTTTTTTGGTTTTCACCCCACTTTTCAGTTTTCCTTACTTGGTTAACTTGCACTTGTATAACTCGAATTCCCTGCTACCTCAAACTAAATTCCATTTCCCTTGATCAAAAATTCACTGAAATTTACCTCAATAACTCGAATTCTGGCTCTTCTAACTCCACTCGGATGCCATCCCATTAACTCTTCTTTTAGTATAATCAGTAAAAACACTAAAACTAGCACTGGTCAATACTACATCAACTTGATTTTAATTGGTGCAAAGGACAGATAACATTTTATCATAAAAGCCATGAAATGATGCCTAATCATGTGACCTTTTCTGACAAAATCTGACCTGCTGAAAAATCAGTAATTATCAATTTTTAATGTGGAAAATTGAATTTTGCAATCGACCCCGTCAGCTCAAACCCTTGCTAACTTGAACTGTTATTAGTTCCCTTCAGAGTTCTAGTTACCGGGATTCTACTTTGTATATATATACCTCTGTCTGGGGTGTGTGTGTGGGGGGGGGGGGGGGGAGGTTTTAGCGGCATGCCATTTTTGAGGATAAGTCTGGAGGCATCATGCTTCGTTGGTAAAAACAAAGTAGAGGGGAACTGATCCCCTCAGCAGACCCTACTCCTATGTAAGTGGAATTTACCAAGCGCTGTTCCTCAGTTTACTAGATTGCTTATAAAATAGTTTACTCTGCACATTGCTTCCAACTGAACAGAAGCCTCGTTCATGCTACTCAAGTTGAACAACTCAAAACTTTTACAACAAAGAAACTTCTTAATATAAATTCCTTGGCTCTACCACAGACACTGGATTCCTCTTAAAAGTAAAGAAAAACTTACACAGACAGGACAACTCCATCTTCCCTGAGGAGGTTCATCAAGTGGGGGATCCAGACAACGCAAGTGAAAAGACAGTGTACAGGTGTCACACAGTAACAAGTCCCCACCCTCTTCACATTCTTCACAGTAGTCCTGATGCTCATCCTACCATCAATAACACATACAATCAGTAGAAAATTTCCATCATGAAACAAGAAACACTTTTATTTGAATGGGATAATAGGAAGTTTAAGCAGCCACGACGACCATGGCGGTGATAAAAAAATAAAACAACAGCTATGTGCTAGCCTGCGTACAGACGACCCCCCTCCCTCTTCGGGAGAAGAGACGTCTGGGAATAACTGTCATTAATCACGTTCCAGTACACATTACCATAAATCATATTTTGTTGTTGTTTCATCTGACAGTTGAAAAGGTGTTGACAGACCGACATGACTCGGGACTCTTTAAGAGAATGTACGCAGTTATTCTCTCGGATGTTCTCAACCTTTATAGCTCAGATAGGTCCTAACTAGAATATCTTGCTAAAATGTCACACAACTAGTATATCATGCTTTTGAAGTTTTCTTTTAAAATCTTTTTTAGCATAATAAATAAAGTCGGTCTGTTACTGTGCATCGATTTCCTGTGGTTTTTGGTTTGAAAAAAGTTTTATCTCAAAAGTACTGTTTCCATTTCCAGTCAAGCATTTTATGCAGGAGTTGATCCATTCGATGATTTCAAGTAGGTTCCACATAAGGGATCGTTACTTTTGCCTTTATTTTCTACGAATCATGATCAGCACATGTACAGTATAGGCCAAAAAATAGCCCTGGGGTCTGTACTCAGGCTAGCCAAACAGCTTCACACAATGTCCATGCTAAAATCCAGATATAAGATCTCTGATTAAGAGTTGAATTCTGTACATCCTTCCTTTTTTTTTACAATACCATCCGGCAGAGACAGATGCACCCGCAACTGATGCAGCAAACATCAGTGGTCTTAATTTCACATGCCCATTCCAGAGAGCCGAAATACAAGTAAACAAATATAAATGCGGTAAACTGTCCACAAAGGCTAAGGTTTTCCCCGGGGAATCTATTCTGAGATTCATTCACCAATCACAACACTGGAAACTATTTGCATCATGGCATAATTAACATTATAACCAATCAGAGGCTGTCCCCAACATTCCAGGGAAACAGGAACACAATTATCGTCGGCAATTCACAGACGTCTCTTCTCCCGATTTTGTCTGAGGTAGGGGGGACGTCTGTACACAGGCTACTCTGTGCGTGCATTATGCATTTTGGTTATTTCCTAGCCTGCGTAGCTGGCGGTATTGTGTAGTAGTCGAGTGAGATTTGGCGGCAGAGCTGTTGTAATATAGTCGAGTGAGATTTGACGGCGGAGCCGTCACGAACGGCGAAGCCGCGAGAAATACCACCTGCCAGAGAACCATGATTTTTCGAATGCCGCCCATTTTTGTCACCTTAGCTGATCCCATTTAAATCAGCCGATTATTTTCGCGCAAGACAGTTTAGAAATAAGCGTTGACAGGCTAAACACGACTCCTAAGCTAGTGATAATGTGAAACGTGACCTTGTGAGTTTGCTTGAACAGAAGTTCTTTTATTTTCTCGGCTCTCACGCGAAGGTTACTAGCACTACACAGTGCATGTATCATTCTAAACTTTGACTGAGTAAACCTTTTTTTGCCAAGCTAGGCTTAACATTAAAAGGTCATGAAGCTGGTTTGTTACATGCATACTGAGTAACCATTTCCTGTGGTTTATTCTTCTGTAGGTCTTCTTGATAGGATTTGGTCTCAGATGCAGTTGTAAAAGTGTTTTAATTTTCTTTGACCTTTGTTTCTTATGGCTAAATAAAGACAATTCCAGCGCTGTGAAGTTTAAACCCGCCATTTCGGCAATTTGGTCATCAATTATGCTCTTTTTAAAGGGGAAGCCACAATCACTTACGTCTTTTCCAGTTTGCCATCTGCTCCCTTAATTGGGAAATATATGCGAAGGATCATCTAACATGATTGACATATGTATGGCCCTCGACCAATCCGTTTCTCCGCAAACTAGTGTGCAGACTATTCAAAATACCAGGGTTTTCTGGTAGGCGGTATTTCAACCACCTCGTCCCTGCTCCCTTTTCTTGGAACACGGCTCCGCCGCCAAAACTTGAATCTTGCACCCACACAATACCGCCAGCTACGCAGGCTAGTTATTTCCTTGATGTCCACTGCACAATAACAGTGCAAAACTTCCTAATGAGACATTTAATAGAGGATGGGAACACATGACAACAATAATATTGTTTCTTTTTCTTTTTGAAGATAAATACACATTTGACAAAATGAGAGAGGCTAAATAAATGAAACCAATAGAGTTTGAAAGAACAAAAATTCATTTTAAAGTGAAATGTTCACTGCTGTCTGCACCGTGTTAAGCTTCCTAATAAAGATTGAAGTATACTTAATAGTTTGCCAAGTGATCATGACTTACCACACCCATGACGTTATCTTCATCATTTCCTACAAACCAATGTAAAACCAACATGTTAGATTCATCACACTGATAAATGAATAATTAAAATAAAAAAATCCACCTAAACAGTTCTCAACCTTAGCAATAGTCCACAGCTTCACTAGTACAAAATGCTTTTGGACCAGCAGAAAGTTGGAGCCACAATTCCTGGAGGATCATGAGTTATAGAAAAAGGAAGTGCTCTGGAATCCCCAAGTGGCCCCTACCTAGCGCCCTATTTTTCCTCCTGGGTAAATAGGGAATCTTGGTTTTTTTCCATAAAAAGCATATGCTGGACACCCCGGACTTCACAATTTCAAGAGCACTGGGGTCCCTTCAAATTCTCTTAGAGCACAGCCTTGATGAAATTTTATAGTCAACTTAATATGGTATTTAGCATTTTTTAAAATCCTGATTGAGTAAATTGTGCTTATTCAGGTACCATTATTTTGACAGATTCTACAGAGGCAAGGTGCAAAAGTTGTCTACAATGAAGCTGTATGTTGGAACTTGATGTCACAGGACTTGTGACATCAACAGACATCAAGACAGTGGTGTGTCCACTTAAACCACTTAGTGGTTTAAACACATACACCACTTGACTTTTTAAGTGCTTCAAAAGCTTGTTAATTTTTAATTTTCCATATTTTTTAATTTGCAACATTTTAACATTATTGAAAAAAGTAGTTAAATTCAATTTTGGTGTCATTAAAATTCTTTTGTAGATATATGTACATTTGTACTTATCAGGATTGGCTTTTTTGGCTGATCACAAACATCTTTTTACTGGAAAAGGAAATCTACTGAAATCACAAACCTCAAATCACAATTGCAACAAAGACTCACATCTCTCACCTGTACTTTTCTTCCTTTCTTTCTTCTTCTTTTTGACGACAGTCCTTTCCTTCTTTGTCTTCCCAGTATTTTTGGCTGGCTTCTTCTTGGTGCTTTTTCCACTGGCCTGGCTTGCATCACTATCTTCATCAGCTATTTCAACAGCTTTCTTTTTGCTTCCCTTACTTTTAGCGCTAGCTCTACCATTACTCTTCTTTGACCTACTTCCTGAGCTAGCTTCACTTCCCCGATCACTGTCATCATCTACAATTTTAGATTTTCTGTCACCTTGGGAAAAACAAAAACAAATTAGAGCAGATTTTAAAAATTAATCATTTGTTTCACCAAATAAAAAAGAGTTATGGTTGTTATATATGTTGTGGTTCAAATTTTTCCTCAGTTTAAAATTTTTCAAACCAGTTTAATTTTTACTTTCCTTTGTCTAAAATCAATTACCATAATCAGAGACAAAGAAAAACAAAAATTAAACAGCTTTGAAAAATTTTAAACCAAGGAAAAATTTAAACCACAACATATACATGCTGTTTAAAATAATATTATTTTCTTAAAGTTTTCACCTTTCGTAAGATAAAAATAATATTTCTTCAAGTTGAATAATATGAAATGACTTGAACACAGTCAAACCACAAGGTAATAAACCTTTACTTAGCACATATCTTCATACTGAATGGACACTACTGCCAGAGTTACTATGAATGAACAAGGCATTTTAAATAACATCACAATATATTGCACAGATTTAGAATTACATTTATGGCAAACAGAAAATGCCAGATTAAAGTTGACTATTTCTCAAATAAGGAATTAAACAGCCAGTCTTATGGATAAACATGACATGAGGCTTACTCATGTGTGTATATATATAAGAAAATGTAAACAAAAAGTAGAGGAAAAACTTGGTCACATGGTTGAATTATTGCTGTTTGCCATTTGCCATAAATGTGATTCTAAACCTCTCCAAATTACATTAAACGATTTTGCAAACCCTTGGTACTTCATTATAGTGGGTTCCACTTTAAATAGTTACAAAATTGAAAAACAAGATTTATGTTATTTAACTGACCTTTAGTACCCTTCTTTGGTTTAAACAGCAGCTTAATTTTAGGTCTGGATTTAGAATTATCAGGCTGTGGCTCACTAGCATCATCATCATCCTCATCATCTTCATTATCAATAGCCTCAACAACTGACTCTGGCTCAGATTCGTCAACATCCGACACCACCTCAACAACCTCTTTCTAGAGTGAAAACAAAGAAACAAAAAAATACAACTCACTTCCAGCAGCTGTTCAGTTTCTAGTGGTAAACAGACATATTTTTCTACTATGAAGAGGTTACATTTTTGATTATCAAAAGATCCTTACCCAGTAACCCTTTTCAACACTAATAGTTGCTAAAGAAATACCACGCAAACGTTCTGCCAAAAGGTTTTCATTTGAATGATAAAATCATAGGATTTTGTCCAAATATTTACAACTTATTGTGACGATCTACATAGCTATCCTTTTTTGCTGCATACAAAGTGCAATGTACCTACACCAACCTGTGATTTTGTAGACTTGGAAGCTTTGGCTGGGTTCTTTTGCTTCTTTGCTTTGCCACCTGAGCTTTTTGGACTTGGAACATTAGGTGTAACAGCACCTGTACCTTTCTTTTTCTTGTAGTCACTCCACAGTGCTCCTAGAAGTGCATTGATTTTTGTGTGAGCTGCTGATGGGTTGGCCTCCACGATCAGGTGACGGACAAGTTTGGTAAACTTCAAGTAAGTAAGTCCTTGTTCATTCTCTTCAGAAAGCTTCACCTCAATATTTTTCAAACGAAGCTCCACTGCTACTGACTCAGCCTTCGATGGTTCATCCTTAAAAAAGCACAGTAGTCATTCAATTACACAAATAAACATTATTGAAGGGGTGAATGAGCATTTTAAACATAAATAATTGCTTTTAGACTGATATATAAAAGGAATGCAGGTAGTGGTAGCACTCATCTGGGTTAAAAATTGGATTTTGATTTGGATGATCTGATTTTACTTGGGTTTCATTTAAGAATTTATTTTGATTTAACAAAATAAGAGTAGACTGGAAAGACAGAGAAATAACTACAGAACAGAGGTGAAAAGTAATCAAACTAGAAAAATAGTCCCTGAAAAATCTGAATTTTTTTAATAGGCAGTTCTTGGCCATCATAAAGCTGAGTGACTACACATACATATATCTCAAATATATGCATCTAGCGACAACAGTTTGCTTACATCCTTGTTGCTCTCATCATCAGCCTGTGCGACTCCAACAGGAGGGTCTTTCTCAGAAGCCACATTTTGCCTTTTGGAACCCTGCTCATCTTCTATGACTGAAATCTCATCCTAAGAAATAAAAATAAGAGAATTAAACTTTTTCTTTCAAACACCCAGAGGGAAAAAAGGAGGGCCTGTTAGCAAGGTTATGTACCGTGTTTATTCGAATAAGCACCCAACCTCAAATAAGTGCTCACCTCGAATAAGCGCCCATCGTAAAGGCAGAAAAAGTTAATAAGTGCCCAGCCTCGAATAAGCGCCCACCCCCGTCCCCCTCCTACTCATTGAAATTGAATAAGTACTAATAAGAGACTTCCGCGAAGACGGAATTTTCTTCAGAGTATTTTACAGAAACCTTTCTTTGTTACATCTTCACATTTTGTTATTACCATTTATTGTTTGTTGAAAAATAAACATACTAAACTTGCTGAAAATGGTGAAAATTTAATAAGCACCCAGCCTCCAATAAGCACCCACCTCAAATAAGCGTCCACTATCAAGGTCCAAAAATTTAATAAGCGCCCACAGCGGTTAATCGATCAAAATTTGATCGATTAACCGCTGGCAACTTGGCAACTATCGCTTACAAATTAAAACAGGCAGACACACAGTCTGTACCAAACCAAAAATTCCAGAAAATCTTCGAATTTGCCCCTTCTGCCACTTCAATGAAGTTGAACACAAATTACATTTCCTATTCAATTGTAATCTTTACGATAGTCTTTGATCTAACTTTTACAAAAACATTAATAATAAATACCCCCTTTTTAATCATTTTGTCAACAATGAAAAAACCCTCTTCATATTTAACAATGCTGATCCTTACATATACAGACTTACAGCTGCTTACATACATTCATGTATGGAATATAGTCAAAAACTTGTTCTTTAATTATAGCCTTTATTTTGATTTAAGACTTATAACATAAATAATGTACAGTCTAGGTAATACCATGTACTTACATGGGAATACTAAATAAAGTTGTTGCTGTTGTTTTGCAAATTGAGCAGGAAGCCATGTGCCAGTCTGTATTATACTATTTTTTTTGCAAATTAATTCTTCTTATTGCTGTCACTGATTCAACCCATCTTTGGGTTTTTTTTGTCACCAATTGATTTGTAAATGCAGAGAAGATCATCACAGTTCAAGACACAACTTAAGCAGTTGCACAAAGAAATTTTGTAAATACTTCTTAGTTAATTTTAAAACATGGTAATCAGTAATTAGCTAACATTGTAATTAGTATTACATTAAGTGTTGTAATTAGTTATTATAAATAATGTAATATAATCATTGTTCCTGAAAAGCCCCTTTGGAGAGGTAACAATAAAGTATGTATGTATGTAAGAAAGTCTGGAAAATTAGCTTGCATGGCAGGCACAAAAAAGGGGAGGGGAGGGGAGGGGGAGAAAAGCCCAAAAGGGAAAAGAGAGAGGGAGAAAACACCCACCAATTCCCCGAGTAATCTGATAATGCTGACTGTAAATACATGACCAACCACTAGCAGGGGTGATTTTCAGCATGGGCAAAACTTAACCAGAAATTGTCATGTAGCAATGCTTTTTTACAACAATAATATTTTATCAAAACAGAACAGTTTTGAACATTGATTTGTTCCATGTGAATAAACAAAACTTACAGTCTTGCCTCAAGACAAAACTATTCCAGCTAGCAGTCAAAACGATCAATGGATAGTTTTTACCAAAGCATCACCTCTCTCTCCAAAAAAAACATATATGGAGTATAAAAATGGAGTGTAAAAGTTCATTTATGGCAGTATACGATTTTACTGAAAAGCCGCTTGCCCAGCATCTAAAATTCTCTAAATACTTATCATCGGTGCTCTTACGAGAATCGGTATTGCAAAATGGATCACACTTGACAAGAATCACCGCTTGATGCTTGGAAAAATGCAGTATAAAAAACCTCGATAGTATTTCTGCCTGCTGACCAAGCTATTATGGCTGGTTCTATTTCCAGTTTCAATGAGAAGTTACTATTTGATTAGTGTAATTTTGATCTTGATAAGCTTATGCCAGTAGAACACATTTTGATGCCTGCATGGTGACCCTTTCTCACTTAATACATGTCAATAAGTTACTCATTGCCACAAAGCCAATCAGAAGTTTGCCGACACCAGCAGCCGCAATAAATGAACAAAAGCCGGTTTTTACAGCAGGCATCCCTTTCCTTTTCACCCCAGTCCTCTCTCACTTTTTCCCTCCCTCACCCTCCCCTCAGCTCCTGCAACCCAGGCTAAGAGATATGAAATTCAAATTCATCATTTCATTGAACTTCTCTCATATCACTGTTTCAAAGCCATGCTGCTTGTCCAAATTTTAACCTGTCAAGGCATCAACAGAGAGCAAATGATAAAAAGGACTTACATCACTCTCTTCATCTCGTTTCCGCTTCTTTCCATTCTGGGTGTTTTTCACAGATCCAGAGTCCTCTGTCCTCCGTTTCTTAGCCGATGGTTTCTCAATATCACCATCTACTTGGAAAAATTTAAAACCAAAAACAATTTTTGTGAATGCCAAAATAACTTATATGTGAAAAAACTATCAGGCCTGTTTTGCTTAAAAACTTTTATTTCGAATTTTGAATGAACAGGTCTGCATTAAGTACTCACCCTTCACTACACAATCACATCTTGTCAAGCAAAGTCCTGGAAATCGTTACCTTTAATTATTGTAATACTAATCTTTATTACGCTGTTGTAGCCTCCATTTATCAGGTTCCCTCTAGTTATTTCTTATCACAGTCCTCAGCTTAATTAAGTGATCCCCTTGTTGAGGCAACACTGTGTACTGAACATTCAATAGAGGCGAAGACAATGAAAAATAACCTGTTGGGACCCCAGCAAGGTGGCCACGACTTCTTAATTACACCCTGCAATGGAGGTGACTGCTTAATACAGGTTAGTTTTACAGTAAAGAGAAATAATTTTCAGGACCTTGGTGAGTGACCACCTACATGTAATAGGGGGCGACTGGCTTGTACAGGTTTGCATAATAATGCAAGTTTAACTGTATGGAATAAGAAAGGAGAATTTGACAAGTACAATGTATTAGGAAGTGATTTTGGAAGAGGGTGTGGTAATAAGAAGAATACTGGTAGTCTTTACACTAGGCTGTTAAGTAAAACTTAACAGCTGCTATCAGCTAAGTTTTACTTAACCAAAGATACGTGTGTGATAGCCTGAAAAAGCAGCCAACATTTGCAACGCTACCACTGGTTTCCATGCCAAATGACGTCTGAGAAACAAGCAAAGAAATTCCATACCAATAACGCGTCACTACCCAGATCTGGGTAGTGCCTCTGATTGGTTGAATCAAATTTCCCACATGGCACAACAAATCAGGAGCACTACCCAGATTTGGGTGGTGACGCGTCATCAGTATGGAATTTCTGCACTCGTTTCGCACACATCATTTCACGGGGACACCAGTGGTAGCGTCACCAAATGTTGGCTGTTTTCTCAGACTATGTGTGTTAAAGCCTAAGGAAAATCTCATGTTATTTTACTTTGCATCTCATTAAAAGTCGGAAAGTTGAAACGATTCAAGCAAAGTTTCAAGTGACTTGACAACCATCCTTAAAACCGACTTTGCAAACTTGCGGTTTCTTGAGCTTTGAGAAAGGTGAAGCATGTCAAGCAATCTTAAATACTAATTATGTTGAGTGGGAAAATAGCCCTAAGTTAACCTGAAGTAAAAAAGATAGGTTGTGTGTGAAACTTTCTTTTACTTTAAGAATTTAAAATTTACTTGTCTTGAAATATTTCTTAGCTTATTTAGGTTATAGTGTAAAGACTACCACAATACAATTGGTAAAACCACCCTGAAGATGATTTAACTAGTCAAAAATGTTTGGTTTGATTTCTCCTTTAACAAAGCATTGTAAAATATTTTCTGTCACTAGCATCAAAATATATATTTTTCTATATTTCTTAACTTGTATTTTTCTACTGTGATTTTGAGGCTAAAATGAACTGATATCTTTTTAACGATGGATTGTCAAAGTGAAGTGAAATTTTCATAATAAAATGAAAGCTTGTAAAGTTACAATACAGATCCTTTTTTCCGAGGGGAATTTCCATTAAAACAACCAGGGCTTATTAGTTATACTCAAAACATTAAGACATGATTTCTTTCTATATGTGTATGGGTTATTTGGAGGAAGAAAAATAAAGAAATCTCCCTCGATTTTTCGATTCTTTCCCAAATCCCGCACGGTTTATTGCGCGGCGAGACCGGCGCGAGCAGCGGGAACTTTTAAATTCAACATATAAAGACGAAAAATTCCTCGCCAACAAGAACAAATAAGGTTTATCGACAACAGTTACGCAAAAAGAGATCCTCTGAGTGAAATAATATCACAGTTAACCAAAGAAAGAGTATAAAAAAGCGGCCATACACATGTCATACACTGGCATATAGCATGTGTCATGCAATTCAACTCACATATGAACGCGCGAATTCTTTGAACACAAACATCACGCTACAAATTCATTTCTCGCTTTAATTCAAAGCACTTGCTGATAAATCAAGGCTGTAAAATGCTGCTTATGAATCCATGCTTTTAAATTGCGCTTGAAAATTTAACAAAAGAATTTTAACCACAAACCATTCCCTTGAGCAGTAAGTTTATCACATGCAAATATGATGGTACCGTCTGGCGGTCTTACCGTTTAAGCTGTCGGCGGACGATGTTAGCTCCTTTTTTCTACTACTGCTGGAGGACATTTTTACTCATAGCTGTTGAAGATAAATTTCACTTTATCACGGTTGTAAATGGGAACTAAACATTGAACGAAAAATGGAAGTTCTCGGTTTCCGAAGATGGCGAGTACGACTTGCGCAGCTGTCTTTGTCGCCGGCAGGATCGGACGGGAAACTAGGGAGAAAATAGATAGCTTATCAACTCATAAATTGAGAGAACAGCTTTAGCGCCATCTTCATAGCTATGGTTTTAGCTTTTGGTCGGAGAAAACACTAAAGTTAACAAAAAAAATAATTTTTGACTTAATGTTAATAGTTATTAGAGGAGAAATATAAGAATTATTCTTCTAGCATATCAGAGAAAATGATATACTTTTGTTTTCTCTTAACATATCTTCACGTGACAAAAGGGTTTCCCTTTTGTAGAGAACTTACGTTACCCACGTCCAAAAAACATGATTTTCTCAGGCAAAAAACTTTTAAAAAGTGAAAAAACACCCGCACTTTTTTTGTAATAGGTTATGCACTTTGAAATACAAAAAAGATAATTCTCATTAAAACCAGTAAGCAAATAATGAAAAACAGTAAGGTAAAGAAAGAGGTTGATCAAATTGTTTATTCTCCTCAACTATGTTTTTTAAGGAGTTGGCATAGGGCTGCTAACAAAAGATAGCCCATAATATGCTCCTTCTCTATGATTGGCTAAATGAATCTTTGATTGGCAGAATCTTGCTTTTCAGTAAAAACCACTCCTTTAGCAATCCCCCCTAACTTCAGTAAACAACAGATGCATAATTTATGCCACCAATCCACAATTTTGCATCTTCTTTCATATATATCTTGTAGTGAGGGAAAAAGAGGAGTGCATCATTTCAAGTGCCTTAAAAGCTCTCTTTCTGTCAAGCAGAAAACATTTAGTGCCTCAAAATAGTTCTGGGAGGTAACTCTCTACCTCAGAAACCCCCACCCCCACCCCCACCCCCACCCCCCCCCCTACTTTAATCCTCTTGTCTCTCTTCTGGGCCCTTCTGAATTTTGTAAATAACTTATCTACATTATTTTTAAAGCAAAACTAGAAATTAGTTTGCTGGCAAACTAAGTAACTGGTGTCCATCATGTAAGTTCCTAGGACCACAATGTTGCAAACTTAATTTCTTGAAATAAATTCATTACTTTTTTGGCCCCAAATACAGAGCAGCATTTTATTTTGCTTTTTATCCAGCATGCACCAAAACTCTGTGATTCTGTGAAACTCTGTGTCGTTTTATGAAAGTAAAAATTTTTTTTGAAATGATTACAAGTGACAATGAAGATTAAAGCCATGTAGTGTACAATTTCACTTTCAACAACAAATTTGTTTAAACCAATTACCCAATACTGAGTATGCTATCGAAGGCTCTCGTGATTGGTAGGATAGATTGCAGTTAAGAAAGGCGGCAAAAAGTATACTTTGCCTGTCGGTTTTTTACCTATTGATCTATAATAAGAGATCTTTCTCTTCAAAACATCTAGCCCTGGCCCAGGTTGCTCGAAGCATGGTTAGTGCTAACCAGCGTTAAATACCATGGAAACCTATACATTTTGATACCTCTTAACCAACGGTTAGCGCTAACCAGGCTTCGAGCAACCGGCCCCTGGGCGTTATCATTTATATTTTAAAATTATATTTGAAAAAGTAATAACGCTGGAAATTGTTCCCAAAAGTGGGCACTCTCAGCTGACACTAACTTCTTCATAAAGATGACAGAGAATTTCAGGTATCCAGATAATGTTTTTTTCATAAAGGACACATGCCATCACAGGCAAGCATGTTAGTTGGAAAAACCTATTAATTTTTACTACTATAATGGAGAACTTCTCAGTTTCAAAATGATTGTCCTTGGCATTCACACTGTTTGTTCATGTCAGCATGATTAAACTGTTTGGTCATTACATCTGCCTGTAGGTAGGTTTTGTAGGACACAGTGAAAATTTTGGTCTGACATTGTTAAATGACCGACTGTTATTTCCAGCTCTGATCTTTGTTAAGTGATTTCTCTGCACAGGTTTGTTTGACACAAATTTGAATATTCCTTGGTTGAACACTAAACACACATGATTCCACTTGTATCAACTTAGGACTGTAAAAAAGCCCGCCATTTTGGGGGAAGGGTGCTAAGAATTGGGGATTTTTCCCCCATTCTCCCTATCAAGAAGCCTGGTCCCAGGCTCTCCAAGACGGACTCTGTGGTGGGACCACTATGAGGGATAAACAAGATTAAAACACGCAATAAAATAGTTTGAATTTATCATTTATTAAAATGGACAAATGAAAAGACAGCAAAGCCATTTTGATCCTTTGTAGACTGCTGATGTGTCATATCTCATGTAGATGAACCTGTAGACAACAGAGCTAGCACTCCACCAGCGAGAGCAGTGGAGAGGAGATAGTTTCTACAACTATGTTAAGGAAATGCCATGCACGTTCAATAAATGAATAAACATTACAATAATTATGATGACGAAGATGATGAAGACGACAATGACGACCATGATGACCATGATAATGATGATCAGAATAAAAACAGTAAAATGACAACAAAAAAGCCAAGAAGTTATTTAAAATTTCAGCCAGTGGACTGGGCAAATCATAAAACAGGGTCTTTAATGATGGCGCCACTTATTTAGTCCATTTGCACGATGGTGTCCTTTTCCTGCTACTACCAGAATCCTTCAGGGTTCTGCTTTCTTTTGCAAATTAGGGCTATTGCTATTTTAACCTCACAAGGGTTAACAATTTTAAATATGAAAGAAAAAAAAATAAATTCTGGTCTTACATGTAATAGTAAAAAGACATCATCATGAAAATTGGCTATTGTTTCCTTCATAACCAGAAACTTAAATTTTGCAGAATGCACAACGCTGTAAGCACATGAATATAAGGATCTATTTAAAACATTACCAACATTTCAAAACTTGAAAGATAAACATAAACTCTCAAGGATACGCAGCAGGGTTGAATGTTCGTAGAACATAAAATGAAGCTATCAGGATCAAAAACAGGTAGAGGGAGTTGTTATAAAAGATGGAGAAAGAGATGGCCTCTGTTTCAGCAACTTTGTTCTTTTTCCACAGGATCCTACAAGACAAAAAAGCTTACATCAGTAACACAGTACAGTTAAAATGTTTCTTTCTTGAGCCCCCTTTTTTTTTCAAACCTTCTTATCATTTAACCCAAACTGACTTTCCTTCCCTGGCCAGACATTGTAATAGATAGTGATGGGAATCAGCTGAGATTTTATCATCAATCATTGGAAATAATCAGATTGATCCAGCAGATCGATCATCAATTATAATAGGAAAGTCTATTGAAAAAAAATCTGTTGATAAAAAACACAGCCACCATGTTTGTTGTGGACAACATGAAAACAAGACAACAAGGAGAGGACCCTGGGAACCAACCTGAGTTTCACTTCGATCTTTACAAGCACTTTCTATCTGTTTTGCTTTCATCTACTCAAGTAACCTTTCTGATCGCAGTGAGTAGATCTAAAAATTTATTTTACAGCCGGCTACTAATTTAGAATCATTTCTAAGAGAACCATCAAGGCAAGTTTTTTCAGTATGTTATACCACTACATGAGAAATTTCTGCAATTTGATTGGCTTAGAGCAGTGGTATTTCAGCTAAATTTGAAATACCTACAAGTGAAAATTACAAAACCTTTGCAGGTAGTAGTATAAACAAATAATAGCATGATTTGTACGTGATATTTGGCATAAATACCACTCGTGATATTTCAAAATTGTCACAAATTTCACTCGCCTAACGGCTCGTGAAATTACGTATAACAATTTCGAAATATCACTCGTGGTATTTATGCCAAATATCACCACTAATCATGCTATTACCTGTACTAATACGGACTATCAAAATAATGTGAACAAAGTACAAAATGCAAAACTTAGCCTGGCATGAGCGTGTTTTGCCAAGTTTGGCTCTGTTACTGTAAAAACTAGCCTTTAAAAAGGCAGCAAAGAGAAGCAGACTTGATGCTGGAGGCCAGTTCCTGTGTGACTGAGTCAAGTCGCCATGCCAACAAACAAGAGCCAAATGTAATAGTGCGCTAAAACGTTCTCCATCTTTTGCAGCCGAAGTAAAGAAAGTGGTTCTACATAAACATCAGTGCTTGGCTAAAGGGAGAGTGGAACATATGAATTTGCTTTTATCAACTCCTTAAGAACGCAAATTCAAAAAGGACATGGTATTTGAGCACAAGTCTTTTTGTCCACTATAAAAAAGGGAAATACTGTACATCTTAGTGTACATAAGTATCGTGTTTGTCTTCTAAACAAAGTGTGCTATTCCTTCATTGTAATCATGAATGCCAAGAAAATAAAAATTATCTCCATCCTAACCTTTCATCCTTTTCTTGGCGGGTCAGTTTCTTGTTAGAATCCAACTCCATGCTAACTTCCTTGGTCACTGAGACATCCCGACGCTGTGCAATCCTGAAATAACATTGTATCAAACAGTCAATGGTATTCATCAGAAGATCTGGCAACTGGTTAAAATCATGGTCCAGTCATCATAGAATAGCCTGCATTATAGTCATAATCTAACCCCGGTTAGAAAAGTCTGCAAAGTAGCACCAACATCCTTTTTCGGGGCCCCTAATAAAAAGACTCATCATTTTGAACAGGCCAATCATGGCACATACTCATTATTGGGAACAAATTTTGCCATTCCCTTTGCTCTTTGTTATACAGACGCTCCACTGTAAATCAATTGCCACCTACTTAAATTGTTCCTTGTTCTTCAAAAATTCTGGAGAACATTGGGAATAAGCAAATGAACAAGGAGAAGAACCAATGTATGAAATAAAAACAACTCACATCTTATAGCCTTTGACTTGCTATCCATAAGTAAGAGCAACAGGAACTAACGTACACGTTCATATTTAAAAGAGCTTTTCTCTTTTTTTGTTAAAAGAGCATTTAACTTTGAAAGACTTACTAACTTATTTCGCACAAATATCAGAAATAAACCCTTAAAAAAGAATCAGCTATATTGATGAAATCATCTAGGTTACTAATGAAACAAAATCTACTCAACCGTCCAATAAATTACAGCAACGTAATCATCCAGAGGTGGTTTACCAAATATTTATACTAACTCTGCTTTGTATTGAATTACAGTAGTAGTCCACTTACTTGTGTTTTAGTTGAAATTTCACGTTCTTATACGCAAACGCTACAAGCCACGTACTGATCAAGGTCATTACAACGAACATGATCCCAGAGGAGTAGGGATCCATCTGGTGAATCCTCCAAAACAGCCCTGAAACAGTAAAACATCAAAGAAACATGAGTCGATCGAACAAAGAATCGTACGCATGTGATTATTTCAACGCTGAAATAAAATGTTGAAGAGATAAACTTACACAAGGGGATGGCCGATACGAAGAAAGCATTAGCATAGAACAAAGCAGAAGATTTTGTGGAGACGGTTCTGCTGAAATTTTGCAGTAAAATTTCATCTTCTTTGGTAAGTTTCTTACCGCCCGCCATCTTGAATGAGTTGGCACGGAAAAAGGACGTGGACGCGTGGGACCGGGCACTAAATGGTCGATCGGGTTCGGTGTTCAGGGCGGAAAAACGTTCTGCGCAAGCTTTGCGCATCCCTTATCGCAGGCTCAAGGTGTGTTGACTGTGCTTGTTTGTTGCCATCCTCGGAGACCCAGGGGCAGATAAAGGGGGCGAGGGAAAGTCTAGGGAAGTCGAGTCGAGGGAAGTCGAGGGAAAGAACGGCGAGAAGAGCTCTTCTCGCCGTTCTTTACTTTTCTTCGTGCCATATTTTTCCGCCCGTTTAGACTTTCCCTCGCCCCCTTTATCTGCCCCTGGGTCTCCGAGGATGGTTTGTTGCTGGAGTTCTGAGTGAAATACACGAGGTGCGAACGTTTGCTCCCTGTAAAACATTTTTATTTGACATGTTTGATTTTTTTTCGTCGCTTGAAAATTACTTTGGATTCAGAACAACCAATGTTAAAGGAAAAACGGGTCATTCCGTCAGTCTGAGGTGGAATAAAAGGTTTTGAACATTTCTAAAGAGGCGAGTATTTTTTGTGATTGTGCATCCGATTAATTTATGAGTTGATTTTGCCGGGTTGAATTAAAGCCCGCTTGTATTCTGTTATTAGTATATAGTTAAGGTTACTTTTTTTACATGCCCAGATTTATTACCTTGGCAGAATCAGCTTTATCTTTTTCTTCAGTCAAAGAACCATGTTGCTGCTATAACGCATCAGAGTGAACAAACTTGTGCGCTTATTTAACTTTCTCGGAAATAGAAGGCCAGCAAGCTTACTCAAGATCATTTTTCTGTTGCCCAAGTAATAATAGTCGGAGTTCTTTTCATTTTTCATTAGATAGTTTTGTTTTCCAGTGCACTGTGAAAGTTTCTGTTCTTTATAAGAATAACTTTCTGTACGCAAATTGTCCTTTTCACTCGCTGTGAAGTAGAGAACGACAACTGCCGCCAGTGACTTCAAAACAATTGACTCTTTTCCCGTAAACAATTGCTGCAGCTGGATTTGACTGAGGCGAGCAAAACAAACCCTTATGTGTAATTTTCTGTATTTTCTAATGATCGGCTGAGTTTAATTTGCTTACTTAGTAAACGAAGACCCTCGCATGGACCAGTTAAGCTTAAAATAGCTATAAATGGTGAATCATGGCTTGGCTGCCAAGTAGCAACTGATCTTTTGCTTTTAAGATCTTTAGGTAGGTTGTTTTCGTACAGAAAATTTATTTCTTCATTGTCAGCAAGAAGTCTTTGAAATAATGTAACTTTAACTTTGTTTGAAGGAAATCCTACTTACGCGTAGGTTTTTGAAAGATGTTATGCGTGTTCAACTTGACAACACAAAGCAAAATTTAAATATATCTGCGCGAAACGAGCAAGTTTAAAAAACTATAGTTACTTTGAAACCGATTTTTTTGGAAGATTTTGCTGGATAAGGATTGACCTTTTTTCTACCCACGTATAAACGCAATAACTTCTACACTGAGGATTTTGTTTATATTTTAGTGATCTGCGAAACTACGAGTGTCCGATCGAGCGAAGGTTTTAAAATATCAGCTCGAGTACGACAAAGTTCAGTGACTTCAAACACATTGAGGGCAAGCGTTAATTTTTTTGGGCAAGTCACTGTCCAAAGATATGTTGTTTTTGTGTCCAGAGTGGAGCTCCGGACCTTATATATCCAGGAACTTCCTTATATGAACACATTTTGTGAATGCATCTTGAAAAAAATCGGACCAACGCATACACATTTCCAGTACAACGCAAGGAAATTGATGTCGTTAAAGTCCGTTTTACTATGAGGTATTCTTCGAGAAAATTAAGAAACGACAAGGTTATAACAACAGCTTGCAACTTTTGAAGACAAATTGCCTGTTCTTTCCAGGGTATGAGTGGAAACATTTTATTTTTAGGCAATAAAATATTTGAAATCCCGGCATTTTTTCAAACCCGGTTAGGGGATCTGAGCGAAAAAGTTGACGCATGCTCATTACGTTTTTCCGCCCTGAAGGTTCGGTGGTGGTTCGGTGTTGGGCTGGGCGTTAGAGGAGGCTGGGCCACACGGTTTTTAACACGTATAAGGCCGGCTGAAGACTCATGGCCAGCCGGCCTTGCACGCGTGGTCTTTGGAAACTTGAACGAAAATGATACAAAGCAAAAATTCCCACGTTGGTTTCAAGGCGTGTTCACAGAAACTTCCCTTATAGCTACAGGGCCGTACCTTGGTTTTTTGTAAGGGGGACCGCGCACACAGGGGGGTATTAACTCGAGTGCCGAAGGCACGAGCCTTGACACGTAGGGGGATCCTCCTCCAGAAAATTTTCAAATTTAGACGCTCCAAAACGCTATTTTATATTTTCAGCACTTGTCATGAGATACTATGAATAAGTGTGAAAAGGCAGGTGTTTTCAGTGCTTACAAGTGCTTATTTCCGAAGTCCTGCTAATTTGAAACATACCTTATATCCAAACACTAGTACACTAAACATTTCACAATACTGCATGATCTGTGGCTAACTAACCTATAAAAGATGTCTCCAGATTGATTTTCGTTCATAAATATCCTTTGGCGTTGGCATGTCCGGTTCCACGATGAATAAGCATCCTTGCGAGGCAGCTACGGCGGTCAATGTGTCCATAACTTCAGACGACGCAGAGCAGAGAAGGATTTTTCACAAGAAACACTACTGGTATGCCATTACAGGAACTCTCTGTAAATTAGAGTGAACCTAGCCGAATAGTACATATACACGACAATTTCAATCGGGGGTTTTGCTTCCTTTTGCTTACTATTTGCACACACCGTGGACCAACCAGTTTCTCGGCCATGAAAATGGCAAACAATTGCAAGTCACTAAAATCAAACTATCTGAGTCTAAAGAAAACAAATCAATCCCGACTTGATTTGTCTGACTCAACAGGTCCGCCCTGCCCCCCCGCTAGCTACCGTTCTGAGCTAGGAATGAAGGAACTGCAACAGACCAGTCGAAATCTATATCTACCGTAATTGCCCTGCTAAGCCTTTTAGTTCTTCTGGTCAGTAAGGTTACTAAATGTACAATCTAAAATAAACATGCCAACATATCAAAGTCCAAATGCATTTACAGAAACACCAAAATTATTATTATTATTATTATTATTATTATTATTATTATTATTATTATTATTATTATTATTATTATTATTAACACACCTTGATATTGTTTACTGCCTGTTCTTAAGTCAGTGGGTACTCAGCTGTTTTCACCTTTGACAAACGAAGTAAGATCTTTTTCTATATTGGAAAGAGGATTTATACTTCATTTAATAAAAATTTTTGTGGACTTTCGTGCGTTCCCTTAAGCAGTGGCCAAACTCGTCCCCAGGGCACTTTTCCAGCCGGTTTGCACTCCCAAAGCACAAAAAACAGTACTAGCCGGGGACCAGGCTCCGTCAGGCTCCTGGCTATACGTAGTGGGGTGAAAAAGACAAAAAACGGGTAAAACAGCGAAAACCCGTGATCGAAGAGGGCGGAGAGGTGGACGGGGGTGGAGTGGTCTCCAGACTAGCGCTCGGCTCGCTTCCCTGGCCGTTTTTGTTATCGCCATTTTTTCCCCACTGCGGAGCCTGGTCCCAGGCTAAAATAGTACCTTGTAAACGTAGTGCTGAATAGGTTTCAGTAGAATGATCACACTAGGAAAGTAGAGAAATTATCCACAGACTCAAAAGCTAGAACTTATTCTTAAAGCATAATAAATGGTATCAACAATGAGACAAACTTAATTTTACTTAAAGCAAGGGGCACACATATACCAACCCACGGCATGGCCACTACTTCACGCATGCGCACAGCCATATCATCCGGGCAGTGGTTAAGGGCAGTCGCAGCTATGGACATGCCTTGCTTGTGAGCCCCAATAAGGGCGAAACAACTGTCCATTGCTGCCACTGCCCGGGTGATATGGCTGTGCGCATGCGTGAGGTACTGGCCAAAACTTGGCGAGGTCATAAGAATCGGAAACGTATCACCACCATACTTGAATAAAGACAAAGATATCTTGCTGCGTAAAACGAAAACAGCGTTACAAGGAGCTGGGTCTCCACCTTCTGAAACTGTCACTGAAGTCATTTCGATTCTTGATCAGTTGGCACCTGTATTAGCTGCACCTGAGGTTTTTTTGGATTATGCAATTTTGTTCCTGAAGCCGCTGGATAACGAAGACGAGAAACGTACGTTTGCCAAGATAAGACCACTGGAAATAAAAGCTTTTAAACCAACGGCACAAGAAGAAATTCGAAATGTTTCTTATTTCGAGATTTCCCATCCAGAGATGTCTACGTTTCCTCGATCACTCAGATTGTTCACCATTTCCCACCCACACTGTTCAAGCCAGCAGTTGTCTTTTGGAGCTATGGAGCCCTGTCTTTTTCACGTTTATCTCCTGAATCTAGTGTATGGTCAAAATGATACAGCCTACTTGGAATTCCTAGAAGGAAAAGATCCCTTTGTTGATCACTCAATTGCTACATACCCAGGCTCTTCCGGTGCGCCAATCGTCATGTATTTCATTTTAATGAAACAGGAGAGGTTGAGATTGAAGAAGTTGTGTACTTTTTACATTTCTATGGAATGCGAAGTGAGCTTTATGGCAAAGCGATGTCATTTGCTACTGTTCTGTTACAGTTTGACTTTCATATGCCAAAATCAGTGATGCAGAAAACAGGAGTTCAAGACCAACAAAAAGAAGAGACGAATACCCCCAGGCCACTAAAAGATCCTGCAAAAGTGCCCGCATACTTAAAGATTTTACAAGATAAGAAAAATTAGCAGTTGGAAGTTGCAAGGCAATCAGCAGTTTTCCGGTTTGACGTTTCACTTATCAGTCACAACATAGACCGTTCCGCATGGCTAATTTATTCTTATGGCCCAATTGTTCGACAACCGATTAGCGCTAGCCCGGGATTAAATTTCAATCTGGATTTCTTGATCTTCTTTCTTGGATAATTTTCTTGTCTCTTTATAGAGCATTATCATATCTGAATTCTTCGCCCAAACCCTGGGTCACGCGTAATCAAACATAAACGTCAAATGACCACCAGGCATAAAATGTCTTGTCTTTCTTATGGAAAAGTTTGGTTAGGTGTTCCAGAAAAGGGCAAGGGGATGGCACTCAAGAGAAGTTTGGGTAGGGATGCGCCGCCAAGGTCTTAAGTCCTTATCAAAAACAAATATACTTCATTAGACAAGAGAACTTATTTCATGATCTTGATCAGTGGTACCCAACGTCAATTTTTGGAAAATATCTGTTCGGAAGACGACTTTAAGATCTCGAATTTTCGGACATTTGTTGAAAATTTCTTGCTCGCCTCCCTCTCCCAGGATTTTCGAACATCTAAAAAATGGCATAATTGCTCATTTTTAACCGATTTTTAACCTTAAAAAGGTCACTTATTAATTATGATCATTTGTTGATTGTGCTATTTGTTTGCAAGTCCAATCCTCTCTTGCCCGTCAGGAGTTTGAAATAACCCACAGATATGCCTGTACATATATCATAGATGTTATCGATTGTAACAAGGACAACTGAAAGGGAAATGGTTTAACAGTCTCTTGGTAACTGCATGGATTAACACTGAGAACAGTTGTTTTCATGTATCAGAAGGAAAAATCTCTTTTCAACTTGGAAAAGTTGTATCGCCTTAGTCTGATATACAGTTATCTATAATTTTGCGAAGGGTGACATGGGGACCAGTCTTCATTGATTCTGATCATGAATGACAACCTTGGATATAACTTCTAGGCCATCAGAAGAACCACCGTGTGACCAAAGTTGCTTAATACTTAATCTAACAACTCTACCACCAAACAGTCACGTAAAGTCATTGTACATCTAACGTTAGCCGTTGTTAAAAGGGCACTAATGACGAGCCTAACTTGTTCTGCAACTGCTTCGCTGCAAGACGGGTTGGCGCTTTTTACTACCCGCAAGTCAAACCGGTTTTGTCGGTTACAAAAAAGTTGCCGCAAAATATAGAACTGCTCTATATCTATTTTTTGTAACAAATTTCCCCAACCTACTACAACCTAATTTGAATTAGTTGTTTGTTTCGTGGATACTAAGATGAGCAATACGTTTTTCAACTCATTTCCATCAATGTTGTAAATTAAGTTTCCCCTTTTTTGCTCGTTTTCATAGTACTGTAGCTTTACAGTTGTTACCTCTTTAAAGGTGAACGCCGGTGTTGAAGATACTCATTTACTGCGGGGAAAAGTTATCAACCTGGACTTACACTGTGCCGCAACATGGAAACCAAGTTGTAAATTTTTATAATTGCTTTACGTTCAAACTGGAAGGGAACGAAACTCGTATAGGTTTGTTTCTTCTTTGTAATACGTATATGTTATGACAATAACAGTTGCAGTCAAAAGTGTAACCAAATCGTTTCCCATTTCTCCGACGTTTTTTACACCGATTTATCTTCAGTGCTAAAGTTTTTGTTTCCATCGCTCTAATTTGCTGTGAAAGCAAGACAATCTAAATCTTTTAATGATAGACCCCGCGGCTTCATCGTTCGCAAATATTTTAGTTGATTTGGGGTTATTGTTCATATTCGTTGTCATTGTTGATATAAATAAGTTTTGTTATAATAATTATGATTAGCTCCTTTTCTGCCGGCATGGTACTGTCAGTAAGAAAGTCCAATAAAATTTTGTTCATGTTTAGCATTAATGGGACGAAAGTGCACTTCAAAAACTTACTTTTACCATTCTGTGAGGTCTTGTTGATAAGTCATCAAATTCTACGGTAACTTCTTCATTCTATATGACATCGTTATCAACTTCAGGCCTAGATGACACAAGCAGAAATTATTCACTAAAGATCTTCAAAGTCAACACCCCTTATAGTCTTTGCTACTACACAAGCATCGCATTCGTAATCATCTTGTAAGAATCTACTACACCAGCTCTCCTAAATCTAAAAGCCAATTGATTTGCTATCCTAACCGTAAAATAATGGACATAATGATAAACAATGTTGTTCTATTGTTTTCTGCGACCAATGAGGAGATACCTTACGAGCATCTGCTACAGTACTGAATTGTAAACCAGCAACTGAAAGTAAGCGTCGTGTCACTGGGACGAAATTATTTTAACTGGTCCTAAACACAACGAAAGGCAGCTGCAAGGTAAAGGAGATATGTCGTGGTGCAGACTTGAAAAAGTTTCTCAACACTGTTACTCGTAAATATGAAGGAGAGTCAGATTTATTGGGTCATTTAATATACACCACGCATATGTGGGCAGAATCACAGAAATTCTAGTTCCTGTGTACGGACTAAGCGATCATTACCCCGTCTGCTTTACGCGCAAATTTAGCAGAGGCAAAAACCGCAAACTTCATCACCAGTAGGTGGTAGGTGAATTCTTTCTCTGAGAAAGAATTTTCAAATTATCTTCATACCCTTCCATGGTGATCAGCAGTCGATGCTTTTTCTGATGTTGACGACAAACTTACAATTTGGAATGCCCGGTCTGTTCATGAAATATTTAAAACAAGCCGGCATATTACTTGTCACTTGATAAGGCCAGTGAAAAACAAAGAACTACTGGAATGGATCTTTGACTGAATACATTCCTCAGCAAATATGTGTCAGGGACAAGTTAAAAGCACGCCAAAAAAGAGAGTAATATACACCTATTTCAATTAAGGTTGCTTCAGAGAAGAATGATGCATGATCCATGTTTCATAGCCTGCGGTGCATTACTGTGGCAAGTCTTGTAAAGTACCCGCAACAAGCCTAGAAACCTAGAAAGCAAAGGCTGCTGACGCTTCTATGATATGTCAGCAGAACGTTAAGACAATGTATTTCAAAACACTGAATCATAGGCCTTTTAATTTAAGACAGTGATTTGAGGTAAGGTTTTCCTCTGCGGTAATATGCAAATATTGCAAATTTTCAATGAGTTTGCTCGGCACGTGCACGCGGGAATTTTTTGAGTTAAAAAAATCAAATTCAAGCTGTTTTTTTAATTACAATAAATAACTTAACATTATGTGTTCATCTATTCTTGTGGCAATTTTTTTAAAAACTGAATAAAAAAAGACTAGAATTGATTTGCTTTATTGAAATAACCAACATTCTGGGCCATGCAAAAGCGCAGCTTAATCAGGGAGTAAAACCCTATCCATTTGATGTTGTTAAAAGAAGAGGCTTCTAATTTCTTACTGTGAGATTTTAAAAATTTTAAAAATGAAATTCTTCAGCTCGCTCATGCTTAAGATTTTTTGCAGCCATTTGAGTTGAAAGCTCTCTTGAACGCCTTCTCACAAGTGGTCTCCATTTTTTCAATGAACGTGAACAAGACTGAACTTCCTGCTACAAAAGGGTTTACCATGGTGCACTGCAAGCTATGAAACATAGCTCACAGGAGCAACCTTAATTGAAATAGGTGTATATGCTAAGAACAATGTACCAAAGAGCCAGAAACGATGTCGTTATACTTATTTTCAGTGCAAGTCAGAGTATTTCAAAGAGAAGATTCTTCCAAATCATCAGTCACTTTCACGGCAAGCCTAGACAAAAGAAGACCCGTTGAGCTCAGTTCTAGGCCCTATATATCCTCTTCTCTATATACGTGAAAGATCTCTCTTTTTCTGAAGGAAAGTGAAGTAAAAATCTATGCTGCCGACGCAACTATTTGGCCAGGTCGGGCCAATTGTTGTGAAATACAGCAAACTCTAAATGGGAGTCTAAGAGAAACTAACCAAAAGGTGTTTAAAAGTCGACGAAATGAAACCAAAAAAAATCACCATACGACAATTGGGGGGTAAATAATGAGGCTTTATTAAACCAGGTAAAAGCCCTCTAGGTGAGATGCAGAGTACTGAAATAAATTTGTTATAACAAGGAGATGAATAAAAGCTATCTTCATAAAGCATTAAGACGGAATCCGTCAGGAAATTGAGTAATTTTAATTTTCAGTAGACAAAAGCCTTGTACCAGAATGATTTAAAGCATATTGCATTCTTTTTTACATTTTTCAAGGGCTACAGATGTAATTAGTTATCTGTAATGACACCAAAGGAAATTTTCTATGAGAGATTGTGAGAAAATAAACGTCAAATTTCACAATGACACCTTACACATTAATTTTTCAGAATTTAACCTATGTTTTCACAATTGTTGTGAAATTTGACTTTTATGTTGCAACACCACAAATTCATATCCTGTCACATCACATCCTACTCCAAAAAACTGCGATAAACCAAAAAGACGAAGCATCTACTCATTGGTTAATCCAAACTAAATAGTCATAGTGAAAAAAAAAACTTCTTCTTTTCCATTGACAACGCAAGGCAAGAGAAATCAGTAGGTGAAAAGCTTATTAACTGGTGTAGCCATCGACCCTCATCTTTCATAAGAGTTACACATTGACTGTTATTATTATCATAATTGTTATTACTATCATCATCATCATCAATAATGTTATTATCATTATTATTATTATTACTATAAGGCAGTACTACATGTCTGGGTGCTCATAATATTGATGAAATAACACAGGAGATGGGCGTCTGGCGTTAACTAGCCTGCGAGCAGGCTCACTTCTGCGAGTCCGGGAAAAAATGTTTGCTCGCCCTATTCTTCTTAACGCCGGTAAAATTTTTCATGAATTCGCACAAGTGAGCGTGTTTGCAGGCTAGACCGTAACCAACCCCACCGCCGTTAAATCTTTTTCTTTTATTTAAACTTTTGAATTGTTTAAAATATCACTGCTTTACGGTAGAAACAGAAAATGGTTTCCATTACTGGTATTCTAAATTTTCGAACTTAAAAAAAAAAATGCCTTAGTTGAAACAAAGGAAAGTTTTATTGTTTATTACACCAATATGGCCGCCTTGACGCTGAGGAGGAAATAATCTATGGTGTGGCTATTAAAACAAGACCTCTTTGGCAATAATTTAACATGGTACCATTATGTATTTCAGCTTTTCGAAGTAAATTTTTTTGAATTTTGACTTTGGACACGTTTGGTAGTGGAAGGGTCAAACAAATAACCGTTGTAGCGAAGATAGTATGACGTTATTACCTAACGTATTCTTTGTTTGAGTTTCAGATCGCTGGCAGATAGCTCAATCGCTCTCCAGTGTGTTCTGCGGCCAAAGGTGACAAGTCTGGAAACTTCAGCGCTCCAGCTGGAAAGTTAGCTGCCATAAAGCTGGTTTATCTGTACGGTTATGTATCCTGCAGCACCCTTGTGTCTTCCTATTGGTCTTACTGGGGCTGCGGTGTCGATCCAAGGAACGCAAAAAACACTCATCGACAAGTCAACGTTGTCATAACAAACTCAAGCAATCACTTTCTACTGCCACCAAATCAGTTCATCAGCGATGTAACCATGAAGTGGTACACGATTCCTGGGTATAACTCCCTCTCACCTGAGCTTGTTCTGTCGGTTTTCTTGAATCCTATTAGCTTGTCTTCCAATCAAGTGTTACGTCTGTGGTACGGTGAAGATCTGGCGAATCACAAAGAGCAGGGAGACAACGGGGAAAGAGTTTGCGCTGATGTTTATTCTACCTACGATTGAGAGGATTCAATAAAATGCTTTTACAGAACTTGTATACCATATACTTTTGCTAAGTAACGTTTAAGGAAATAAACTTCTACTCAGAGTGCTTCGTTAGTCTAGTGTAATAGTTCACAAGCACATCATTATGATAACAGTAACTTAAGTAAGGTTTTTATTTCAAGATCTTGTACTACTATAGGCTTGCCCAAAAAAATGATTATTTCGAATAAAACTAGTTATTTCCTTCCTTAGCTGTATTCCGTCCCCCGCAAGAAACTAGGCTAATAGTTGTTTATTATAACCTTGACGAAACAATCATCACACATATCATCATTACATCAAATACAAACAACAGCGAAAAAAACAAAACATCAACAAAAACAAAGAAACAAAAACAAAACAAAACAAAACTACAAATTAAAACAAAAACATTTGTCACATCGAAAAAAAAAAACACTGTTTTAATCTTGAAAAGATCCATTGTAGAAAAACTCATTGTTCAGTGGGTTGGGAACCGAAAATGGAAGAAGAAAAATAAATCACAACGTATCAAACGTTTGTTATTTTTATTTCCATTGGTGCGATCAAGGCAAAATTCCATGGCTGACGTCTCTTAGTCAATGGGTAAACATCTTTAGTCTAGATCTCTCCATTGTAGAATCTCTGTAACCTCTGCAGTAAATAACCCACGTTCGATATATTAAAATTTTAATATGACTCAGATGCTTTAGGCTCAAAATTGCAAATTTTTCACGATTCCATCGTCTCGCAATCCCAGAAGAGAATTGAGCACAAAGAAAGCCAAACCAATATAGAAAAATGACCAGAAAGCCTCATGGTCATGTTAGAATTTTAATATATCGAACGTGGGCTATTACGACAAGCGTAGACTTATTCTCTGATTTTGGCGTCCATTTTGAAAATCAACGATTCTGTCTAATGCCTGCTTCTTTTGGAGTTTGAGGTCTCCTGAAAAAGCACAAGAGTAAATCCAAAACTAACTTCTATGAACTATGAGCCTTCGGAGATCCATTCGGTTTTGTAGGTGAAATTATCTCTTGTCGCACAGAACTCGACAGAGTCGCCTTTCAAGCATCGTCGAGCCCAAAGCATAATTTGAAAGTTTCACAATACAGCACAGAATAATTGCATTGCCCATGGATAATCAAGTTGAACTACACAATTATAATCAAGGCTTCGATACTCATAGTTTTGCTGGAAAGATGAATACATATGAGGTAAGCAGCCACGGTTCGCTTTTTCTCTACTAAATTTAAAGCATGTTAACCATATCACTTTGCAAATAAGTTATTTCAGTGGACGGTGTAACCAGCGGTAAAGTTCAAAAGTAAACACTCTTAGAACAATATTTCATTAAATTTCTTATGTGGTGTTTAAGAAAATCGCAGTCGTGTATTATCAGGTTTAAAAACTGTCGGTGTCGCCTCGAGATTAACTTTTAAACCTGATAATATATACGACTGCGTGTGTTTTCAACGCCTTCAAAATCTCTGATATAGATCAACTCATTCTTGCACTAATATTTAGATTGGGGGTTATTTTGATCCAAAAAAATTGGACGTAAAGTTTAGCAGTGTCTTTATCACATATGGAGACACTCAGTAAACATTAATCTGGTTAATTGCTTTTTATTCTTTGTAAATTATTCGTGAGTTTTTGAATCTAAGAAACGTAAAGCATATCCTAGTTTTTTTTAAACCTAGGATTGCTTGAAAGTTTTCTTAGGATACGAAATCTCCAGTTTAGAATGTATAGCTTCCACCATGGCTGTGCTCTAGAGAAACTCCCCGAGTAGATCGACGAATTCACACCAAAACACACAGGAACACATCAAGTCAAGTCTGTCTTCTTATTCCTTTTCATTGACCAATAGGTCAACAATTAAAATATAACTATATTGAGCGTTTGAAGACCCTGCAGTATCACACAACGTTTCATCTCAAAGGTTGGAATGCCTGTAACGCATTATCTACTCATCGCAAGAAGGTTGCCTGTAACGCGATATCGACTCGTCACAGAAATTGAATTACATTCCACCCTCGTAACGTGAACTTGGGACGCTTGTGCTGACACAGGGCGCCCACACAATCTGTTTGTGTAGCCGATTGTTATTTTATAGTAAATATATTGGATTTACCGTTTGCTTCACCTATAGCGATATATCGCTAACTATGTATATAAATCAATGATAAATAAACGTTGAATTACCTTGCCTGTGGTGTATAGCGGTTTTTTTGAGAGATTTTGAATGAATTTGAGTTCGCCGTTGACTGTCCCATATAATAATCTATTATAAGCAACAGTCAACGGCGAACTCAAATTCATTCAAAATCGCTCAAAAAACCGCTTTTGAGGCAAAAGGACGACTATACACCACAGGCAAGGTAATTCAACGTTTATTTATCATTGATTTATATACATAGTTAGCGATATATCGCTATAGGTGAAGCAAACGGTAAATCCAGTATATTTACTATAAAATAACAATCGGCTACACAAACAGATTGTGTGGGTGCCCTGTGGTGCTGACGTGAAAGAAAAAACGCCAGCAAGTTCAGCTGGGTATTGATGTTATGCTTCAGAAATGGGAACGCAAGCAATTTATCGGGCCTTTCAGTTGTCAATTTAATTCTGAAACCAGCAAAAGATACCACTTTTTATTATGAATTTGTCACGTATGTCATTTTTGTTGCTTTTAATGATGGGTACTGCGTTTTATGTTAATGGTGTCACAACTTTAGTCAATGCAAGTAGTAGTCAAACACCTCGCTGTAACAAGGCGCCGATTAATCATAATTGTCATTGCACTGTAAATCAGGATTCTCGCGCCATAAATGAGTGAAGAAAATTTCCATACGGAGTTGAGTAGAATTACAATAACGACTATATCATATATCCTAAGCTTTAATTTAATTTTTAGTTATAGATACGAAATAAATCTTATCTGGACAATGCACACAGCTAATTCATCGATCAGTGTGTACAGCAAAGAAAAAACTGTCCGGATACTGGGCAGCTGACATCAATACTTAGTGAATGTGTTTGGCCTCTGTTAATCCAAACAAATCGAATTTCAAGAAGAATTAATAAACTTTCTGAGAACCTGACTTCTTTAAGTATCTTCACTTTAAATATAACACAAAATCTTTGAAAATATCACATATTACCTACCCTTCTCTGAGCAGCACTAATTTTACTGCGCAGTAAACAACGTAAATATTAGCCTTGAAAAGTGTACTCACCTGAACAGAACGGCGCCTTCTGCGACTGTTTCGTAAGCTTTAAACCCGCCAGAACTTTCATCTTAAAGCTGAAAAGTTCAGCTTTCATTCGAAACACTTTCGTTTACCGAGAACTGAAAAGGGCGCCTCAAAAATTGAGTTTTTGTTTCAAGTGTCCGGATACTGGTACCGTCCGGATACTTGGCAACATACTGTATGCATTAAACAGCTACTGTCTTTTTGTAATGACAGCGGACGGAGGCTTTCCCAGTTTAATTTAAGTAAGGCCATGCTTTTGGTGAGTATCCCAGAAATTAAGCATTTTTTCAAGCTCGAGCTAAAAAATAGTGATGATTGAACAAATTCCATTTTTTGTCTCTAGATAGCTTGACCTCTTGTCATTTATGAGGTCATAGCGCGTAGCCATAGAAACCTCATGTCATCAATTTGGTAGCAGGGAGGTTTTGGTATTAAGGTGGCTCGATACAGTTTTTCAGGGTCAATACCTCCCACGTTTGAGCGTAAACTACGTCGCCATAAACAAAGATTTGGAAAAATTGACACCACAGTTGTATTAGGTAAAGATGAAAATTTGTTATGATCAGGGTTGCAATGACATCGGAGTTGTCATAGCAACGAAATGACGCCATTACCTATTTTGCTTGCAGCATGATTTCTCGGCACTGGGAACTGTTCTTCCAAAATCGTTTACTGGAACTTTTTCCTACAACAGCCGCCTCGATGTTCGTGAAGTTTACGCGAAATCTGTAAGAGCGTTATCGAGATATTTTGGGAACAAGTTTTTATGGTTAGAAATACGGTAAAAAATGGACAATCTTGATGTTCGACTGTTATCTGTACTAAACGAAGCGCTTTTGACATGCAATTTCACCTCATAGTAGTTTCAATCTTTTTAAAAACGTGTGTGAAAGATCATTGAGATACCTTCAGCCGATTGCTAGAAAGAAGGATTTGATTAGTATGTATCAAGGCGCTCTTGTTAGCGGTAATGTAAACATTTCGATCTACTTTAACAATTGCAAATTAGCGAATAATTTTTAAAATAAACCGTCCTTTTATATGACCTCTTAGTTTCAAGGTTATTGATATATTGTAAGGTAGTAAAATAACGGCTTGAATTCGCTAACATTTTGTCAGAAATTTTGTGTTTACAAGTGAGAGCCTCTTATTATTCGGCGGTATTGTCTCAAAGTTTCATTTTCACGTGAACAGCAGTAACTAACAATGCATTTGACATATGCAAAAATACTAGGTATTTTTGTGCACGAAAATATGAAACTTGCAGACAATAACCCTGAATAATGAGAGGCTCTCACTTGTAAACACAAAATTTCTCTAATACTAATATAACTAATAATCTTTATCTAATACAACTGTGGTGTCAATTTTTCCAAATCTTTGTTTATGGCGACGTAGTTTACGCTCAAACTTGGGAGGTATTGACCTTGAAAAACTATATCGAGCCACCTTAAGAACGCCATGCCATTTGTGCCTTAAAAGCCACAAATGCACTCATTATCAGACAACAATCACGTTTTAAGTACTGTTTAAAACAATAAGCAGGAGTGTATTATGAGGTTTAAAATCTTGAGGCGAAGCCCAGAGTTTTTACACCGACTGCGAGTTTTTTGAACGGCTTCAAAATCTCTTCTATAGATCAACTCATTTCTTGCACTAATATTTAGATTTGGGCTTATTTTGGTCTAAAAAATTGGACGTAAGGTTTAGACGTCTCTTTATCAGATATAAATTAAGACACTCACTAAACATTAATTTGTTTTGTTTTTGCGTTATGAATTATTAAATGAGTCTTCGAAGTGGGATGAATCAATAGAAGGGATTTTCCCCGGTTAAAAGGAAATAAACTGTCCATGATCAAAAGTTAAGGTGTTCTTACTACCGAAGATATAATATGCCAACGTCAATATCGTTCCTGGAGCAGAAAGTGTCTGAGTAAAAGGAGGGGTACTTTGGCCATTAAAATTTCACTGGGTATTGATTACATACACGAAATATTTTAAGATACACTGTATAAAGAAAACAAAAGTCAACTATCTATCAGTGGGTGTACGTACCGAGGGTTTTTTTCCTGCCATAAGCGGGATAAATTCCTTGTACATGATAACGAGGTGATCGCACCAGGGACGGTGTTAAGAGTGCATTTTTTGCAAATGATTCGCGCCAACACAAATATTGTTCATGGAAAATTAATAGATGGCTTCTGCGTAAACGAGGTTCCAGCTCTGGCAATCACGATAAATATTGACAAAATAGTACTGCACGATTTAATAGGTAATGATATTGTACCCAAGTAAAGTAAACTACTAGGCTATTTAGATGCTTCTGCAAGTCCCTGATCCACAAATGTTATGATGTTTTTGTCATTTTTTCTCCTGTTCTTTGTTCCGTTTTTCGTTCATGGCGTCGAGTGTCTTTTTTTTTTCGCAAATGATTCGTTGCAACACTAATATAGTTCGTGGAGTAGACGGCTTCTGCGTAAACAACTGGCTCTGGCAGTCACTAAATTTTCAATTGACAAAATTGTACGGCAAGTTTCAATACTGATGATATTGTACCCAAGATATCAAGATATAAAGGGAACAAGTAAACCATTCGACAATTCAGATGCTTCTTCAAATTCATGATCCACAACTGTTATGATGTATTTGTCATTTTTTCTCCTTTTCTTTGTTCCGTTTTTCGTTCATGGCGTCGAGTGTCTTTTTTTTCGCAAATGATTCGTTGCAACACCAATATAGTTCGTGGAGAATTAATAGATGGCTTCTGCGTAAACAACTCAGGGGCACCCAACGGCAATTTTCGGGAAAATATCTGTTCGGAAGACGATTTGAGCTCTAGAATTTTCGGAGCATTTGTTGTAAAATTTCTTGCTTGCCTGCCTCTCCTAGGATTTTCGAACATCTACAAAATGGTATAATTACCCATTTTTAACGGATTTTGACCCTAAAAAAGGCCACCTAGAATTTTCGGGGGCCTTTTCCTGGCTGAAATTTTCGAGAAGGTAAGTTTTTATCCCTATAATTTTCGGATCACTAGACTTTCAGCTAGGAAATCCGAACAGATGGAAAGTTTTTAGGGGATAAAAATATGCCTATATCTACCGTTTGAATACTAAAATACGTTCAACAATGCTATGTTAAGTGGTTTTGAACTATATCCTCTTTGGGTGCCCCTGACAACTGGCTCTGGCAGTCACGAAATTTTCAATTGACAAAATTGTACGGCTAATTTCAATACTGATGATATTGTACCCAAGATATCAAGATATAAAGGGAACAAGTAAACCATTCGACAATTCAGATGCTTCTTCAAATTCATGATCCACAACTGTTATGATGTATTTGTCATTTTTTCTCCTGTTCTTTGTTCCGTTTTTCGTTTATGGCGTCTCAAATTCGTCTGTGAGTTCAATTAATAAGGACCCCTGTTTGACTTGCCGGTACAGGGACCTGGGCAATGCCGTAAAGTCCTTAGAATCAAAGGTGGAGAGTCTTATTAAACAGAACAACAAATCCTTTGGAATCGGTGACGCGGTCAAGTCTTTAGAGGCAAAGGTGGAGAGTCTTACTGGACTTAACAACAAAACTTCTTACGTCGGTGAAGCTGTAAAGACCTTGGAAGCAAAGGTTGAAAGCCTTCTTCGAATGAACAACAAGACTTCTGGAATCGCCGATGCGGTCAAGTCTTTGAATGCCACGGTGGAGAGTTTTACTGGACTGAACAACAAGACATATGGCGTCGCCGATGTCTTAAAGTCCTTAGAAGTAAAGGTGGAAAATCTTAATGGATTGAACAGCAAGACTTCTGGCATCAGCAAAACCGTGAAAGCTTTGGAATCAAAGATTGAGAGTCTTAGTGAACTGCGCAATAAGACTTCTCGAATCGGCGATGTGGTCAAGTCCTTAGAAGCAAAGGTTGAGAATCTAATTGCGCTGATTAATCGTACTTCTCTTATTCCACAACCGGCTCTGATAACGACAGGTAATCTAAAAAGAAAACTACTAATACAATTGTTAATATTTAATCTTCAGCAAATGTCCTTTGGTCTTTGTTATCCTCAACTCAGTTTTAATTCTCGGTTTTAATCTCGTCAGCTGCTGTCTCTTCTTGCAAGGAACAATATACGAAAAAGACAATTATGAGCACATTTTTATTCAGGGATATTATTTTCAGCACAGGCGCATAGCTTTTGCATTTGCTGCTTGTTCAGCCGCCTAGCTGAATATCAATGTGATACTTTCTTTCTTCAAACAGCTCATTAAAAACAATCATAACCGTAACCAAACATTCATAACAAAAGAATGTATCATTCTCAGCAGCTGGGCACAGAACCTTATATAAAAACAGTAGCAGGATATAATATACAACACCTTATATATTCCACTTCACCAAAATTACCCTATTTTAGTTGCTGTGTCACTAAATAACGCAATTTAATTAAAATAGCTCATTTCTAAGAGTCCTTCTTACGAACGCCTTCTTTAACACTTAAAAATTATGTAAAAAGCTTTGTTGTCTTTTGCGTAAGAAGTCTTACATAAGGCTTGTGTAGGATACTTACAGAACGCGTAAGAGTGCTTACAAAAGCTTTGTGTAAGATACTTACAGAGGGCTTGGGTAAGAGTCCTTACACAAGGCTTGTGTAAGAGTGCTTACAGAAGGCTTGTGTAAGATACTTACAAAAGGCTTGTAGAGAGTCCTTACAGAAGGCTCGGATACGAGTTCTTACAGAAGGCTTGTGTAAGGGTGCTTACACAAGGCTTGTGTAAGATACTTACAGAAGAGTCCTGACACAAGGCTTACACAAGGCTTGTGTAAGATACTTACAGAGGGCTTGAATTCGCGTTCTCTTTCAAGAAAAAAAAATAAGGACAAATTTAAACTCTTTGAGCGGTGAATTGCGCAGCTAGCAAAGGCAAAATATCCACTAATATATAAAACACTCAGCCTGGAAGGGCTGAGGCCCATGTAAGTATGAATGAAGTCTCGTGAACTACTGGTTTTTCTTGTCCTCACAGAGTGATTCTATTATAGGAAAAGCAGAATCATGTTGCAGATATTGGTTTTGCTTCTCATTCCACGCTTATTTGGTGATGCGGGTAAATAATTTTCCAACATTTTAAGATATTGAGGGGCCAGGGAAGGGTGGTCAAATTTCTCTATAAATGAAAAATGGGTCCATAAACGTGAGATAACCGGCTGAACGAACGTATTTACATCCAGATGGACATTTTCAACGAGTTTGAAAACGTTGGGATCTGTCAATAGACCTCGCCCCAGCGAAAAGTCACCACAGACATAAAGGGTGCGTTTTATGGAAGACAACAGAAGGGCCTGTGTTTTCAGACAATGACTTGCTTATATTGTACAATGGGGAAAACGAAAGTTGTTTTTCTTAATTGTTTTGCTGCAGACAATGCTCTGCTCATACGCGATCCGGTATCGTGTGAACCAAGCCTCGTTTGTCTAGTATATCAGCGGTTATTTGATAAATCGCAATATTTTGCTCTTCCTCGTCCAAAAACTGTTTATTATACATATTTCAGGTGCAACTTGTCAGAGAGAGATGCAGTTGCAATTCTGTGAAGGCGATTCACTTACACTCTCTTGCGCTCATTTTTCCAAGAACATCAATATCCTTTCTGCAAACTACGGTCGTTTGACTGGAGCTCAAGTCTGTGGCTGGGGACCAATAAAGACCACTAACTGCAAAGCTAATGGAGCACTTGCCAAAATTCAAGCTCACTGTCAGGGACGTTCAAATTGCACATTACAGGCAACCAACAGCGAGTTTGGTGATCCCTGCTATGGAACTCACAAATATCTAGAGGTAACAATTTTTCTTAGCCAAAACTTTTCTCAGCCTGGTTTCAAAGGGATCTCTTTTCTTCAATTTCTCATTGTCGCCAGGATTCGTAGCTTTGGCAAGTTCATGGATCTTGAAAAAGAAGAAAAAGTCGTAGCCTGAATAGCTTGTGTGGAAGAGAGGAGCAAAAAGGGAAAAATGGGAGAAGGGAGAGAAACTACTGACACAAAAACAACAGGGGCGGGGGTCCATCTTCCCGCCCCCTTTACCGTTGTATTTCCAGTTTCCGCTCTTTTTTTCTTGACTTTCCTGCCACTTCAGCCCTTTTTCTATTGGGAAGTATTAAGCGATGTTGCCTAATTTCCCCCAATTTAATTTCTTCCCCTTCTCTCCCTTTGAGAATCCCCACCTCCACGGTAC
>OZ037775.1:37916318-37971318 GCA_964035525.1 Porites cylindrica | reverse complement strand
CGACATCGCACAAAAATAAAAAAAATAATATTACTGACTGTCTTTTCTTCAACGGGAAAACCCACGCGCGGTGTACATTAAATACGAGAGTAATATCACTTTATTGGCTATGACTTTTAAAGATTTGGTGGCTCCTAAAAGAGCCGTTTGTTTGGGTGGGTAACCCAAAGATCTAGCCGCCAAATCCGTACAGAGTACGGCCTTGGCGTTTGAGAGCGTACACCACATCCATGGCGGTCACAGTCTTGCGTTTGGCGTGCTCGGTGTAGGTAACAGCATCACGGATCACATTCTCCAGGAAAACTTTGAGAACACCACGAGTCTCTTCGTAGATGAGGCCAGAGATTCGCTTGACACCGCCACGGCGAGCAAGACGACGGATAGCTGGCTTGGTGATGCCTTGGATGTTGTCACGAAGAATCTTTCGGTGACGCTTGGCGCCTCCTTTTCCTAGACCTTTGCCTCCTTTACCGCGACCAGACATGTTGATGTTCTATCTTGAAAAGGATAATGACTCAAACATTGAGAATTCTTGTTTTTATACCACAAACAATGACCTCACGGGAAACAGCCTAAAAGAAGTGTAATTAGCTATAGTTGTTCGCCATTGGTGGATAGAAACAAAAGAGCCATGAGGTCAAGATAATCATTACCATCATATTGCCTCACCAGACAAGACCGAACATGTTAGAGGAGCAAAAACTTCACATTATCACTAACAAACGTGCGACTTAACTCCTCGACGAATTTTATGATGATATTTTCTCAGAACTAAGAACGAAAGCTAACAAATTATTGTTTCCCACGAATAAAAAAACCTTAAGTGGCATACAGGATCGAAATGCAATCCCAGATCATGAGACTATTTTGCAAGCAGTTTTGGTTATCCAATGAAATTGCACAGTTTATAACCAATCAGGAAATGGCGCGCTAAGAATAAAGTATTAGGGATTACCGTCGAAAAATTATTCGTTGACTTTTGAGTTAGCAGAAATGGCACGTACAAAGCAAACTGCCCGTAAATCAACTGGTGGAAAAGCTCCACGAAAACAGCTGGCCACAAAGGCAGCTCGTAAGAGCGCGCCTGCAACTGGAGGAGTCAAAAAACCTCATCGTTACAGGCCTGGTACAGTGGCTCTTCGTGAAATCCGTCGTTACCAGAAATCCACCGAGCTGCTAATCCGCAAGCTGCCCTTCCAGCGTCTTGTGAGAGAAATCGCTCAAGACTTCAAGACCGATCTGCGTTTCCAGAGCTCTGCTGTGATGGCTCTTCAAGAAGCAAGCGAGGCCTATCTCGTTGGTCTGTTTGAAGACACCAACTTGTGCGCCATCCACGCCAAGCGTGTCACCATCATGCCCAAAGACATTCAGTTGGCCCGCCGAATCCGCGGAGAGCGTGCATAAGTCGATTGCTTCCAATACTTACAACACAAACGGCTCTTTTAGGAGCCACCACATCAATAAAAGCAATAACCAACAGAAATGAATTTTGTGTCCTTCCATGTTTCCACTCCTTTAGGCACAAAAGCTATGGCGAGTCGAAGGTCTAAAATTTTCTTTCTTATAACAAGCCAAACCGTTTTCGCAGCTCCAAGAATGAGTAAGATATTTTTGTAACAAGAATTTTTAAGTAAGGAACTTAGAAGGCAGAAATCAACGAAAATGATACAAATGTTTTATCGGTTTAACTTGGTAACAAATGATGCGAAAAAAGCTACTTTACCTATTTTTGTTCCCTGCCAATGAATTCTTTCGATTGAACGCGCGATTTATTTAGGACATTTAGTTTAATGCGCATGAAATTGGTTAGTGAATCAAATCTGTAAAAACACTACAAAGTTGTCTGAATATTCTCAGGGAAAACATATCCACAAAAACGGAAACCGCAGGATTTAAAAAATAGCTAGTGAATGAGGCGCTCTTTCTTTTTTAAAAATCTCTACCGTGTACAGCCGCCAACCCCTCAGAAAATATGATCACAACATGGCTTAATAAATATAAAATGTTCCAGTCATAACAGTTAATCAGAAGGAAGGTTGGGTGTATATATAAATGCAAAATTTGCAATAAATTTTTTGAAACACAAAATGGTTCCAACATAATACGAACATCGATATTCACTGTGTACTAACATAAGATCGCTGCATCTACCAGTGGAAGGAAATTTTGATATACCTTAGATAAATGCACATCGAACCGTCGGTGATTTTGCTAGTGACTCACTAAAAAAATTACCCACAGTTAATCAGATCTCGAAAATCTTGACCGCCTGTGACCATTTCGACACTCAGCCTGAATTTCAACAACTTATGAAGTTTGGTCTTGTTGAAATGCTCTCAAACTCGGTCCTGCTTATCGGCAAACAGTTGAAACGTTCAGACGAAAACGAAATTCCCTGGATTTGATAAGCACCAGCTCATGGTACTCCGGGATCGTATTAGCCTTCTCTCGACTTCTCTCCCTTGCGAATGGATGCAAGCGACTTTGTCCTTGTTACGATGACAAAAGAGAGTTTAAACCAAGTTAAATGAGAGATAATGTGAAGATTATAGCAAGAGACTTGAAGTGTAATAGTTCTTCTATCTCCCAAATGTTTCTACACAGAAAAAAAGGTCGCTGGAGCAACAGTTATACGACTTAAAAGATAAAATTGTTTCAAAATTGATCGAAGGGGAAGGATAAAAGGTCCTTTATTATTTCTTATACTTGCCTTACCTCGCACTTATTTAAGGTAATCAGTTCTTCAAAGACTTAACGTTCAATTTTTGAATTTTAGAAGCGATTAATTTTCCTGTTACATCACTTTATTTGACAAAACCCACAGAAAACTAGCACAGAAGAATCGGGCGCCATGTTCGTTTGCTGTCTCCTCAGTGGTCCGCATACAAGTAATTTACATCAGCTAACAGCATCCGAAGCATCAGTTCTTTCGTATCCGAAGGTATCGTTCAAACTCCATCATGTCTGAAGCAGCACAAGCAAAGTCACCGGCTAAGAAGAAGCCATCTAAGCCTAAAAAGCCAGCTGATCATCCCCCATACAGTGAGATGATCAAAGCTGCTATTGTAGCTCTGAAAGAGCGAGGCGGATCTTCGCGCCAAGCCATCGAGAAGTACATCAAAGCCAACTACAAGGTTGGCGAGGTCGGCCCGCACTTGAAGACGGCTCTCAAGAGAGGAGTTGCTGGTGGAAAGTTAGTACACACCAAAGGAGTTGGCGCTTCTGGTTCCTTCAAGGTGCCCAAGGAGGAAAAGAAGGCTCCGAAGAAACCAGCGAAGAAGCCAAAGAAGCCCGCCGCCAAGAAGGTAGCAAAGAAACCCGCGGCTAAAAAGCCAGCGGCGAAGAAACCAGCGGCTAAAAAGAAGCCAGCCAAGAAAACGGCAGTTAAAAAGCCCAGTAAGAAATCGACACCGAAAAAGACTGCAGCAAAGAAACCAGCCGCCAAAAAAGCTACAGGAAAGAAGACAAAAAAGCCTGCAGCCAAAAAGCCCGCCAAGAAAACTGCCGCCAAAAAAACCGCCAAGAAGTAAAGTGCGACACTTCTTTACAAACAAACGGCTCTTTTAGGAGCCACCACATAAGCAAAAGCAATAACCAACAATTCTATGCTGCCGTGATTTTGTTGCGAGCAAAGCTACATATCGCGTTTCACAGGCAACCCAATAACGGTTCACTTCAACTCGGGGTTTATAGTCGACGTGGTAAACAAATTTTTCTCTTATAGTAACCCTAAAACGGTTGTCCTAGAATATATTTCTTGGACTTGTGCCTAGACACCCAGTAATGGCATCCTGTCCCCATTAAATTAAAAACACAGAATCTTAAAACATAGCCAGCCTTTCATTACAGTCTCAGCGAAAGTAAAAGAAATTAAGGAGATGGTTTCTCTTCAGAAGTAAAATCAACCCTTCCAGCCAAAAAATACAGTGAAACTTCTAAATTTGATGATATAATGTTTCCAGCCCCTCGAAATTGTAACAAAGCAGATTTAAACTAGTCCATATTAAATTTTTCTGGTTAAGATGAAAACTCACAGCATTAAGGAACACCCTAAGCAGTAATGTGAAACACGAGAAAATATGGTGTGAGGTATCAAGAAAGGCCTTTGAAAATTAGAAAATCAAACCCTCAGAGAACATGATGGTAGGGAGAGAAAAGAAAACTCTCACTGAATCAAAATAAAACAAAAGGATACAATAATAGAAAAACTCTAGTTCAGACAGCAGTCTTATTAGGGAAGGCAAGGCTAGGATGTACGATTTGCATTTCTCATGTTATATGTACCTATAAGTTTTAAACTCATTATATAATTATGAGCTCAAATTGTTGGCTTTGGTGCATTATAATTAAGTTATATTTGAGCACTTTTGTGATGTAAAAGCATTAAGCATCATTTGAGCATTTAAGTGGCATTTTCCAGGAAAATTGTTTTTTTTTTTCAGGGAAAGAAAATTCAAGAGAAATGAATACTTAAAAGGAACATTATTAAAAAAATTCAAACGCTACCCTAATGAGCTGTTTAGAGAATATTATTATTTTTTGCTGTGTCCAAACTATTAGCTTGTATACCGTAAAATTCGAAACATAAGCCCGGCCCCTCCATGCATAAACCCCTCCAAGTATAAGCTCCCTGGGGGCTTGTACTTGGAAGATTGCCCTCAAATACAAAGTAAAACAAAGCAAAAACAGTAAATTTACTTCCAACTATAAGGCTAGCCCAAATCGATTTTGAAACGCAAATTTCCCTCCAAAGATAAGCCTCTTCAAAAATAGGCCCCCAAAAAGGCCCTTTGAAAAATATAGGCCCTGGGGCTTATTTTGGAATTTTACGGTATCTTGCTCTTATACAACTTATAAATTTTTGTGTGTTAAAACCCTAATGAAACCTTACGAGTCCTAAAGAAGCCTCTCAATGATAAACTCAAATGATTGTTTTGGGATACACTGAGCATTTTAGTGGGAAAAATTGGGGGGAGCACTTCCTTATTTCCCCTAAACAGGCATCAGGGTGCAAAGAAAGTTAGTTTTACAACATGCCCGATAAAATGTACTAGCGCAAAAGTTATTTTTAACTAGCCTGAAAAAATGTTTCATGAGCATGGCTGCAGTTCTCCTGTAAGCCCAATAACAAAATTCATCTATCCAACACTATAGGACACTACTTTCTTTGCATTGCGCAGGGTATATGCCTCTGAACTGGGCACATGGTTTTAAGGACCAAGAGACTTAAACAGGGTACACAATTTCACTAGTAAGCATCTTGAAAAGCATGTCTTTAAAAAAACGAAGGCATAATTTAAAAGAATGCGAAGATTGGCGGAGAGTGGTCAACATTTGTGGTACAACATTTACTATTTTCCAACAAAATTTCATTTCATGATGTTAGTTCAAAAAATTGCTTTGTTCTCTTTGCAAAACAAAATTAATTAGGGCCATAAAATAAAGTCTCGATCTTGTCTTAAACAGGGTCAGGATTTAAGGACATCAGAGGCAGACCTTCATTTGTGTACCCCCCCCCCCCCCCCCAGCCAAATATGGAGCATATAGTTAAATCATTTTAGGGGGCAAACAAAAACATAAATGTACCAAAAACCTACTTGACTTCTTGAGACTAATATGAACTCAGACCTGTATGACTTTGAATTATTGATCAGTCTTTACACTTTTTTGCTTCTGATAACATGAAACAGGTGTGCAAATCTGCTGAGAGCAGTCTAAATTATTCCTTTAACCATCAGATAGTGCAAACAACTCAGACGTAGTATAAAATAGGCATATCAAATGAAAAACCTACTTCTCACCTAGTTTTACACTTATGGTAGAGGGTCTTCATTAATTTTATCAGAATCTGGGAACTGGCTTAGTTGATAGCTGGCCTGGGGGAACCCCCTTATAAAAGTGACAGGGATACTAAATTGCAGATTTTTGGTCTCACTAATAGCGTGTTTGGGACAGAAAGTCACTATATTTGCCCATTCTGGTATCACTTATTTCGGGTAGCTGCACATTAAGAACAAAAATTGATGTGATGTCTGTTTTAGAAAAGTCTGCTTTAGGGGTCAGTCTAAGCTGGAGCCACACCCACATTGGTCTCCCTTAGGGGGTTCAATTTTAATTTCCTGACAGGCATCCCTGTCACTTTTATATGGGAGTTCCTCCTCCCCTGGGATTTGCTGTTTACGAGGAAAAAGGAATGAAATGCAGGATTATATGAATGCATGGGATTTGACAGTTTGGGAAATGTTGTTTGAAAGTACCAAGATTCAGTAACTGAACAGTGAGCCAGCAATATCACGTGATAAAAAATGCCATTTTTTATGGGAAACTAGGAAAATTTTGACTGCAATAACAGGGTAGAGACCCTCAAGGTAAAGAAGGTAGAATATAGTTTGCTGGCTTACCATAGAATCCAGACAAATGAAAGGTGCCAGCAGACTTTTCGTGGACTATATAAATCAACAGCCTTCCTAATGTGGCTCCATCCTCACATTTTTGAAAACTGCAAGACAATATAAGAACAAATAAAAAATAAATAAATAGCATGGTGAGTTAAGGGAAGGAACTTTGGAAAAGGTATGGGGGAAGTGGAAAAATTTATTCACGCAAGGAAAAAAACTAAAAGAAAAAGGTAAACGTTAACCAAAAATACCCAGAGGGTACTCCCTTATATAAGCTATATAGGTATGTGCCACCCAAAGGGTATGATTTTTGGGCCTTTTTGGTCTGAAAACAGGTATGGTTTTCAAGGGAACTACGGGAACGTATGAACATATTTATCGTTTCAATTCCAAATCAATAAGAAAGAATTAGCCATGTGCAAATTTGAAATGCATATTCAAGAAATTTTTTTATTTGCACTCTAATCTAAGTAATTATGACATAATTTCTGCCTAAAGGCGAGGTCTGAAAACAGGTATGGATTTTAGAGTTCAGGTCTGAAAACCGGTGTGGAAAATGACATTTTTGCTGTGAAATAGGGTCAGGATTTGGAAAACCAGGCAGAACACCCTCACCAAGAATTCCAAGGAGTGCCCCCCTTCCCACCCCCGGGCAAAAAACTTAAGCGTCTCAAAGTTTGCCCACATGATGAAGTACAAATTGTTAGGTCAAAACTGTGCTGAAATTTACTTGAGGTATCCTCAATTATCTTTCCTCATAGCTAAGAACTCCACAACAAAGTTGTTATTGAGCAATTCTTTCAAAGGAAAATCAAGGCATGATCAATTTTTTCAACAAAACAAAAGTTGAATGTGCAATTGATTACAGGTTGAATTTGTGTTGCTTTATTGTACCAAATCCTTTTAAAAAGTAAAGAGTCAAAGCTCCAGTGAGTCCTGGTGGGTGGGAGTTTTCTGTGACAAGGGCAGTAAAAGCATGAGATTTTGCACCTTTTAAAAGCTCCGCAGCTCGTTGTTTACAGACAGGTTCCTGTTACAGATCAATGGCATTGCACCGTTGGGTGGGGGTACACCCATATATAAGCCATTTAGCTATATGACGCTCAAAAGGGTGCAAATGTAAAATGGTGAAATCTTTTTGTTGGATAGGCGAGGTCAGAAAACGGACCCCAGTCGTTCAAAAGCTGGACAGCACTATCCATCAGATAAATCTCTGTCCAGTGGATAAGTATTAGGGAAACCAATAATTGCTCTATCCACTGGAAAGAGATTTATACCGTGGGTAGTGCTATCCACCTTTTTAACGGCTGGTACCAGGTCTACAAATGGGTGTGGAAAATGAAATTTTTTTGATCTGGAATAACGGCAGACCATCCCCATGAAGAACTCTCAGGAGTCCCCCTCTCCCCCCCCCCCCCACTATCCACCTCCCCCCCCCACTATCCCCTTTTGTAGTGGCCTTTTTCCTTAACTGGCTGATTCATGTATTTTACAAAAAAGAAGTAAAACGGTTATATCTCTAAAACATTTATTCCATCTATCGTGCATAAATAAAAGCTTTCAACAGTTGCCAAGAAATTAATGATATGTACATATTACACATGATTGACCCTTGGGTTTTGGAGCCATCCATGTGTCACTTTCAACATTCTGTTCTATAGATCAGATTCTTGTTCAAATTTTTGTTGTTTAAACCTACAAGCTCACAATAAGCTTAAATAAATTAATGCAATAAAATTCTGTACTTTTTTCCAGGAACCTGTCTTTGTCTGGTCCTTGTATATGTTTTATTAAAGAAACGTGACTTTGTATCTATCTTCTCATTTCACTTGAGGAAGGCGTTCACCAATCCCAAAACGATATTTGGTGTCTATGAGAGAGTGGCCAGAAGTGGACTAATAAAAGACTTACCTACGAGTAAACAACACCCTTCTTATTGAACCAAATACAGGATCAGCCCACTCCGCAACAGTGTCAGAAAGGACAAACTACTCCAAGGCAAGTGTACTGGCGCTCTTGCAAAAACTTATTCAGGAGGAAATTTTTCGTTTTTGTCTTATTTTCTGAGCCACAAAAGTACAGTGCGTTTTGATGAGATGTTTGGCAGAAGGTCGAGAAGGACGGGAAGGTCTGCAACTTTCCAAACACGCCATAGAAAGCGCGGGAATGAGGCTGCCTGATGCACAGTCCTCCTATCCTACTCGGGTGCCCACCCCCCCCCCCCCCCCCCGCTCCCCCTCTTATTTTTAGCCCAAAGTGAGGTCCGAAGGGCCCCAAAAAATTTTTGGAGACCGCTCCCCCCTTATCTAAAGGTCTGGATCCTGCACTGTTGTTCGCCAACAGATAAACTAAAACATCTATTAAAATCATCAGGACCTCGGTAATAGAGGGGGGCTTAAGGGTTTGCGGTATTGCGGTATTGGGTTATTTTTGCTGCGGTGTTGCGGTAATATTTCAAAGAGCGGTATTGCAGTTTCCAGAGTCCAAGCAGTGTGCGGTAAGTTTACATTTTATGTCGCGGTAGTTCGCGGTAGTCGGTGAAAAAGTCGTTGTGTCGCGGTGATCTGCTTCTTTTTCATGACAACAGGATACAAATCCTAAAAGGTCTCCTTAGATAGCCTACGTGCCTGCGTGTCTTCCTGTAGTTGCACAGTCGGGGATCGTATTGCGCAAACAGTGCAGACAAATCGTATGGCTTGTAATTTCAGTTAATACTTGATATGATTAACGACATTAACTTTTTTATCCAATGATAAGTAAACATGTCGCATTATTTATGACCTCATGGACCTTGTGGGAATAGTCAGCTTGGTTAACCTCCTTACCACTCTTACCGCCACTTTCGTGACGGTCGCAAAACAATGGAGAGCGATCCAGATGATCAACTAAGTGATGAGTCAGATATTCCAGCAAATAGTGAGGTCAGTGAGGTCGTTATAAATTGCGTAGTGTCGAAAGATAATCTGTGAGGATGGTGTGGTCTAAAAATTACTACTCGTCCTTCTCTTGACTTCTCGCTGTGCATGCAGGAATATAGAACGTACTAGTATTCGTGTGTGCTTAGCCTACGTAGCATGGCGGCCCGGGCGGGGGGGGGGGGGTACTTCCTTACAAGAGGCTAATGGGGATGTGCCGCTGGATGGGGTCGCATTTTCACGACTGGATTGACTATAGTGGGGTCGCATTTTCAGAGAGTTACTAGAATGGGGTCGCACATTTTCTGGTTTTTTGGGGGGTAAGACAGTTCTTCATATCTACGGTTAGCAAACGTACCAGAATGTTTGTATTGCATGAAAAGTAAAGAGTTCTTCATTCAATCTAAAAAGCGGTCAATTCATAAAAATAGAAAGTGACTAAGTTGGGATTGGTGTCTGATGAAAGGAGGATTTGTAATATTGACAACGTCAACTTTTTCCCATTTGTAACAGTGCAATTTCGGTATTTGGCTAAATTTTGATGCGGTATTGCGGTATTTGTACCCCGCTTACGCCCCTCTCGTAATAACTTCAACTTCAGAAGAATCGGGGAAATATTTTGAATGAATAATAAATAACATTATAACTTCAATGTACTTGTGAAGTGAAAAATGCAAATATTTTATGACTGTAACTAAATGCATTCATTAATTGTTAAATAATTCTAAAATGATAGAAATTAACACAATAAATAAATTAAAGAAATTATCGAAATCTCTATATACATTTACTGCTTCCGTTATGTTCTACTCTATCACCAATCCAGATCGATCCATTGAACTGACTAAGTGAATAATTTGAGTAGGGTTTGTAAAAGTCCGTTTTGGTTGTTCGTCGCTCAGAAGAGCCAGCTCTTGGACAAGGCTAGGATTTCATGCAAAATCAAAACTTGAGGGCCCTAGCCTGTACACAGTTGTTTTATTTTTCTTTTCGTTCTTTTTGGGTTTTATTTTTTATCACGAGCGCTCGCGAGAACTGATGGTTGATTTCTTCTTGTGGTGTTAGCTATTCGTTCAGGCCTCCAGACCTTTGCTAAGGGAAAAAGCAGCACACATATTAGAATGATGTGTGATAACACTACGGCAGTGAATGTCATTAACCATATTGGAACAAGTCACTCTGATACTTGTAATTCTCTAGTTAAGGAGATTTGGGAGTGGTGCATAGCTCGCCGGATATGGGTCAGTACAGCACATATCCCTGGGAAAAACAACCAGATTTTGAATCCCGAAGGAACCAAAGAGAATCTGAGTGGCAGCTTGACAAGGTATCTCTTTGTAATGCCCTTGAGATACTAGGTTTCGAGCCTGATGTTGATTTATTTGCCTCTCGGGATTGAGCCAGTATGATTTGTCACAATATGCAAAAGACGTGCTTATGGCTTCATGAAGGGAAGGTACCTCCAAGCAATACCAAACTTACCTTAGCAAATGGCAACAGTACTGCAGAGAAAGGAATATTAATATTTTTGAGCCTGGAATAACTAATGGCATTGAATTCATTGTTTCTTTATACAAAGCAGGGCTGGGGAAAAGTGCTATAAACACAGCGCGTTCTGCGCTTTCCTCTGTCGTTGCTGTGAAGGATAGAGTCAAGTTTCAGGGGCACCCAAGGATAATTTTCGGAAAATATCTGTTCGGAAGACGATTTGCGATCTAGAATTTTCGAAACATTTGTTGTAAAATTTCTTGCTAGTCTGCCTCTCATAGCGTTTTCGAACATCTAAAAAATGGTATAATTGCCCACTTTTAACGGATTTTTACCCTTAAAAGGTCACCTAGAATTTTCGGGAGCCTTTTTTCTGGCTGAAATTTTCGAAAAGGTAAGGTTGATCCCTATAATTTTCGGATCACTAGACTTTCAGCTAGGAAATCCGAACAGATGGAAAATTTCTGGGGGATAAAAATATACCTATATCTACCGTTTAAATACTAAAATACGTTTAACAATGTTATGTTTAAGTAGTTCTGAACTATATTCTCGTTGGGTGCCCCTGAAGTTTGGAGAACACCCACAAGAAGTCCGCTGCATGAAAGGGATTTTTGAGTTAGATGGATGTCACTCAGCTACATTTAAGAAATGGAGGGGAGATACCGAATAACTATATGTGATAAACTAAAGCAGATTAAACCTGGAAGACATTTAGAACCTATATTGATTTATGTGCTTATCCAAACGATAAGAAACTTTGTGTGGTTGAACATCTAAAGAAACATTTACATCGCACTGAACAGTTGCGTAAGAGACACTCGCAGTTACTGTTAAGCTATGTCAACCCATTCAAACCTGTCTCCAAAGACACCATTTCCAGGTGGATTAAGCAAGTATTAGAGGTAGCTGGTATTGACATCAAGAAGTACTCGGCTCATAGCAGAAGAGCAGCATCCACATCCAGTTGCAAGGCTAAAGGTTTAAACCTATCAGAGATTATGAAAAGTGCAGGATGGTCTAATTCAAGCACTTTCGCCAGATTTTCTGATAAACCTGTTGATACCGCTCAAGCAACTTTTGGCTCAGTATTGTTAAATTAGGACACAGTGTTGTCTTTGCTCATCACGTCCTGTGAATAAATCTGTTTACATTGGAAGGGAAGTTCGTTCTACAGGACTTTAAAATCTCATGTGACTCCGTAGTGACGTAGACCTGTAAGTTGAAGTTTGATTACGACTCTATCTTGTCATCAGTCCGGAACGAAGGAGTCACATGCCCTTATTGTACCCTCTCTCCCGTCTCCTTCGTTCCTTTTTTCCTGTATCACTCACGTTGAATACTGATCAGCAACGCGCATGCGCATCTCATGTGACTCCTTCGTTCCGTACTGATGACAAGATAGAATAGTAATCAAACTTCAACTTACAGGTAAGTCTCGTTTAATTTTATAACTAAAGGCAAAGGGCACTAAGTCCAAAAGCCGATCATCCCAAGCAGGACTTCAGTTCCCTTGGGACGTATCCACCGTCTTCTTCGCAAAGGCAACTATGCTGAGCGTGTTGGCGCTGGTGCCCCAGTCTACTTGGCTGCGGTGCTTGAGTATTTAAGCGCTGAGATCCTCGAGTTGGCGGGTAACGCTGCCCGTGACAACAAGAAGACTAGAATCATTCCCCGTCACCTTCAGCTTGCTGTCCGCAACGACGAAGAGCTGAACAAACTGCTTGCTGGCGTCACCATCGCGCAAGGGTGTTCTTCCCAACATCCAGGCTGTTCTTCTGCCCAAGAAGACCGAGAAGAAACCAAAAGCCTAAACAGTCCTACGCGGCGTTAACACAAACGGCTCTTTTAGGAGCCACCACATATAATAAAAGTCATGACCATGAAGAGAACAATATATCCTACTCTAGCTACCAGTCTAGCTCTACCCTACTCGATTTGTTTGCTACTAATAGTCCTAAAAATGTTACTCTTGCTAAAGTTATTCCATGCATCCACTTTAAGTGATCATGAATTGCTTGTTGTGGTCAGGAAAATTAATGCTGGTAAACTTCCTCCACGCTCCATTGAAGGCAGAAATTTTTCAAATTATGACCAAATGACTTTCATTGAAGATTTTGAAGAAATGTTCCTGGGAAGCGATGATGTGTACAGCGAAAGGGATGTAAACTCCGCTTGGTCGAAATGGAAGGAGTTATTTCTATCAGTCTGTAATAAACGTGCTCCTATTGGCCTTAAAGTGTTGACGGGAATTATATGTCTATGGTTAACATCTGCAACAAAAAAGCTTATGAATGAACGTGATTCTTTCCTAAGGAAAGCGAGGAAAACTGAATCTGAGGTTGGAGTACATATTGGCGATTACGAAATCAAGTTTCCAACAGGATGAAAATTGAGAAGCGTCGTTGTCAGAGAAACGAAATTCAGGATAATTTGGCCAACCCGAAATCATTTTGGAGAGCTATAAAGAGCATTTTCCCAAATGATAATAACGGACGACGGTGAAACCATCACTAGTAAATAAACTATTGTCGAGAAATTTAACATCTTTTTCACGAACACTGTGTCCAAGCCCCTGGAATCCGTTCAACCAACTACCATTCTTGGTCTCTCTGAAGAAAAGTTTACTAATGAAAGTTTTGTGCTGCAACCAGTTTCCCAAAACTTTAAAAATAAAGTCCAATCCAGTGGTCTTTTTCACTTTTGAGTCCTTCAGTTGCTTGAAGGACTCAAAAGTGAAAAAGACCACTGGTTTGGATGGGATTTCGGCTCGGTTTTTGAAGGACGGCGCTTCGGTTATCGCTCCCACTGTGACATTCCTTGTAAACTTATCGCTCATTACTGGAATTGTTCCATGTGATTAGAAGATCGGCCGCATCGCTCCTTTTATAAGTCTATTTCAAGTTATTTCTCAGATTTTTTTTGACGGCGAACTTATGATATTCATGACTATGACACTAGGTCGAAGGATAGGTTATCTATTGATAAAGTCAATCTCGAGTTGACTAAGAGGGCCTTTTTTTATAAGGGGGCTACCCTTTTTAATGATTGTATGTAGTTTTGTTTATAAGGAGGGTACCTTTTTTATTGATTATAATTATATAATGTATCCCAGTTTCGCATGTAATTAAGTTTTTATCTATTTATTCAATTATTTTCATACAGGACCCAAATTGATAGCAGTTTTTATAATTGAAATGGTCATCCTGTTTAAACATGTTATTATTATTACTGTTATTATTAATTAATTAACAGACCTTTACTTCTTCGAATAAGTACTGTTAGCCAGAAAGTGATCCCTGATTCAGCCTGCACGATAATAGTTATAGGTTACGGTTAAAACTCCATTGATGAAAAAAGAAAGCTTATATAACTTAAGCATCAGCTATGAAATGTTTCTGGGTATTGGCGCTAATCAGTGCGCGGAGTTTCGGTTACTTTATATAAGGAAGGAAAATAAACCGCGCACGAAACGGCCACATTTTAGAGAGGGGTAGAAATTGCGCAAACTGTGAATTAATCAGTGAACATTTAAGTCGGAATATATGCATTTAATGTCGGTGGGTTTTCCTAAGTGTTTCATATACCACCCTCGTTACACCGAATGCAAATCTGTTCAGTTTATAACGATGCCGGCGCACAATTTCATGCCTCAACGACGGTCCGTTATACAGTTGATTGCTTTGAAGCAAAAACATTCTAGAATTTTTGCTAGAACCTCTACAACGAAATCATACAAAAATAGAAAACGATAAGTTTGTGAAATTTCCTTACATTTCCACATTATGCTTAATAGTGTTACTGACTGTCTTTTCTTCAACGAAAAACCTCACGCGCGGTGTACATTAAATACGAGAGTAATATCACTTTATTGGCTATGACTTTTAAAGATTTGGTGGCTCCTAAAGGAACCGTTTGTTTGGGTGGGTAATGCAAAGATATAACCGCCAAATCCGTACAGAGTACCTCCTTGACGTTTGAGAGCGTACACCACATCCATGGCCGTCACAGTTTTCCGTTTGGCGTGCTCAGTGTAGGTAACAGCATCACGGATCATATTCTCAAGGAAAACTTTGAGAACACCACGAGTCTTGTCATAGATGAGGCCAGAGATTCGCTTGACACCTCCACGGCGGGCAAGACGACGGATGGCAGGCTTGGTGATGCCTTGGATGTTGTCACGAAGAATCTTTCGATGACGCTTGGCGCCTCCTTTTCCTAGACCTTTGCCTCCTTTACCGCGACCAGACGTGTTGATGATCTTTCTTGAAACAGAATAATGACTCAAAAATCGAGAATTCTTGTTTTTATACCACAAACAATGACCTCTCGGGAAACAGGCTAAAATAATTGTAATTAGTTGTTTCCCATTGGTGGGTACAAACAAAAGAGTCATGGGGTCAAGAAAATTATTAATAACATATTGCCTCACCAGACAAGACCGAACATGTTAGAGGAGCAAAATATTGACATTATCACTAACAAACGTGCGACTTAACTCCTCGACGGATTTTAAGAAAATACTTTCTAACAACTAAGGACGAAAGCTAACAAATTATTGTTTCTCATGAATGAAAAAATATTAAAGTGGCATACCGGATCGAAATGCAAGTCAGATCAATGACATTTTTACAAGCAGTCTCGGTCATCCAATGAAATTGCATAGTTTATAACCAATCAGGAAACAGCGCCCTAAGAATGAAATATCGGTAAGGAAGTACAGTCGCATCCATTATTCGTTGAGTTGAGTTAAGGATTATCGTCGAAAAATTATTCGTTGACTTTTGAGTTAGCAGAAATGGCACGTACAAAGCAAACTGCCCGTAAATCAACTGGTGGAAAAGCTCCACGAAAACAGCTGGCCACAAAGGCAGCTCGTAAGAGCGCGCCTGCCACTGGAGGAGTCAAGAAACCTCATCGTTACAGGCCTGGTACAGTGGCTCTTCATGAAATCCGTCGTTACCAGAAATCCACTGAGCTGCTAATCCGCCAGCTGCCCTTCCAGACCTTCCAGCGTTTTGCACTTCGTGTGTATACCGAGAAAAAACAAATGATTCAGATCTGTATGGTTTGAATGGTTTCACAAAGGGCCATGTAGCAGTGAGTAAGGTATTTGAAGATTGAAGAAATTTGTAATGAAACTTTTGCGCATTCATATCCCGGAAGACGGCCAATCAAACACGCTAGCAACTTTTTCCTTTCTGTTTATAGTTAAGCGTCTACTTATATTATTCCCAGTCACCATTTACACTTGGGAAACAGAGAGCCCTGTAAACGTAAGGTGGCTGCTTCAGCATGTTCGAAGTTTTTATTTATATTTTTTACCTTTTTTTCAGGACTTTTTGCCTCACAGACCTTTGACCAGAAACAGGATTAAACGATCGTGGTTTTTTAAACATTTGTCAGTCCTGTGTGACCTGTAATAGCTGTTTTGAAAATAAAAGATGGAATAAAGGAGTTGGACTGGTGTTGACTTTGGGTGGAATGGTGTTCGCTGCTTTGTTATGTACGGCTTTGTGAAGTAGCCCCAGCCTTGTCAATAGTGTCCTATGTTTCAGAGATTCTTAATTAAGACGGTTCAGGATTCGAAATAGCCATCCTCTGGACTTTACGTCCTTGTGACGAATCGGGCGGGGAGACTCCGCCCCGAACTCTTTTATATATATTCTTCACAGAAAAGGTACCCCTTTTGTATGTCTTTTGATAAATGGAACCCCTTTCACATACTAAGTAGATAAGAACACTGAATCCCTTTTAACTGCTAAATATATTAACACTTAACCAGGAAGTTTTCGTCTCTTTTTCACAGCCATAAGATGCATCTGTTTGTCATTCAGAGACCGCAATCTGATGAGACATTTCCTTACCCTTCTATATGTATCTTTATTCACTTAGTTAAACTTGTGAAATCCTTACCGTTTCATATACCTGAACATGAAGCCTGAAATAGGTACCTCTTTCGGGAGGAATCTTCTAGTATAGGCCATTGTGGATGATGCCGTATAAGGCTGCTGTCTGTGAATTATTTTAGTTGCGATGCTATATAATATCATCGCCCATGTCCTTAAAGTGCAATAGAAAACAAAGAGGGCTCAGGAGTGTCCCTTGAGGAACACCTAACTATTAATATTGTGCTTGGGACCCCTTCAAGGACCTGGTTTACCACCAAGACCTCACTCCAAGCCACTGACTGTCTGGAGCCAGATCAAACCACAAACTACAAAAAAGGTTACAGACCTGGACAATGAAGCAAATTCACTCAACACCTTATCATCAATAGCAAAGATTCTCAGAAAAATATTCCATTTCTTGGAAAAATCGTTCTTGTTTTCAATTTCTTATTTTACAAAAATAGGCAGCTTTTTAACTGAAAGAATTCCCTTTATAAAATCATTCAACTGTCATTCAGTTATCTTTCAAACTTTATCTTTCGTAGAATGGACACTGAATCGGAAATATAGCTGATTAAAAACTGATTAACGTTTCTGGTTTGAGTCGCTAACAAATAAACATTGTAACTACCACTAATAAAAAATTTTCACTGGCATGGTTTATATATAAAAATGAGAAGTCCAAACACAAAAGACATTCTTCTACGTCATCACATTTTCCGGAAGAAAGGGAGGGTACTTATAAAGATAAAGACGAGCGATTCTATTAGCCAATCATGTGGCTCTATAACCGTGTAATTCCTAGAAATGGTAAAGTTCATAAAAAACACACCTACTGACTCCGCTAAAATGGCTTAAGCTTTTTCTACGCGTCAGGCAAAACCAACCGACAAAACATCCTCTCAGTACAACCAAGCAGTCGAAAATTCGATACGAAATCCTCCTGTCGGCTATATTGTCAACAGTCATCACATCAAATGGTCGTATCGCTTTAAAGAAGACATCGAAAAATATAATCCGCTTCTCGACAGTCTTGAGCAGGTCTTCGCTGGACCCTTGTTCTGCAGTGGAGGAAGTTTACAGCCACCAAATATGGATAAATTGGTTTTAAAGGTGACGCCAACCACACCTGAAGCAAATGAGAATGACTGGAAGGAGTACGAATCGACCAATATCCCTTTGGATGAGCTGTTGCAGTATTGCAGCCCTGCTCCGTTTGGAGACCTGAGGAAAATGAAGACAGTCCTTGATCCTGACGTTCGTCTAGCTTACGAACTTGAGTCAAACAGGTTCAAAATTGAAAGGGAACATACATACAAGTCGCAATCGCGAATGGTTAATGATATTCCCAGAAGGACATGGACTGCAAAACGCATCGAGGATTCATTCACGCCCGGAAGAAGCGTGGACCTCGAGCGATACAAGCTGAACGTTTACAGTGGAGGAGGATTTTTCAAATCACACGTCGACAGTCCTTCTGGTGATGAGATGATAGGCACTCTTGTCCTTTGCCTTCCTTCGCCCCACGAGGGAGGGGAACTGTGCGTTTGCCACGATGGTTTAGACCACGTTTTTGACTTCTCGAATCATTCTGGGGACAAAAACAAGATTGATTCAGTGGGTGGCATTTTACGGTGACTGCATTCAAAAAGTCAAACCAATTTTCGAAGGTCATAGAGTCACAATAACCTACAACATCACTTTACCAAGCTCTGTGTATCATAAACAACGTCATTCCCAGCATTTTAGGCCAAAAGATGATCCTGATTCTTTAGATGAACATTTTTAAGTGAGGGCAGAAAATCCCTCCATAACCACCAAGGCCTTTACCAACGTTAACAGCGAGTTGGAAAAGATTCGTCAACAGGGAAGAAATTCAGCAGCTCGGAATGGAATTCTTTTAAAGCACAAATACATCTCAAAAGGGCTTCAACCACCTTTACTTAAGGGTGAAGATACGGTGTTATTTGATTTCCTTATGGCGAAGCAGTGGAAATGCCAGCTTATTAGCGTGGTTTCAAGATATCAAACTAGAGCAATCCATCCTTACGGTCTGTTTGAGGATGGAGAGCTCGACGAAAGTCACGAAATCTACGAGTTCAATCCCTTGCCTCCAAGTAACCCTCGAAATCTAGCTAAACCTGAGTTAGACGCCGCGGAGCACGCGCCAAGAATTTCGTCAGTGGCGTGTCGGTATCCCCTTTATTGACATTTACAGAAGAGCAGAGAATGGTGCCGAGCAACTGGTGCGCAATAACGAAGGACAAGGAAGTTGGCAACGAGGGCAACGAAGTTGAGGATGTTGGTGTGGACAAGATTTATTTGGATTCAGCAGTAATAGTGCACCTCCGCTAAAAAGCCATATGAGAAACCGGGGATACCGATATCTGCCGCTTATTAAGCTTCCCCCCACCCACCCCACTAATAAGCACCTCCCAGTTATACGCTCATCTCCCTGTAGACAAAAAAATACATCCCAAGCTATTCTGGTTGCAAAACCCCTCGGATAAAAGCTTTTCCTGTTATAAGCACTCCTACGCCCCCCCCCCCCCCCCCCCCAAAAAAAGGGCTTCAGTATATTAAAGCAGCAGTTTACGGTATGTCCAAAGAATCAGTTTTTCCGAGTTGAACACAAAGCCTAAAATAGGACATGAACAAAGCAGAACAATTATGTACACCTATTTAGAATTGCATAAGTTAATATAACTTGCATTCGAGGCGAGATACGTATATAGTTATTTAGCATGGAACTGGATCTTGTAACCGAGGCTTGAAAGTGATATTCACTGTTCTTGATCAGATAAGAGATCTTGTTTGTTTACTGTACTTCTAAAAGAAGAGTTACATGAAGTTTGAATTCTTTTTTTTTCCAACAGATACATAAACAAAGCATTTACACAGTGCATAGCTTTATAGAATCAAGTCTATTTTATTCAAATAGTCTGGTTTTAGCAAGTGAAGAAGTCTGGGACTGTACCGAACTCTAGAAAGGGAACAATTGGCATTAAAGAGAATTAACCTGCGTAGCGGGCGCTTGGAAGAGGTGGGCGAAAGGGAGAACGGGCGTGCGCGAGGGAGACACGCGGGGGGTGAGGGAGAAGGCAACAAAACTGATCAAAATAAACAGAGCACCTAGAGTATTTTTGTAATTGTTCCAAAAAGAAAAGACTTTTGTCAAGGCACATTTTTAAGGAAAAGGCTTTATTTCCGGTGGACATGCGCGCGTACGCGTCGCTCAAAAATTATTAAAAACGCCTTTACTCAAGTTCCCTATTTCTCAATATTCTCTTTCTTCTCAGTGTGTTTTAGTCTACTCTCCTACTCATTTACTTCTGCTACGGTTCGAAAACCTGTTCACACTGGGACGAAGCGTAGCGGAAAGCTATCCGATATGTGACTATCCACCATCAACATCGGCGCGGCGCAGCTTAGCTCCGTTACAGAAATCACGCCGAAATCACCGTCTTTCGTGTGAACAGAAGTCCTGTCCGGTATGGATTTCGTGTCAGCTGAGGAGCTATCCAGTGATGTATAGTGTAGACATAGTCTAAGTCAAGAGAGGATAGAGTTTAGCCTTTATCTTCTGTTGCATTAGCTCGATTACATACTAATCAGTTCCTCTTGAGCAGTTAGTTACATCACGGGTTCATGTTCTTCTTATCAAGCTTTCCTTATCTCCTCTTGTAATCTGATCCTTTTTAGTGTGGTGAGGATTGCTTGTTTCACATGGAACACTTTTGTTTTACAAGCTTCTCTTCGTTAAAACTTGACATTAATGGCCCCCAAAATTATTAATACAATTCATCAAGTACTCATGTTTCTTGACTGCCGGGGCCAGGTTTGACAAATAAATCAATTAACACGGGAAGCTTATTTGAAATTTTGTATTTTTAAAGGCGTACCACATTCAACATCAGCCCGTGCTCCAGGTACCGCCCTTTGATTACATCAGGTTACAGGTTACGAATTACGGGTTACACTTTTTGAAGCTCGATCGATAATTTTTCTGCCTATTGCCAAGTCTATCCCCTCCGTCGCTGTACAAAAGGATCGCGGCCTCTGGGGACGAGATTGCCGCCTCGCTATCCTAGTGTCTTCGCTCGGATGGCTTATTGGCAAAAATGCATTTCTGCCAATGGTCTTTGTGCTCTTAAAATAGCTTTTTTGAAACCAAAACATTTTCGGTTGTTTTCAAAAACGTACGCAGGTTCAACCTGTTTCTCGGAATAAGTGTTTGAAAAACAAAATAATTTACATCCATTTTCCGAGAAAAAGAGGAAGTGCCTAAAGGCAGAGGCACGTGATCCTGTTAGCCAATCAGGTATCGGGCTTTCACTTCATATTCCTAGAAATAAGTACAACTGAGAAAGCAAGTAAAAAATCACACACACACCCCCTAAACTGAAAAATGGCTGAGGCTTTTTCTAAGCGGCAGGAGAAACCAACCGACCGAACATCCTCTAATTACAAACAAGCAGTAGCAAGATCGATACGAAATCCTCCTGTAGGCTATGTCGTTAACAGTCATCACATCCAATGCGAATACCGTTTCGAGGAAGGACAGGAAAACGTCAAAAAATTTTACCCGCTTCTAGACAGTCTTGAGCAGGTTTTCTCTAAGCCCTTGTTCTGCTGTGGAGGAAGTTTACAGCCCCCAGATATCGATAAGTTTACTTTAAAAGTGAAGCCAACAAAAGACAAGGAGCACTGGCTTGAATACAAGCTGGCGGATCTTCCTGTGGAAGAGCTGTTAAAATATTGCAGTCCTGCACCGTTCGGAGACTTAAGGAAAATGAAAACAGTGCTTGATTCCGAAGTTCGTCTAGCTTACGAAATTGAAACCGAAAGATTCAAGATTGATTCGTCGGCGAGAGGGCTTGAAGTTGTTCCAGAGGGAATATGTATTGAAAAACACATTGAAGACACCCTGACTCCGGGAAGATATGTTAACCTTGATCGTTACAAAGTCAACGTTTACAGCGAAGGGGGCTTTTTTAAGCCGCACGCCGACAGCCCTTCTGGTGATGAGATGATAGGCACGCTTGTCCTTTGCCTTCCTTCGCCCCACAAGGGAGGGGAACTGTGCGTTAGCCACGATGGTTTAGAACACGTCTTTGACTTCTCGAATCATTCTGGGGACAAAAGCAAGATTCAGTGGGCTGCGTTTTACAGCAGTTGCATTCACGAGGTTAAACCTGTTCTCGAAGGACACAGAGTTACCATTACCTACAAAATAACTCCACCAAACGATCGTCACAAGCAACGTGGCGCCGAGTTTATTTCGGGATATTCTGTACCTGTAAAAGAACATTTTGAAGTAAGCACAGAAAGTCTCTCCGTGATTGCCAAAAATCTTGCCAACGTAAACGATGAGCTGCAAAAGATTCGCCAACAGGTCAGTGGTTCACCTTCTCATATTGGAATTCTTTTAAAGCACAAATACATCTCAAAGGGGCTTCAACAACGTCTGCTCAAAGGAGAAGACAAAGTGTTGTACGACTTTTTAATTGAGAAACAATGGAAATGCACGCTAATGAGTGTGTTGTCACGATACCAGACCGCGGCCGTGTATCCCGACTCAATAGAAGATGCAGAACTGGAGCAAAGTCACGAAATATATGAGTTGAATCAACTGCCCTCTTCCCCTTTTGCCGTTGCTAATGAAGCCCCTCGTAACTACTGGCCAATGGGATTCCGCAGAGACCATCGAAAATGGCGTGCGGGTATCCCCTTCATCGACATTTACAGAAGAGACGAAAATGGTGCACTGATTCGAAATAATGAAGGCCATGGCCAATGGCTGGCTAACGATGTTGAAGCTGTTGGAGTAGACAAGATTTATTTGGAGTCAGCAGTAATTGTGGAACTTTGTGAGAAACCGTAAATTTATAGGATTAATACTGTTTTTACTAACACAACCATATTTCAAATTGTTTAGGAAAACACTTACACTGACGTTTTAATTCCTCCGAGCTGTATATGTTCTACTTAAACTTAAGAAAAGGCTTACGTAAGGTGACTGGGGCCTTAATTTCTGAAGCGATATTCATTTCAAACTGTGGGCATGCTGCACTGGCTTCCGGCCCGGTTACTGGGTGCTAGTCACAACGGTAGCAGTGGCAGGAGCCGATTAGGCAGTGGCTGATCAAGGGGTAGGAACCGTGGGTCCGTACACCCCCCTATCCCCCTCCCCCCCCCCCCCCCCACCCCATACACTACATACATCAGACCAGAAACAATTTTTGTAATTTAATGATTGACATTATTAAACTTCAAATATTAACCCGAACGTTTATCAGGAAATAACTTATCACGGACAGAAAGGAAGAAAGGGTGGAGATTATAAGCTGGATAATCAGCAGGATTTTAAAAAAAAATCATTGACCGTGAGCATAGGTTTGAACCCCTCCGATAAAAAAGTTTCCTTCTTTTCAAACTACGATGTATACTTGATCTAATAGGCTTGAAAGAATCATAGCGAAAGGAGATAACAAATATTAAAATATTAGACAAATATCAAAAATAGCGTCAGTGAGAATAATTATGGCAAAGGCCCGAGGATTTAAAGGCCTTGGGCACTTTAGTTTTTAAACCAGGGAAAACTTCTAAAACTGTCAACCAGGGACGAGTCAGCGCTGTTTTCTCGACGTAGGTACACAGTAGTTTTAAACAAGTACAAAACAGAACAAAAACAAAACGAAAATGCAACCTTAGCAGGAAAAGATGTAGAGACTGACAAGAATTCAGACCAGCTTCTTTGTTTTCGGTTAGTTTGTGTGTTTGTCTGTTTTTTAAACACTATTTCAGTTGTATACTCTCAAGTGCATTTAATTAGTGAATGGAAAAAATTTGGTTCATTTTACAAATATTATCAAAAAACAACTCAGTTGACTCGACTCGACTCAGTCCTCAGTTGGCAATAAATTAAGTCTGTATAGTGAAGTGAAAAACGAGGTCAGATTTGAATCTTATCTTGATTTAATAAAGAGCGTTAAGACAAGATGGCAGTAACCAAAATACGAATTTCGTGCCACTTGCTACCTAGTGAATCTGGGCGCTACAAGAAGATACCCAGAGTTGAGAGGCTTTGCCCCCTTTGTAATAGATCCGAAATTGGTGATGAATTCCACAATTTGTTGAAATGTGCCCACTCATCACTTTCTCATATAAGGGGTATCTTCTTGGAGAGCCTACACTCGATAAACAGTAATTTTGCGAATATGCCTTGCAAGGCACTATTTTTATACGTATCATGTCTATGTGCGATGAAAACATCATAAATCTCAGTGCCTCTTATATTGAAAATATTCTGAATTGTTGTAAATCCGAAGTCTAATTAAACTTTCTTACCATACGTGTAGCGTAGAAGCCGTACATAGCCAAGTAATTTTTCTTTTATGATAATATTCAATTGTCCCTTTCTTTCTTACTTAACTTCTATTTTAATTTTTTCATTTGTCATTGTTTTGGTACTGAAATCTTCATGTCGAAGGTAAAGTCAATAAAGTTGTTGTTGTTATTAAAGTACGTTCGAAAACATTGTAGCACATGAAAAATAAGCGGCAGAGGTTTTGTTTATCCAGTTTCTGCCGTATTGATAGGATTACCGGGCCCATAAAGGATTCAAAGATGATTTGGCATTCATCCGTTACACATTTTAAATCTTTTAAGCGCAATCTCTGCGTCTTAAAGTATCCTGTGTCTCTCAAAAGTGCGTGAGCCAGATACAATGCATTGCTCGTTTAGCATCTTCTGTTTCGGTTCCTTTGTGCTTCAGTGGAGATGTCTCTTACTTCCTGACGTGGTTAACAGATAAACCGATACTCGATAACAATCCCTAGTAACCGATATCAATCATACATGAATATCGATTTCCGATATTAATCGATAGGAATCGATAAAGAACCCCTTATGCCAACAAATGGCATCGACCTGAAGGATTCAATGCCCGTGTATATGTTGCGGTAAATTTTTTAGCTCAGGTAAATTTTAGTTTTCTTTTGTTTCAACTGCATTAGCATACATTAACGTACCCAAAAACAAAAGAAAAATAAAAATCACCTGGGATAAATAATTAACTACAACAACTACTGCAAGGAGAGAAATGCAAGATCTTATGGCATCATAGGTGTTGCTCCGCTAAACGGCATCATGTTCAGAATGTTCACTTTAAGATTATTGCTTGTTATTGTTCAGATTGTAGAGAAACAACTATTTTTGACCCACGACTCTGTAGTTGTTTTCTTATGTTCTCCGTAAATGAGCAATTCAAATATGGACTACGTCGGTTTCACTGATAGACACCTATACATATCACCGCATCAGCGAAAACGCACCCTCAATTTCGTCGATTTGGAGACACTTAGGGCCTGTTTACATGGCGTGGGGGACCCCGGTCTAGTGGGGTTGGTTTCTTTTGTTTTCACGCTTTGGGGGACACAAAACAAAAGAAACCTACCCCACTTCATGTAAACAGGGTCTAAAAGCAACATGGGGTCGAGAAACCAACCTTCACGGACAATTGTTCGGTCCTCAAAAATAAATTTGAATGCAACCCCAGGGGGTACTCCTGGGAATTCTTGGTGAGGGTGTGCCGCCCGGTTCTCCAAATCCTGACCCTATTTCAGACTGTGACGGAAGGTTTTTCCACTTTGAAACGAATTTAAGGCTCAACGGGGACTCGGTGCTTGACTCACGATAAAACTGGGGAAAACTAGACTCAAATGGCAACTCGCTTGCGAGGAAGAGCCGTCACTTCTCTCGAGGTCCGGGATCAGACCACGAACTGATACAGCAGTAGATAAAACAGAACAAAACTTGGTTCCAACAGCGTTTATTCTTCAGCGGATCAAACAGCAATAACTCGGCTAGGACACGGCGAAATAATCGGCGATGTAATTGGCAATGTAATCGACGATGTAATCGGCGATGTAATCGGCAATGTAATCGGCGATGTAATCGAAAAATCAGTAAAACTAACTTACTTATATATGATTTTTACAACCATTGAAGACAAAAGAATACAATAAAAATATAAACAGAAATCACTTAGAGTTAAATGAAAACTAAATACAACTTCTATTTTTAACCTGAAATCTTTTGTTACTGTTGCTATTTTAGAAAGTAAAAGTACTGAGACAAAGACCTAGCCAGGTCAGCAAAACAGCGTTTATGTACGAAGTGTTACAATATGAATTAAATTGCAAGTTCAGCTATCGGTTGTTTAAACAGGAAAAGCGCAGACTAATTGGAAGTTTTCACCTTAAACAAAAAGCGACCTATTTTTAAAATTACAGGACAGCAAAACCTTTCATATTCAAAATTCGGTTATCACTTCTCCTTAACTAACAACTTAATGAAATATATTTTCGCAAATAAATATAACTAAGTTGCAATTAGAACGAGGTACACCTGTATCAAAGGCGTTACTATGAATAGACGTCGTACGTCTGCTAGTTAAATCACGAAAAATAGACTGAAGTCAAATAAACCATTATTAAGAAATTAAGTATTCTTTCAAGAGTCAACATTGACGTAAAATGTATATAATTGAAAAGAGAACGAGCAATTAGTTTTGTTTGTTAAGGAACACTGTTGGCTTTTCTATGATTATTACCTAGCGAACACAAAGCAAATGAAACAAAGGATAATAAAAATGGCACAAGCCTTTTTGCGGAGCTGAAACTTCTTTATGCAAATTCAGTATGAATTACTAAAACATTGTCAAAGCGAATATTTGAAAGTTATATATGAAACTCGAGGCAAACAAAGAATTCATGGAAAATCTCTCCTTACAAGACCAAAAAATGTAATTTTCCACACCCGTTTTCAGACCAGAATTTTAAAATCCATACCCGTTTTCAGACCTGACCTTTAGGCAGAAATTATGTTATCATTCCTTAGATTGGAGCGCAAACAAAAAACATTCTTCAACGCCATTTCGAATTCGCATATTTCTCTTTCTTTCTTACTCCCTTTGGAATTGAAACGATAAATACGTTCATACACCGTCCCGTAGTTCCCCCCAAAACCATACCCGTTTTCAGACCAAAACGGGCCAAAAACCCTACCCGATGGGGCGTAACATACCTATATAGCTTATATAAGGGAGTACGAGTACCCCCCCACCCCCCACCCCGGGCACCCCGGGCGTTGAACGAGCAATCAGATCCAGTCGCGCGAAGCTTCTCTATAATGGTACATTTGGATAATAATTAAGCATGCACGAATGGTATCTAATTTATTCAAACCTTTAGAGGGTGTCCGTATTAAAGGGGAGTCCGTGTTAAGAGGCTTGAATTTAGAGAAAATTTAAGCGCCTTCTTACCCCAGGGATAAAGCAAACTGTCCGTAATAATGAGGTGTAACTCCGGTTGTCAATACTGCGGGGTTTGACTGTAAAGATGTTAGAAACATCGAAACGTTGAATTACATGCTTTAGTTTAATTTTTCTTGTTAAATGCTTTAAAAAGCAACTGATCATCCGATGTCATATAAAAAATGTGTGAAAAAATGGGGGGACTAGATCCCCCTCAGCCCTAAAACCAGTCCGTGTTTCCTGAACAAAAGCTAAGGACGCTAAGGCATAGAATGAAGCAGCGCAATTCATAGGTAAGAATAAGATGTGATTGAGAAGATTTAAATCTTAAAGTCGGTAGACTGCAAAACAGTCCGTATTTTTGTGTATTCAAGTACGCGCGAGCAGCCAAACAAAAGATTTAGAAAGTCTGGAACGAGGATGAAAACAGAGAGCGAGAGAGAGAGACTCGCGCATTTCGCGCGCGTAAGACTCCTTACTCCACGCTTTACCGATTTCTTTACTGATTTTGAGAAAAAAACCGACTGTTTTGCAGTCTAAGTCAGGGAATGAAACCTCAAGTCGGACACGCAGATTCACGTAAGACGCAGTTTAACGCGAGGCGTGAGAGCCGAAAAGTTGACTGACACACAACAAACTCTCCCCTCACCCCTAGGAAAACGCTATACAAGACTTCGGTGTATACACAGTGTCACGCGGCGAATAAATTTTATAAGCTTACCATACCATTGCAAATATAGCATTTTCGAATTATTTCTAAAAGTTGTGTCATCCTTTGCTGTGATATTTTAAAATTACTGAAATTCTTAAAGATTTGCTTATCACTGATTTAGAATCACTAAGTGATTGATTTGTGTAGAGTTTGAAAAATGTTCGTTACGGTTATTCGTCGCTTAGAGGAGCCAACTTTTGGACAAAGGGTTTTATTTTTATCACGAGCGCTCGACGGACTTTTAAGAGAAAATAGATAGTCAGTGAACAGGCTACTAGGGGCGGGAATTAGGATAATATCATTGAATTTGGTCATGAATTTTATGACATTTGGTGGCTCCTAAAAGAGCCGTTTGTTTTGGCGGTAAACTCACAAAGTGAGTTTACTTGCTGCTGGTGTACTTGGTCACAGCTTTGGTTCCTTCACTGACAGCGTGTTTTGCCAGTTCACCGGGCAAAAGCAGCCTGATAGCGGTCTGGATCTCACGAGAACTGATGGTTGATTTCTTGTTGTAGTGGGCAAGGCGGGAAGCTTCGGTGGCGATGCGCTCGAAGATGTCGTTGACAAACGAGTTCATGATGCCCATGGCTTTGCTGGAGATACCAGTGTCAGGGTGAACTTGCTTCAACACCTTGTAGATGTAGATGGCATAGCTTTCCTTTCTCTTTCCCCTCCTCTTCTTCTTTCCATCAGATGGGGCCTTTGCCTTTCCAGCTCTCTTCTCGCCTTTCTTTCCTGCAACTTTGGGTGCCATGTCTGTCGATCAGAATGGAAGTGAATGCAATGAGTTGACCCAGATTCTATTTATATCAAAACCATTAGGGGATCAATTAACATACGGATCGAAATCGTTGAGTTTTAATTGGTTGCTTTATTTCAAGGTCAATATGCTTCCTGTATACATCATCATATTTCATTAGACACTTTTTAAGTCTGATTGGTGCGTTTCGATCCCATTCAAATTTTACCGCGCGTATAAACTCTAAGGTTTGTAAGTTCAGTTCATTCACTCGAACATTATCGAGCTATTAAACGGTTATTTTCAAAACATGTCCGGTCGCGGTAAAGGAAAGGCAAAGGGCACCAAGTCCAAAAGCCGATCATCCCGAGCAGGACTTCAGTTCCCTGTGGGACGTATCCACCGTCTTCTTCGCAAAGGCAACTATGCTGAGCGTGTTGGCGCTGGTGCTCCAGTCTACTTGGCTGCGGTGCTCGAGTATTTAAGCGCTGAGATCCTCGAGTTGGCGGGCAATGCTGCTCGTGACAACAAGAAAACCAGAATCATTCCCCGTCACCTTCAGCTTGCTGTCCGCAACGATGAAGAGTTGAACAAACTGCTCGCCGGCGTCACCATCGCTCAAGGAGGTGTTCTGCCCAACATCCAGGCTGTTCTTCTGCCCAAGAAGACCGAGAAGAAGACAAAAGCCTAAACAGTCCTACGCGGCGTTAAAACAAACGGCTCTTTTAGGAGCCACCACATATAAAAAAGTCATGACCATAAAAAGAAAAACATATCAACCAATTTGTTGATTTATTCTTCTCTGAATAAGTCAGTGAAGCCAGAAAGTAACCCCTGATTCAGCTTGCATGATAATCCTTATAACTTACGGTTAAAACTCCATTTATCAAAACAGAAAGCTTTGATTTCTTAAGTGGGTCTTGAATTCCACGGAAGAATTAACCAATAAAGTTTCTGGGTTTAGACGTTGATTAGTGCGTGGTGTTTTGGGTACTTTATACAGAAGGGGAAAATAAACCACCCATGAAACGGCAATATTTTGACATTTTAGAGAGGAGTAGAAATTAGGCGCGCACTGCGAAAAAGATCAGTAAAATATGTGAAATACATATAAATAGTAAAGTTCCAATATGTGCATCTATAAATGGCGGTGGATTTTCCAAACTGTCTCATAGATCACCGCGTTACATCAAATGCAAATCTGTTCAGTTTATAACGACGCCGGCGCGCAATTTGTTTTTCTTTTGTCTCAATGCCTCAACGAGCGTCCGTTATACAGTTGATTGCTTTGTGGCAAAAACGCATCTTTGCTAGAACCTCTACAACGACATCATACAAAAATAAAAATATTACTGACTGTCTTTTCTTCAACGGGAAACCCCACGCGCGGTGTACATTAAATACGAGAGTAATATCACTTTATTGGCTATGACTTTTAAAGATTTGGTGGCTCCTAAAAGAGCCGTTTGTTTGGGTGGGTAACGCAAAGATCTAACCGCCAAATCCGTACAGAGTACGTCCTTGGCGTTTGAGAGCGTACACCACATCCATGGCGGTCACAGTCTTGCGTTTGGCGTGTTCGGTGTAGGTAACGGCATCACGGATCACATTCTCCAGGAAAACTTTGAGAACACCACGAGTCTCTTCGTAGATGAGGCCAGAGATTCGCTTGACACCGCCACGGCGAGCAAGACGACGGATGGCAGGCTTGGTGATGCCTTGGATGTTGTCACGAAGAATCTTTCGGTGACGCTTAGCGCCTCCTTTTCCTAGACCTTTGCCTCCTTTACCGCGACCAGACATGTTGATGTTCTATCTTGAAACAGGATAATGACTCAAACCTTGAGAATTCTTGTTTTTATACCACAAACAATGACCTCACGGGAAACAGGCTAAAAGAAGTGTAATTAGCTATAGTTGTTCGCCATTGGTGGATACAAACAAAAGAGCCATGAGGTCAAGATAATCATTACCATCTATTGCCTCACCAGACAAGACCGAACATGTTAGAGGAGCAAAAACTTCACATTATCACGAACAAACGTGCGACCTAACTCCTCGACGAATCTTATGATGATATTTTCTAACAACTAAGAACGAAAGCTAACAAATTATTGTTTCCCATGAATAAAAAACCTTAAGTGGCATACAGGATCGAAATGCAATCCCAGATCATGAGACTATTTTGCAAGCAGTTTTGGTTATCCAATGAAATTGCATAGTTTATAACCAATCAGGAAATAGCGCGCTAAGAATAAAGTATTTGGGATTACCGTCGAAAAATTATTCGTTGACTTTTGAGTTAGCAGAAATGGCACGTACAAAGCAAACTGCCCGTAAATCAACTGGTGGAAAAGCTCCACGAAAACAGCTCGCCACAAAAGCAGCTCGTAAGAGCGCGCCTGCAACTGGAGGAGTCAAGAAACCTCATCGTTACAGGCCTGGTACAGTGGCTCTTCGTGAAATCCGTCGTTACCAGAAATCCACCGAGCTGCTAATCCGCAAGCTGCCCTTCCAGCGTCTTGTGCGAGAAATCGCTCAAGACTTCAAGACCGATCTGCGTTTCCAGAGCTCTGCTGTGATGGCTCTTCAAGAAGCAAGCGAGGCCTATCTCGTTGGTCTGTTTGAAGACACCAACTTGTGCGCCATCCACGCCAAGCGTGTCACCATCATGCCCAAAGACATTCAGTTGGCCCGCCGAATCCGCGGAGAGCGTGCATAAGTCGATTGCTTCCAATACTTACAACACAAACGGCTCTTTTAGGAGCCACCACATCAATAAAAGCAATAACCAACAGAAATGAATTTTGTGTCCTTCCATGTTTCCACTCCTTTAGGCACAAAAGCTATGGCGAGTCGAAGGTCTAAAATTTTCTTTCTTATAACAAGCCAAACGGTTTTCGCAGCTCCAAGAATGAGTGAGATATTTTTGTAACAAGAATTTTTAAGTAAGGAACTTAGAAGGCAGAAATCAACGAAAATGATACAAATGTTTTATCGGTTTAACTTGGTAACAAATGATGCGAAAAAAGCTACTTTACCTTTTTTTGTTCCCTGTCAATGAATTCTCCCAGTTGAACGCGCGATTTATTTAGGACATTTAGTTTTATGCGCATGAAATTGGTTAGTGAATCAAATCTGTAAAAACACTACAAAGTTGTCTGAATATTCTCAGGGAAAACATATCCATAAAAACGGAAACCACAGGATTTAAAAAATAGCTAGTGAATGAGGCGCTCTTTCTTTTTTAAAAATCTCTACCGTCGGTACAGCCGCCAACCCCTCAGAAAATATGATCACAACATGGCTCAATAAATATAAAATGTTCCAGTCATAAAAGTAAATCAGAAGGAAGGTTAACCTTATCTCCATGACTAAAAACTGACCTTCCAGTTCTAACAATATTTTAACAGCCGACTGCCGCTCATTTTTTGAAACACAAAATGGTTCCAACATAATACGAACATCTATATTCACTGTCTACTAACATAAGATCGCTGCATCTACCAGTGGAAGGAAATTTTGATATACCTTAGTTAAATGCACATCGAACCGTCGGTGATTTTGCTAGTGACTCACTAAAAAAATTACCGACAGTTAATCAGATCTCGAAAATCTTGACCGCCTGCCGACCATTTAGACACTCAGCCTGACTTTCAACAACTTATGAAGTTTAGTCTTGTTGAAATGCTCTCAAACTCGGTCCTGTTTATCGGCAAACAGTTGAAACGTTCAGACGAAAATGAAATTCCCTGGATTTGATAAGCACCAGCTCATCGTACTCCGGGATCGTAATAGCCTTCTCTCGACTTCTCTCCCTTGCGAATGGATGCAAGCGACTTTGTCCTTGTTACGATGACAAAAGAGAGTTGAAACCAAGTTAAATTAGAGATAATGTGAAGATTATAGCAAGAGACTTGAAGTGTAATAGTTCTCCTATCTCCCAAATGTTTCTATACAGAAAAAAAGGTCGCAGGAGCAACAGTTATACGACTTAAAAGATAAAATTGTTTCAAAATTGACCGAAGGGGAAGGATAAAAGGTCATTTATTATTTCTTATACTTGCCTTACCTCGCACTTATTTAAGGTAATCAGTTCTTCAAAGACTTAACGTTCAATTTTTTAATTTTAGAAGCGATTAATTTTTCTGTTACATCACTTTATTTGACAAAACCCAAAGAAAACTAGCACAGAAGAATCGGGCGCCATGTTCGTTTGCTGTCTCCTCAGTGGTCCGCATACAAGTAATTTACATCAGCTAACAGCATCCGAAGCATCAGTTCTTTCGTATCCGAAGGTATCGTTCAAACTCCGTCATGTCTGAAGCAGCACAAGCAAAGTCACCGGCTAAAAAGAAGTCATCTAAGCCTAAAAAGCCAGCTGATCATCCACCGTACAGTGAGATGATCAAAGCTGCTATTGTAGCTCTGAAAGAGCGAGGCGGATCTTCGCGCCAAGCCATCGAGAAGTACATCAAAGCCAACTACAAGGTTGGCGAGGTTGGCCCACACTTGAAGACGGCTCTCAAGAGAGGAGTTGCTGGTGGAAAGTTAGTACACACCAAAGGAGTTGGCGCTTCTGGTTCCTTCAAGGTGCCCAAGGAGGAAAAGAAGGCTCCGAAGAAACCAGCGAAGAAGCCAAAGAAGCCCGCCGCCAAGAAGGTAGCAAAGAAACCAGCGGCTAAAAAGCCAGCGGCGAAGAAACCAGCAGCTAAAAAGAAGCCAGCCAAGAAGACAGCAGTTAAAAAGCCCAGTAAGAAATCGACACCGAAAAAGACTGCAGCAAAGAAACCAGCCGCCAAAAAAGCTACAGGAAAGAAGACAAAGAAGCCTGCAGCCAAAAAGCCCGCCAAGAAAACTGCCGCCAAAAAAACCGCCAAGAAGTAAAGTACAACACTTCTTTACAAACAAACGGCTCTTTTAGGAGCCACCACATAAGCAAAAGCAATAACCAAGTATTTTTACATTCTCCATGTCACTGTGTTCGGGGTCTGGGGAGTGGGTATCCTGTTCCAGCATTTCCGCTCCTTTTTCACGAAAATACCGCATCCCGCACTCCTATTTATCGCTTTCCCGAATCCCGTTTTTTGTTTCCAAAACACATAAGTTAAAAAAGACTAATTGCTGCAAAAGATTTAAACGTAAGAGGTAGATTAGCCGTTTCAATTGATATTTTTATTACGAAGGGGAGGGGGGGGGGGGGGAGAGAAAGCGGCAGAAACGAAGAGGGAGAAAGGATATATCGATAGGTGAGTACTTACCACAGCTACCACACTTACTACACTACAACTACTACACTTGCCACAGCTAGTACACTTACTACAGCCACTACACTTACTTCACTTGGTAGTGATCATGACATGAGTGTGGTGCGGGACAATATACGATGTTTTACATCAGTTTCACATCAAAGGATAGGAGAGGAGAGGAGGTACCACTCAAAGCTCGCCTAGTTGTTAGGCATTTGCCGTTAGAACGTACGATTTCCCGACAGAGGAGCAAAAAATATCCCGCATCCTATCCTATGCCCAAATTTCGGTGAATAGCGCCTCCCAGGTAACAGTCAGATCCCATTTCCCGTTAAGATTTTTTGAGTCTACCCGAATCCCGCACCGTATTTTGGCCAAATCCCTGATCCCGAAAATACCCTTCCAGACATCCCTGTGTTCAAGGCTTTTGCGTGTAACGCAAAAAAAGGAGAAAATTAAGGAGTCATTATCCTTGTGAAATTGAAATTAAAATATCTCCTTGCATCGTTGGTTTTCCTGTACTTAAAAAAAAACTGAATTTGACATAGTTAATGTTTCCAGCCCCTATATAATAATGTGGGATACAGTTAATGAAAGCTGGTTCCTTGTAAAATACCTTCTAAAGATAAAAAAGGTCATAGTGTAATTTTTATCAAGAACCTCCCTAAGCTGGGCTAATTCCCTGGTGGGATTCCCTCAGATTCCAAATGACAGGAGTGTACCAGAACTGGTAGTCTTGACCCAGTGTCCCAGATCTTCCTTGGCCAACTTCTCAATGTAAACCTGGGTGAGATCTGGTAACGAGATTAAAAGTAAAGGTTAAAATAATAATGGAGGTAAAATCAAAACCCTCCAAAATCGCGGAGCCAAATATAACCCCTACCCCGCCAAAAAAACTCCCCTGTGAATTTTGCAGCCTGTGAATTGACAACAGCAAAGGGGATTCCCTTTAATGATAAATCCAGGTGTGATGAACACAATGGCTAAGTCCTTGATTAACTGGATACATGTTGGGACACTTCAGAAGTATATAACTTGCTTTATAAAACATTTGGTTTGAAATACATAGATAATATTACAAGGTCACGCGGTGAGATGAAATTTCTCTTCAAGCATTGAAAAATGTTTTTCAATATGAGAAGAGAAATTGCGTATCTCCAAGTGGTCATGTAATGTTCTATTTTTTATACAAACATCAATCACACGTACACCACACCATCTCACGTTAATATTTTTTGCTGTGAAAGGTGCAATTTATTATGTAGCCATAGCATTTAAGGTGGTCTTTCACGTGAAAATAACATGTTATCTTCACTTTTGAAGATATCATATGATTGAGCAAAAGCTCACCTGGTATTTCATTTGTGTGTAATGTGTTAAAATAACTATTATAATTATATAGAAACAACTACAAAACAAGTTTGGTTATTAAAACTAGCATAACTATTATAAGAGTTATGCTGCAGTAATACAATTGGGCACTTTATCTATGAATCTCCCCCATTTAAGTCAAGCCACACAAATGTATACTGGAATGGAAAATATGAAACCTAAAAATCCCTTAATCATACCCGTCACTTGGAATACTGAGTTCTGCACCTAGGGTACCAATCCACAAAATAATAATTCCCCCTCCCTTCTCCCCCTGGTCAAAGGTACGTTGAACAACCAGGTCTGTCATAATTTCATTGGGAGTATTCCTCCACTGGAGGGGTGCTTAATATAGTTTTTCCCTGAATAAAACAGGAAGAAGGAGTGGATAGATTATGATGGGTATACTTAAAGAGTTTCAGGCTCATAGTAAGACTGATTTAAACTCAGACCTGTATGTCTTAAAATCAGTCTTTTTTGAAGAGATCTTGAAATCATCTTATAGCAGTCTACAGAACTGTCATTAAAATTTCAATTTGCTAGGCTAATGATACAAGTAGGTGGGGAATCAAACATCTATGGATTTTGTTTGGTTGTATATTTTTCTTCAGTATTTTCCTAAAAGCTACGGCAGGGGTAACATTCATAATAGCCCAGAAAATCCCCGGCCCCCGGCCCTGTGACAGCCGTGAGTCTAAAATTATCATTCCTGAGCCAGCAGTGCAGACAATTTAGGCTGGCATGAAATGTGAAAAGAATAATCTGTCCATTTTTTTGTTTTTTTTTTCAGAATCTGGGAACTGGTTATTTGATAGCGAGGAATCAAAATTTCACATAACTAGCAATATTAGGTGATAATTAAGAAAAAGTTATGATCATGAGATGATGATGATGATGATGATGAAACCTTTATTTAAGTGTCATAAAATTCTAGTACATTACAGTACTAATTGGGGACACTAAAGGGAGAAGTTTGATTCCGGGGTGAGTGAAGAACTGTTGGGACGCTAACTCAGTCAATGTGTTAGATACATTAATAAATGGCTGGCACTTACCATGATATCCTATGAAAAGGTAAAGTGGTCAGTATATTTTTTCTCATGACTTGTACCCTCTATGCTGTTCAATCATTCTCTTCATTAATTTAGAAAACTGCAAGACAATTTTAGAAAGTTAGAAAATATTATTTCTGATACAAGGGTAGACAGTCATCGCTGAGATAAAACAAAGCTGAAATTGAAGATATCAAGTAATTATATTGAAGGGAAAGCAAAATTGGCCCAGTTTTTTAGCAGTTGGAATGCCGAATCCACTGCACTTCCATCTTGGTCACTATACATTAGCGAAGAAATGTAGAAATGTTATTTAGGGTAATTACTAAATAAATAATTATTATTTTTGGTCGTTACTTTGATCTCAATGTTTTAAAGCGATTATGCAAAAAAACTGTGAAACAGTTCCCTTTAATCTATTGTATACTAAGTGGTGTAGGTGGTGGTGGTGGGGGTATTACTGTTTTCTGAAAAAAAGGGCTTATCAAAAATGGTCCTGGGTTTTTACTTATTCTCTGATTTTTTTTTTCCCACCGGCTTACAGTAACCAGTCTGGGCCTGGTTCCTCAAAAGATGGTTAAATTTAAAGGGAACCTCCACTTCAACAAAAAGATAACTTTAAATCACAGGAAATAACTGTTACAGTCAAGTCAGTCTAAAATATTTTTAAAGAAAGCGTTTGTATCCGAAAGAAATAACTTTTAGATTCGCCTATTTTTGTTTTCAAATTTTGCGGGCGTCGCCATCTTGAATAATTGTGACGTGTAATGGTTGCCCTATTGTTATTAAACAAAAGCTCTTTGTGTCAGAACAATAGAGCAACCGTAACACGTCACAATTATTCAAGATGGCGGCGCCCGCGAAATTTGAAAGTGAAAATAAGCGATTTTAAAATTCACTTTTCCTGATATAAACACTTTTTTTTAAGACAAATTTCGAACAAATTTGTTTATCAACATAATTTTATTCGATTTAAACTTATTCTGTAGTAAGAGTGGCGGTTTCCTTTAACCCAGGATTAAGCCAAATTTTGAGCAAGGTTTTCTTGTCTAAGAACATGTAACTCAAGCTTGCAAAATACTGTTGCCCTTTACTCTGAGATACAGTAATAGTAATACAAAATGTTACTCTAAGCAATGCACGAGAGATAAAGACAAAGACAATAAGTCCCTTCCGGTGATCCAGGACAAGTGGATTTTCCTTCGGGGCAAGTAACTTTTATAGCATATCTCTGGCCAAGAGTCCAGACAAAACAAACCCATTTACTTAGACAAGTAAGAACTCACCCCGGACAAGTAAAATTTGGGAGCTGCTTGCCCAGTGAACAAGCTGAAATTCAAACTATTTTTTTCTTCGAGCCCTCGGTCTACTGATCTATGGTAGTGTTAAAAAAAGTAAGCTTATATAAGCTTGGCTTACCATACGTACACAAACTTAAACGTCTAGAAAGCTGTCTTTTATGCCACTGAGAATAAATAAAGAAGTACATGAGAAAAGTGCTCACCAACTCCAAAAATAATAATCTTATTCGGTATCTTGATCTAATGTTAGTTTTCATGGTCAATCAAATGTCGAACCAGTTGACTCTTCACGCCATGAAATGTCAAGCACCAAGGCAAGTGAATTTGCCGCTTGCGAGAAAACATTCAGGAAGTTCTTTGTCGTTGACGCTTTTCTTCGTTTCTAATCCATACTCCAAAACAGCCCTTTTTGTCGAGATATTTGTCAGGATGTATAAAACGTCAAGTAGAACACTAGCGTTCCAGGATCACCGCTAGAGAGTGCGTAGGATCTCCCGCTCCCACAGCGCGGGAACGAGGATGCCTACTGCACAGGTATACCATCCTGTTTTCTTCAGATTTACGCCAAAAATGTCAAAAACCGATGTTGAAGCAGCTGTCTTTGGGCCAAGCAAGTTTCTCTGCCAAAGAATTTTTTAATGTTCTCAATACAAGTTAGTAACAATACCATGGAACGCTTTAGTAATTTGCTTAATTTTCCCTAATATAGCTGAGCTAACCAAAAAAAATTCCCCCACCAGTGTTCATTGATTTCATTTTTTTTTTCCTTCAAGACCCTTTATATTTTCAGTCTTTGATACCCTTGTTAAGCTCAACCTTTTCAAGGCTCTCATATCCTGGGGACAGCGGAAAAAATGTAAGCAGAAAAAAACAGCGAGGGGTGGGATAGTGGGGTGAGCGCGCGGTCCACGGCGTCTCTAACAGATTTGCAGAGAGCCTGCGCAACAGACGAAACTAAACGACAAACTCAGGAAGCTCTTGCCTGAAAGCGGTTTCTTTGCGGACCGTGGTTTTGCAGCTTAAGTTATGGAAAAATAAAGGCACAAAACATACATTTATAGAGCGTGTATTTCTCTTTAGAACACTTTATAAAAAGGACGGTGAAGTTTGGCGAAATTTTTTTAACTCTTGTCGCATGGACCGTTTTTTTTTTCTTCCTTTGCCTTCCTATTGGAATATCAAAGTTCATTTTTAGTTCATTTTTATCATACGAAGGCCGCAGAGCCTTGAAAACACTAATATTTTAACCGTGGTCAATAATATTCGTTTAGCTTCACAGTGAACGCATTAGCTTAATTATTATGTTGGGCGAGAAATGTCGATTTCATTGGGTTTTAAATTTATTAAATGGCACGTGGACTACAAAATCATAAAATAGGAGTCGACCGTTTTGAATAAGTTTTTCTGATTTAAGTCTGTGTAAACGTTATAACCAGGAATGTTTATTCTCTGTACAAACATTATGACAACGGCAGGAATGTTACTCTTACAGTGTATCCGTTTAAAGTAATTTCTGTACGCATATCATATGTTCCCTCGGAAATTGCAGCTTAGTCCCTGAACAACTGCACCTTTCTCCTATTCAAATACCAACCGTTTGTAGTTTTCAGTTTTGACATTTTGAGGAATCCTGAGCAAAGGAATCTCGAATTCTTTTACCGACAGCTTTCTTTGTAAGTTTCCGAAATTCATTTGCTTGACTGAAATTTAATTTTGAGTCATTTGGGTTAGCTGAGCATATGAAATTTAAAGCTGAATTTATCCAGGTTTGTTTTCAGTTTTCATCTGATTTTATTCAGCCTTCTTTCCATTTGTTTTGTGATGTTGTTTAACAATTAGTTCATGCGTCAGCGTGCGTATGTCGAGATATTGAGCACGCGGGAAGTTTGGAGAGCACGAAAGAGGCGTAAGAGTTGCACGAGGCGCAGCCGAGTGCAACTCTAGCCTCTTGAGTGCTCTCCAAACTTCCCAAGTGCTCAATATCTCGACATACGCACAGCTGCAGCATGAACTAATTGTTTTATAACATTATCAAAGCGATCAATGCAGCAGTTAACTGAAAATAATATTATTGAAGGGCGCGCTCAAAGCAGTACGCGTCAATGTTTGCGTGAATATATCATTTTTCCTCACAGTTAATCTTATGTTTTTATCCTGAAACTGAGAGAAAGTGTACTCTAAAATGATTGTAAAATCCATATTTAGGTGCCGGAAAACTATTAATTTACCGAAAAATTGTTATTGAGAGAAAACAACTTTGCAAAGAATGAGCTCACGCCATAGCCCGCACAGCTCGCGGAGATGACAACAACAACAACAACACTCACCTCTTTTCCTTACTATCGGTTAACAAATTCAAACGTTTCCTCTTAATTTCTTTACAAAACACATGGTAAAGGCTTCATTGTCTATTGCTGAGTTATGGATGCACTCAGGAGACTCAGGATTGCTAAGCTCACAACAACTCGAGGAATTACGAATATTTTATTGACGTCATCAGCGTGCTCAATAGGAATATGAAGCACGCTCGCGCTATTGAATTTGATTAGGCGAATTTTCTAGTTATGTTATAAAGTAAGTTGATTTTTGCTATAGTATAAATAGAGCACTGTTATTCCCCTGTTTTTCTATTTACATTGATTTACTAGCTTATATGGTTTACATATACGATTTATGTCCAGAGTTTGAGTGCTGTCCTCTTTTCTGGTTGTAGCAGATCCTAGTATGGTGGAACAGTGACGAGTTCCAGTCTTGCTAGCCAAGCGAGTCGCAGAGTTAGCGGTTTTCCCCCAAGTTCATACGCCGACTAGGTCGCTAGAGTTCCTTCAACGCTTGTTTCCCCCAATTTGCGCTTGGAAGGGCAAAACTTATCGCCACAATTACACGTCTTAAAGTCTTAAAGCCTTTATCTTCCAATTGTTCGAAAGTGAATAGCGATGGAACTCATGTTTAATAATTTAGCTCTGAAAACAGATCCTCTTAATTAATTTTAAGGTTGGCGGTTTGACATCGTTTACATCCTAGCTCGTGAGATCTTCATTCAAGGTAAGCCTTCTAACTTTCTCATTCTTAAACTCTTTTCCGAGGTTCTTGCACTGAAAAACTGAGGGGAACTGATCGCATAGAGACAATTATACTGAATTTATTCTAGCTATTCACCCCTTGTCTGGGAATAATCGATCCTTTGGAACATGGAATTGCTTTTTGGGTGTCGCCGACAGTTGATCACAGTTATCCCGAACACACGAATATGAGTGCATCAGTTCGAAGACCGTCCAGTCACAATTTACTTGGAACCAGGAGCCATCATTAATAAACGGTTCTGCTAGGAACTTCTAACTGAAGGACAATGAAAGGCTAGTTTCGCTGATAGAATTCATTATCGACTCAAGCACTGCAAGCACAAGCATAAGAATAAAGCAAATTCTAAAATGCATTAGTGAGGAAGGCCGTGACGACATAGGCAAAAGCAAAAGTATAAGAAGAACGCAAGGTTTTGATATTCTTGAGTTTATGCTTATTTTTATGACTCGGCGTCCTAACTATCGCATAAGCTTCTTATATTCATGCATGCTTGCGCGTCGCTAGTGAGGTGAGGGTTTTATTGAGTGTTTCACACTGTATTTAAGACCGTCCAAAATTGTAATCCGCTCCATATCACATGGCAAACGGGCGTGTCTACCGACGAGTTTCAAAATGGTGCGACCAGTTTCCATGCAGTGCAAACAAGGACAAAGTTTCTCCCTCTGACATTCTTTAACTAATCACCATTCCCATCTGTTGTAGTAAAATGAGAAACAACACATGCTATTTATGTATCTAAGTCGTCTAAAATCGTGTGGCAAAGTTGGCTTTTTGTTTAGAAAAATACAAATACATATTACTCCAACTCAGTTCTTCCTTGCCAATTCCGAACTGGAATTTTTTTATCTTCCTGCAAAATTATCGTGCATTTATTTCTTTTGGAAACTCCACTTTGTTGTTAAATACGCACCGTTCCATCAGAATTTGAAAACATTTAATACCTTTCTGCAACTTCTTCATGGGTACAGTAAAATTAAACGTGTCAACATTGTCATCTCTCTCCTTGAAATGAATACATATTTCGCAGAAAAACGAGATAGGACTTTTAGTTACTATGGGTCATGTGTTTTAACTCTTCGGACAAAACCCGACCAGAAATGAATATATAACTGTTATCCCCTAATACGGTTTTCAACTAAGGATTAGCGTTTTTGTTTTAGGAGGCTTTGTAGACTCAGTCCTGAATTAATTTTCTCTTAATGAAGGATTCTGTTAAAGGAGCAGTGCCGTAAAATTAATCGGCCAAATTCAGACAGTGGAAACTGACAAAATAAAAGAAGGCAACAAATAAAACTTTAACAAAACTAAAGCTTAAGCTAAAGATTAAGACACCCGGCTATTCAGCTTAAAACTTTTTCAGAGTTCATCTTTGTTCTTTGAAGCTTTGAATGAAACGATCAGGAGTCAGTCAGTAGGGACTTAACGATCGGACGACGCGACGGCAGCGAAAATGTCGCTTCAAAAATGAAGTTGCGTTCGCTTGGTATTTATCGCGATTACTTCAACGCACTTAGTTTGTCAAATGTAGGCGAACCCTCCCGGAGTTGAATTTCTACAAACTGTTCTAAGAACCATTTTCAAGCTTAAAAAGATAATAAAATTTCGTCGTCGCTTGTTTACGTCCTCCCTAAAAAGTAAAATTAGGCAATCTCACGTCGAAGTCGTGCAGAAACGGCAAAGAAATGTACAAAAAAAAAGTGAAATGCACGAGCAAAGTTGTTGTTTTGCCTACTAAAACTATTGTTGTCTTTGACTTTCTCGTTGCCGTCGCGTCGTCGGATCGTAAAGTCCCATTTTTTTCTCACGAAGCTGCGACTTAGTCATTTATAACTTATTTATTCGCTAAAGAAATAATTGTAGGATTAAGGGATCGCAAGAGCCTATACGTTGTAATCCGAGCCTGAATATTTCCTCGTATAAGCCGGCGTCCGGGCATCACGTGCAACTCTCTGACTTCTAGGATTGAATCAGGTGAACAGGGTCTGAAAGAGTATTTGCGCGATCAAAATTAGCCTGCGTAGCAAGCGTTTCTGTTTGGTTTCGGAGCAAAAAAAGACCCCATTTTTCGCGCGGTCCTTGACTCTTGTTCCTCGTTCTTTGCTCCTAAACCGCACAGGAACGCTTGCTACGCAGGCTAGATAAAAATATGCGGTACGGGATTAAGGAAACAACAACGGGATGTGGGATTTGAGTGCTAACCGGGCCGGGGAAGCAGGATTCGCCAAAGTTTGGGCACGGATACGGGATTCAGAAGGAAAACGGTTTTCGGGATAACCAATTTAGCCATAATTTGGGGAGCGATTACAGGAGCTCGGGACGGGATTCTCGTGAATCAGGAGCGGGAATATGGGAAGAAGATCCGTCGTGAACTTAACGTGACAGTTGTTTGTTGGTGTTGGATTGTTCAGGATGAGAAAGAAAATGCTCAGACTGCAGTGGTCTTTGAAGTATGGTTTGTCAACAGGACGCCCCGGGCAGTCTGTGGCTGTGTTCATTGAATCTGTCTAATGAGAAGTCGCCCATCTTCGGGGCAGATAGTGGGGGCAAGGGAAAGTCTTAACGGGCGGGAAATAACAGGGTTTAGACTTTCCCTATTTATGCTCATGGTTCTCCGAGGATGGAGGTCGGTTAGTTTCACGTATATCATGAGATTCCTTGAGGGTAAAAAAAACTGCCATTCTCCTCAATGAAACTTTACCTACATTTTTTAATTTATTTAAACCTTTTATATATTTATTTGTATTTTTTTACAGTTTGTTTCCATTGTCCCAATTCTGGTTCTGCTCGCCATGAAGACTGCTGCTTACCTTTTCATTCTTGCAACCTTTATTGCGTCCGTGACATCACGTTTTGTTCTCAGAGGTTAGTTGACCGAAGTCGTGCAAGCTGCAGTCAATCTTTTGTCCTAGAAGAAGGTCCATTTATTATCAATCTCTACTAACAGTTTTGATAACCTTTAAAATTTGTTTAAGACTTTAGTGCAATTCACATGGCCTGACAACGCACTTAAAATTACCTCTTAGTCTCATTATTCCCCGTTTGCCTGCAGCGAGCTCTTCACTTAGAAGAGTCGTGAAAAGTCGGGCTTAGAAAGGAGACGCGAGAAGGCGATTGCTTGCCCTCCTCTTGCGGCTCGCCTTACTCGCCAAAAATGGAGGGCTTTGTCACAGGTTACGTTTGCTTCAAATTATTTATAATAATAATAATAATAATAATAATAATAATAATAATAATAACAATATTATTATTATTATTATTATTATTATTGTTAAAGTTATCCTCAGAAAGGTGCTGAAGTCTGAGGTCTCGGGATGAGACTTGACTGGATATTTCTCCCCAGGGAAAATCCCTGTGCTAAATTTTACATAATAATATTTATCCAGGGAGCCCACTCGCCTTAGCTGTTTTCATTGGGGCCCTACAAAAAGTAAATGCCAAAAAAGTAAGTGCTAAATTACCTACTTGAAAAATTAAAAACTAGGAAACGAGATTAAAAAAACACTATAAACTGACTACTTAATGCCCCAGTAGGCATTATTTACAAAGTTTTAAGTTTTGGCGCTTGGTTTTGCCTTAAAAAGGGACAACGATTTGCTGTTTTTAATGTCATTGTCTTGGCTGTTCCAGTCCTTGGAGGCTTGAAAAATGAAAGTTTGCTTACCCCAATTCGGGTGCGCACACGAGGAAGGCGCCAGAAAGTGATTTCTTCTGCGAGTTTGATAAGAATGAAAGTTACTATTGTGCCTGATGTCAAATTTAAAATCAATTTCCCCTGACAGATATTTTTGCATCATAACACAGCGATGGAAGTGTCTCTTTGAGAAGGTCTTTAGGTCCAATCGAGCTAGTGCCTCGGTTTAAGAACTTCTTGGTGGTAAATTAAGCAGAACCTCAGCTGCTTTGTTTTGAAGGACTTGCAGCTGACCCATTTGTTTCTAATGATTCATCGTGAAAGCCTTGAAATCCACAAAAAGGTGGTTTGTGGGGTATTTCCACAGCTGGTCCGCACTTCAGTCATCTCTGATGGCTGACGCAAATAAACCTACTAAACTGTTATTGAATTCAGTTATTGTCATGTTGAATAGTTTTAATTGCGATCTCTCTGAAACGATCAGAATATATAAATTTCATTCTGATTACTACGATGGTCTCCTTTGCGTTTAATTATTTATTTATTCTGCAATCTCTTCGTTATAGACATGATTGAGAGGCGTCCTTTAAAGCAGGATTTTTCTCTAAGTAAAAGTGACGAGTTAGAGTTACAGGATCCGGATTGCAACCAAGAATGCAAATCAACTTGCACGCACGATGTGGAGGAATGCGAACAAGAATGCGGCTGTGACAAAAAGAAGAGAAACAAGGAGTTGGAGATTCGGGATCCATGCGACCAAAACTGCTTGGATAATTGTGAAGGCGATGAAAATGAATGCAATCATAATTGTGGCTGTGAGATGAGGAAGAGAACCCACGAGTTGGAGATTCGGGATCCATGCGACCAAAACTGCATGGATAATTGCGATGGCAGTGACGATGAATGTTATCGCGGTTGTGACTGTGACGAGTACGTGAACTGAAAAAAACTTATGAACTGGAGATTCTGAAAAGTGTGAAAGGTAAAGTGCGTTAACATTTTCCTAATACTGCGAAAAAATTGACGTTGTTTTTTCAGCATTAACGTTGGAGATACCATAGGGGGAAAGAAACCAAAATGTATTTAACTTCACTTTTTTTTACATAGGGTCGTACTCTTTTAAGCTCTTCAAAATCCATGACTTTCTATGACTTTTTCCATGACCTTTTTAAGTTTTCCAAGACCTTAGGTTTAGCTAACACGTTCAAAAATTCTTAGGACTTTCCTTGTTTTCGGGTATTTTCGGACCATAAACAGTTCAACAATCACTTCTTTTTATCTTACATTATCCTTGCTTTATCATCGGCAGTAAATTAATCTATCAAACAAAACCTCGGCTTTAATTTACCATGACTTTTAAGGACCGACTATTAAATTCCATGACTTTCCACGTTTTCCATGACCTGCACGAACTCAGTAACAGTGTTTCCATCTCTCAAAGCGGCCTTTCTAAGAGCTGTGAGAGGCGATCAATAACATTGCAACTTATATTATTAGACCAGCAAGATCAGAACTAGAGTTTAATATCATCAACCCGTGAGCACACCGCACAGGGAACCCAAGGTCTGCCGTATTTACACAGAGAGAAGAATAGAGACTATTGGGAACGAGTTTGGTCTACCCGCCAGTAATTCCCATTAACAGCCCTGTTCATTAGATCATCTGTTTTTCCATTTATTTTGATGATTTTGAATTTGGTTTAGTAAGTTGAAAGATTCCTTGAGAGGAACATGCTAGTCTGCTGTCAGTCTGCTAAGAGGGTCTTTTCTCCTCGCACAGGGAGTTAAATTATTAGCCGCTTTACTACCTAGAGAAACTATCCATCTCGCATCCTAAATCGTTTCCTTTTCAAAACCCGTCATCGTTCAGCTGGGAAGGGGGGTGGGGTACTTGGGTCCACTGGCCTCACAGTACCCCGACTCCATTGTAGCCTTTGCTGTGGCCAATTACAGACCTTATATTAGTCACTTTATAGGTTACTAAGGGCGTGTTCGATTGACCGTATTTCGGAACAAGAATATTAAGGTCAAGTAATCCCTTATTTTGGCATTCATTGCATTGGCAATATCTAGAAATCTGCTTCATATAAAATATTTCAATATATGTAGGGTTTGAATCAAGGTATTTGAAGAAGAAATTTGTAACAAAACTATTGTGCATTTATATTCAGGAATACGGTCAGTCGAACAGGCTCCAAGATGATCCGGCAACTTTTTCTCTTTCTGTTTAAAATTAAGCATCTACCTATATTATTCCCAGCCACCATTTCCACTTGGGAAACAGAGAGCCGTGTAAATGTAAGGTGGCTGTTTCAGCATTTCGAAGCCTTCAGTTTTCATTTATACTATTTTTCCTTTTTCAGGACTGTTTGCCTTACAGACCTTTGAAAAGAAGCAGGATTAAATGGCGTGTGTGTGTTATTTTTTTAAATATTTGTCAGTCCTGTGTGATCTGTAATAGCTGATTTAGAAATAAACGATGACAAGGAATGAATGAGTTGGCTTGTGTTGACTATGGCTTTGTGAAGTAGCTCCACCTTTGTCTTTGTGTCCTACGTTGCAGAGATTGCCAGTGATTCGATTCCTTGTGACAAATCCGGCACCCAGGGGGTGGGGGCACTCAACAAAGTTTTTGTAAGGGGAGACTCCGCCTCGAACCCTTTATATATATTCTTCACAGAAAAGGTATCCCTTTCGTATATCTTTTAACAAATGAAACCCCTTTCACACACCAAGTTAAGAACACTGAACCTTTCTTGAATGAAAACACTAAACCAGGAAGTTTTCCTGTCTTTTTCACAGTCATAAGATGCATCTGTTAGCTGTTCACAGACAGCAATGAGAAATTTCCTTACTATTTTACATGTATCTTTATACACTTAGTTAACCTTGTGAAATCCTTACCCTTTCTGTACCAGAAGCCTGAAAAAAGCAGTAGTGGATCCAGGGGAGGGGCCCCCCTTATTTTTAGACGAAACTGAGGCCCGAAGGACCGAAGTAAATTTTTTTTGAGACCGGCCACCCCCCACCTCCCCTTATCTCAGGGTCTGGATGACCAGGCCTCCCCCCCCCTCCCCCTTATCTGAAGGTCTGCATTTGCCACTGAAAAGGTACCTCTTTCGAATGGGATCTCTGGGTATGGGCCGTCATATAATAATATTCTAATATCCACTTCATAAAGAATAGCCTGTGTGTATCACCATTGTTTCTGTCTGCAGCACTTGTCATGTTCCAGTAATCGTCTATCTCCTAAGCGTTAACCACACATGCATGCAGGAGCATTATTCACATTTCCTACAGACTGTAGTAACAGCCATCTCCTAGATACACTTCCCGTGGAAAAATGCACTCTGTAAGAAGCTAAGAGGAGATGATGACCACTAAATAGCCATGCACACTGGATAAAGAACAACAGTGTGAACAACTGGCCTCAGTTGTTTAAAGGGTGGATGCCTGGTAGCTAACAGAGAACTTAACACTGTGAATACATGTCCACATTTTAATGAACTCAAAATGCAACCGACGCTTGTTCAATCCTAAACTACATGGCCCGGTTGTTTGAAGGCCAATTAGCACTAACCCAGGGTTAAATTTTAACCGGGGTTTCTCTTTCATTTGTTCAAAAGCATTTTCTGCGATTATTTTGTCTATTATTTTTAGGCCATCCAATCATTAAACTGTAGACAAAAAGAATAAAACTGATTTTGCTTTTAAGCTTTGATATCTGAATTCAAATTTTGCACTAACCCTGGGTTATCTTAAACCTACTTTGAACAACCCGGCCCTTGTTGTTATAATTTTTTTTTTGCACAAGAAAATTTACAAAAGATGTTCAAAACGATCTTTGATTATTTACAAGTTGACTTTGTACACTACCGTAAAATTCCGAAAATAAGCCCCTCCATGTATAAGTCCCTCCAAAATAATATAAGCCCCCCAAAATTGTAACGCAAAAAACCCTCCGTTAAATCGCCCCTCCAAATATAAGCCCCCCCGGGGGGCTTGTACTTGGAATTTGCCCTTGAATACAAGGTAAAACAAAGCAAAAATGGTAAATTTCCTTCCTACTACAAGCTAGCCCAATCGATTTTGAAACGCAAATTTCCCTTCGTAGATAAGCCCCTCAAAAAGAGCCTTTGAAAAATGTAAGCCCTGGGGCTTATTTTCGGAATTTTACGGTATACAATAATTTTGAAGTTCATACAAAATGCATTTTTTTTACATTGTTAGTCATAAACCAGTTGATTGTAACTTTTGGTCTATTTGCTCCTAGTGGGCTATTTAATAGTAAATAATTATTAGTAGTTGTTTTTAAATAATTTGAAACTTTAACATGTCTGAATCAGAGTAACAGGTTTTATCTTGCCACTCTGTGACCCTGTTTTTGACTTTGCAAGGTGTCAAGTTCTTTTTCCATGACATTACAGTCTGCAGTGCTAGCAGCCATCTATAAAAGAGGGAGAAAAAAGTCAGTCAAGGCTCACATCGACAAATAACAGGTCTTGCCATTATGTAAAATGTATTGGAGATAGCAGAGGATAGTTAATCATGTTTCCAGTGAAATAATTTAGCCCAAACAACAACAAAAACAACAAAACAGCAAGAGGTATGCATTGGAAATTATTCATGTTCAATCGCCCACCTCATGGCACTAAATGACATGAATTATGTCGGTAACACATACTAGCTGAGCATTTTCTGATGTCATGCCAGTAAGACTTGAATAAGTTTTTTACACATCTAACACCATATTTTTAGCTAAATCCTTATGAGGTCAAACATTCAGCATTATTCCCACCAATTTTTAACTCACTTTCTGCTTGTTGCAGCTAACAAAAGAATGGAAATTCTAAAACTATCATCCAAAAAGGTGGCCGCTGTTGCTTACGAGAGGTGGTCATTTGCGAGAGGTTACAACAGTAGTTACCAGGTATTTGAAATAAAAGGTTCTTTGTGGTAGGTGGTCGATGCTTATAGGAGGTTGCCATATATGGAGGTTTGACTGGATAACAATAATGGAACTTTGACTCACCATGTCTAACAAAACTTCAATTTTGTATTTCAGAAAGTTGTTTTCCTCTCTGAGCTGCAGGTTTTGTTTTTGCAACCTTGCATATTCAGCACCATTGTTAGAATTATTTTGAGACCCTGTTTCTGCAAAAAAAAGAAGAACAACCTGTATTCTAAAAACAATGTTCTACAATTTTTGTATTAAACTTGGAGTATGAGTAGAACTTCTTTCAGTTTTGTTTCTTCCCTGAAAATGTAGGAATAAAATAACCTTGGAGCCACCAGCAGCTTAATCAAATGCCCTAGCACTGTGATATAAGAGACCTTTGAATCAGAGTGTACTGTATTCTAAATTAATAGACACCCCCGGAAGCATCATTTTCCTTTCTTTCACCAGAACAGTTTAACATGGTTATCTTTCTTGAAGGAGGTTAAGCCCTCTCCTGGTCTCAAAATGACAAGACTTTTAGCATTTGACAACTTGTTTCTGTAACTACAACATTTTCCCCAAACCCTTAGTGAAATAATAATGGCTCACATGTTTTCCCACCAAAATGGCGCTGGTTCACACATGTGCATTACTTAGTATTGAGAAAATCTCATTCTCGAAGTCGGCCTTATTTTAGAAGCTTAAAGGTCTGTAATACTTGATGGATCATAACTCATGGGAAAGAAGACTGAAAGAAAGTCCTTGTACTGTAAATATATATGTTGTAGTTAATTTTTTATCCCAGGTAATTTTTGTTTTTCTTTTGGTTTTGGGTATGGTAATTTATAATAATGAAGTTGAAACAAAAGAAAAATAAAAATTACCTGAGATACTACAGCATATACTTGGTGTGGTCTAACCATAAAGCAGATAACAGACATCTCTATACTGCTCTACACTGTGCATCAGCAGCCATCCTGGGAGCTCAACCACAGGAAAATATGCGGGAATGGCACAGGATTTGTTGACACTTGCTGCAAAGTTTTGGTTCAAAACATTGGACTGATTTGCTTTTGCACTTAAGTGTAGGATCCTTAGGGAAAGAGAGGCACCATTTTACTGATGATTTATGCCCGCCATAGTCAATCGAATGTTCAGTAATCAAACCCAATCGCACTCCAGTCGTTAGATTGACCTTCAGGGGCATAGCCAGCTTTTCAACTTGTTGTAGGCCTGGTGGATTTTCATTTACACATATCCTGAAAAATGCACGCATGACTAGTATGCACTGACCTCACTAACACTCTAAGGTCTTAAGCTTTTTAGCTCATCCCAGCAACACATAATTTAATTATCACAAGCGGTAGAGTAGCCAAACAAAAAATTTGTCGGCCTGGGCCTACAGGTCTATGGGCTGGCTATACTTTTGACTTTGATTGGGTTCGGTAATTGAGCATGATCAAACTCCAAACACAATCAAACAATCAAACAAATCAAACAAATCGGAAATCAAACACGTTACCTTGAACCAATTGGATTTGATTTATTTTTGATTCGGTTTCATTTGATTAGCTGCACCAGGTTTATGGCAGATTGAAAGTCAGCCTAAATTACCTTCATATCTTGTCTCTTTATTATATCTTACTTGCTGCTATTAGTCTGCAGTCATTTACGTTTAGCAGTTTTCCAGAGAATTGTATAATATTTAACCAGTGTTGCAAGAGGATCGCATGATGGTTTGATTGGTCAAGTTCACATTAGCTTCTACAGTAAACAAAGGTAATAAGCACTATCAACTGTAGCATTTAACTGCAATCAATGTCACAAATAATCCTTCTGCCCCCTGTGTCATGTGGAGAATCGAAGTACATTTCTTAGGGTGGCAGGATTTGTAAACATCATTGTGGAAATGTCCCCTTGATGGCCGATAAGTGCATTAATGTTTAACAACATAAGAAGCCTGTTCAAGCTATAACATTATTGTTGACAATGAACAACATTTGAAAAACCTCACGTTGCTTCACTCTTTTTGCTTTTTGCAGTTAACTCCACGTCCTTTCTGATCAGTTGTGATTATAACCATTTTACTGATTCAACGAAATTGTACTTGAAAGATTTGTTAAAAGCTTGCTCCCATTAAGAATACAAATTACTCATTTACGTTACAAACTGTTTAAACAGTTGATAAGCTTTTGGTCTAACCTGCGATCCACTCGCCATCTTGAAATAGCAACTCGTGCCGGCCCAGTTTTAGTTTCACCAGAGCATTATCGACCGATTCTGCCAACTCTCCAGTACCAGCTAAGCTTAAATTTGATTTGCTTAAAGTTGTATTGCCTGCATCAAGTCTTCGTTTAGGAGGTTTGTTGCTTCTTTTGAAAAATGGCATTGTTGTGAACTGTTGTTAGGTTGACTGGGTTGACTGTTAGGTTGGCAGTTAATCTCGTACCCAGATCTCCCACGGCCAAGGGAAAGGGAGATCTGAGATACGAGATTAGTTGTAACCTGAGATCAGGCGTAATTTTTATTTCGCTTTCTTGCTTCTTTGGCTCGAGAGGGAAAAAAAATAACGAAAACAGATTACAGAGATAAAGGAAGAGGGCATGATCGCAGGCTAGATTAGTTGGCACCGTATTATTGTATATCCCAGAATGCTTAGCCATCATGCCCTTTCAGGACACCTCTATTCCTGTTAACAGGAATAAAGGTTATTAACATGGGAAAGGAGCACTTTTTACTCGTTAACTTCCATTCACGAAACACAATAGCCCTCAAAACGTGTCTGACTGTGCACCAATCACAATTTATGATAGCTTTCACAGCATGAACCTTTAAATTAATTGAATCGTCCTTGTCCTCTTGCGTACTCTCGCGCGCGTTGCGTGTGAATCTGAGCACGGTTTTGGAGGGCGAGGCACACCTTGTGGTCCAGAAGGCTGGGTGACGATTTTATATTCAGCACTCCATCTTCGATATGTGACGTTTTAGTGTAGTCTCTCCGGAGAAATCGTAGGGATTCCCCAATTTTTTCTTTTTAAATAGTGACATTGACATTTTCATTCTCTAATTTGTGAAAAAGTAGTCCAACAAATCAAGTTGAACTTCCAAAAACTGAGGAAAAGTTTCGTTTTTAGGTTCTCCTTTGGCTGCCTGTTTTCATATCATGATATCAAACTGCCTTCAAAATCCCAGAGGGGTACTTAACAAAGTTTTATACCGGAAGGCTCGGCACCGAGGTTTAACCCCTTACCCTTTAGTAGGCAAGCAGCGTTAGATTTTGAAGCTGTACGCACAAGAAGAAAAACTAGAGCACCGACTGAGGCCCTCCAAACTGGGGGCTTAGGGGCATGTTCCCCGTGGAAATTTCAAGGGATAAATTTAGGGTCTCGGAATTACCATCTCTTGAATTTTTTCACCCGTTCACAGCTATAAAATCCTGATTCAACCCTGTTAAGTCCTTTTACAGTGTTTACAGACCAAAATCTCCCTGGTTTTTCATTTACTTCAAATAGTGAAATCCCTACCCTTTCATATACCAGTCGCCCCATGTACATGATGTAAGAGAATTCGAAAAACAACACTCAACAAGAACAAGCTCCCTCAGACTCTCTCCTCTTTTAATCCTTTTTCGTCAATCTCAGTAAGAATTTTTACTGGTAGTATCCTCTTAAAAGTTTCTTTAAACTTTTAACTAATAGGGTGCTTTAATTTTTCACGGAAAAGGGCAGCGATTGAAAGCAAGGCTTAACTCCAGAATACCCTGCCATTTTAAAGCATCCCCTAAAAATAGGTGGATACGCGGATACTCAGTCACTACGTATCCGCTTTGATACAAAAAAAAATAAAGTAAGACAGCATAAAAAGCATACAGTATGACTATTTGTCGTTCTTAAAGCCACTGAAGGTAGAAAAGTGCATAAAAGGGATAACTGCGTATACAGCTCTTTCAAGGATACAGCTTCGAAGTGGCAGGGGACCAGGGTATTCTGCAGTTAAACTGATCTGGCTTGTCATAAGTAAAGGAACCGAGGATTTTCGATTCGCGAGCTTTTGTGCCTTAAGGCTAGCGTTGAAATATGGAAGGACACAAAATATATTGTTGTTGGTTATTGCTTCTAGTGATGTGGTGGCTCCTAAAAGAGCCGTTTGTTTTGTAATGGAAGCAATACACTTATGCACGCTCTCCTCGGATTCGGCGGGCCAACTGAATGTCCTTGGGCATGATGGTGACGCGCTTGGCGTGGATGGCGCACAAGTTGGTGTCTTCAAACAGACCAACGAGGTAAGCCTCGCTTGCTTCTTGAAGAGCCATCACAGCAGAGCTCTGGAAACGCAGGTCGGTCTTGAAGTCTTGAGCGATTTCTCGCACAAGACGCTGGAAGGGCAGCTTGCGGATTAGCAGCTCGGTGGATTTCTGATAACGACGGATTTCACGAAGAGCCACTGTACCAGGCCTGTAACGATGAGGTTTTTTGACTCCTCCAGTGGCAGGCGCGCTCTTACGAGCCGCCTTTGTGGCGAGCTGTTTTCGTGGAGCTTTTCCACCAGTTGATTTACGGGCAGTTTGCTTTGTACGTGCCATTTCTGCTAACTCAAAAGTCAACGAATAATTTTTCGACAGTAATCCCTAATATTTTATTCTTGGCGCGCTATTTCCTGATTGGTTACAAACTATGCGATTTCATTGGATAACCGAGACTGCCTCTAAAAATGTAATTGATCTGGGCTTGCACTTCGATCCGGCATGCCACTTAAGGTTTTTTCATTCGTGGGAAACAAATATTTGTTAGCTTCGTTCTTAGTTGTTAGAAAATATCAGCATAAAATCCGTTGAGAAGTTAAGTCGCACGTTTCTTGGTGACAATGTCAATGTTTTGCCCCTCTCACATGTCCGGTCTTGTCTGGTGAGGCAATATGATGGTAATGATTATCTTGACCTCATGGCTCTTTTGTTTCTATCCACCAATGGCGAACAACTAATCACACTTCTTTTAGCCTGTTTCCCGTGAGGTCATAATTTGTGGTATAAAACGAATAATTCTCAATTTGAGCCATTATTCTGCTTCAAGAAAGATCATCAACATGTCTGGTCGTGGTAAAGGAGGCAAAGGTCTAGGAAAAGGAGGCGCCAAGCGTCACCGAAAGATTCTTCGTGACAACATCCAAGGCATCACCAAACCTGCTATCCGTCGTCTTGCTCGCCGTGGCGGTGTCAAGCGAATCTCTGGCCTCATCTACGAAGAGACTCGTGGTGTTCTCAAAGTTTTCCTGGAGAATGTGATCCGTGATGCTGTTACCTACACCGAGCACGCTAAACGCAAGACTGTGACCGCCATGGATGTGGTGTACGCTCTCAAACGTCAAGGACGTACTCTGTACGGATTTGGCGGTTAGATCTTTGCGTTACCCACTCACACAAACGGCTCTTCTAAGAGCCACCAAATCTTTAAAAGTCATAGCCAATAAAGTGACATTTCTCTCGTATTCAGTGTACACCGCGTGTTCTACGGCCCCTCGTTCGCGCGTTCTCGCAATGCTCGCTTCGCTTCCCCAAATAGGAGAGTGCCCAGGCTAGAGTTTTCGCGTTGAAGATAAGAGTGTCAGTGGTATTAATTATCGTTATGTAGAAATGTTAGGAAATTTCTGACAACAACTGACCGTTAAATATTTTTGTATAATTTCGTTGTAGAGGTTCTAGCAAATATGCGTTTTTGCCCAAAAGCAATCAACTGTATAAAGGACGCTCCTTGATAACAAAAGAGAAACGAGTTGCGTGCCGGCGTCCTGAACAGATTTGCATTTGATGAAGCGCGGTGATCTATGAGACATTTCGGAAAACCCATATTATTTCACTGATTTATCACAGTTTGCCCAATTCTTTCCCTCTCCAAAATGTGGTCGTTTCGTATGCAG